>MU392161.1:928860-960135 GCA_022578495.1 Nemania sp. NC0429 | reverse complement strand
TATTAAATTAACTGCTATATATTAAATTAATAGTTAAATTAGTTATTAAATAATAAACTAACTAATTAAATTAATTAATAAATTATATAATAAAAGATTTTATTTTTTTTAACCGCTAATTTATTTAAATATAAAGATATTTAAATATAAAGCTATTAAATTAATTAATAAATTATATAATAAAAGATTTTATTTTTTTAACCGCTGATTTACCTAGGTACAAAGGTATTTAAATATAAAGCTATTTAAATATAGTTTTTTAATTTAAACTTTTTTTATATTATAAAATATTAGCAAATATTATAAAAATTATTAAATTATTAACGTCTAGTTAAAATATTATTAATATTTTTTAAAAGCGGACTATCTGCTTTATAAAACTTTTTTATTAATATAATATTTTTTAAACTTATTTTATAATAAAAACATTTTAAATAACAAAGTCGCTATAATATAAATATTACTTTTAAAGCTTTAATAAATAACTTTTAAACTTTAATAGCGCTAACTTTTATTATTTTAAAAAATATATAAAATATTTTAATATAGTATATATAGCGCTAATTTATAAGCTACCGCTTATATTAGCCGTTTTATACTTAGCTTATTAATATTAAAAGCATTTTTTTAACGCTTATATTAAATATAAAGCTAAAAAACTAATAATTACACGTATTATAATCTAATACTATAATTAAAGCTAAAAATATTTATTAATATTTATAATTGCTAGTTTTTTATAACTAATATATTGCTTAAATAAAAATAGCAGGCCTTTATAATAAAAATAAAAATAATTAAAGCTATATTTAAATATTAATAAAAAAATAATCTAAAGCTATAAATAAATATTAATTATATTTAATAAACCGAAAATTTATTTAGCTATAATTAATATTTAATTAAAGCTTTAAATTATTTTTTTATTAATATTTATATATAGCTTTAATTATTTTTATTTTTATTATAAAAATTTATTATTTTTGCCTAGGCAATAAGTTAATTATAAAAAACTAATAATTATAAATATTATAGTTTAATATTATAGTTAAAGCTATAAAATAAAAAGCAGTTTTTTTAAAAATAAAAAATTCTGCTAGGCGGTATAAGTCCGCGCTAATTAGTTTAAGCTTAGCCTGTTAATACTAAAAGCACTTTTTTAATGCTTGCTATAAAATAAAAAGCAGTTGCTTTAAAAATAAAAAAATAAAAAAGCTTTTTTTGTTATATAGTATACTAATGCTAATTTTAAAAAAAAAAGCTTATATAAATTTTATTAAACTCGGCGCGCAAGTTATTACATCTTAATTATCGATTTAATTAAAAATAAAAATAAGCAAAAAAAAATATTTAAATATAAAAGCTATATTATTTAAAAATTAATAAATACCCCAGCTATAGTTAATAATCTAACTTATATAACGCTTTTATTAACAATGTCGCATTTTTTATAAACTTTTTTAAAATTAGTCGACTTTTAAATATAAGCTATATTAACATAGTTTTACCTGCTTTTTTTAATTTAATATCCCGCCGCTAATTATTATTTTTTTTTTATAACTATTTATTTTTTATATAGTTATATATATTTTTTTGCTAATATAATAATATCTTTTTAATAACTATTTTAGCTATAATATATTTATAATAAAATAGCGGGGCTATATTTATATTATATATACTAATAAAATTTATTATTTAAGCATTAAACTATTATTTAATTAGATATTATATATGCTGCCTTATTATATATATTATAGCTAAAATAATTATTAAAAAAATATTTATTAAAGTTTTGCAGCGGCTATATAATAAATATAATTAGTAGTTTTTTTATATTTTAAATCTTTATATAAATTGCTGGTTAAAAAATATAACAGTTTTTGCAGCGGCTATATAATAAGTATAATTAATAGTTTTTTTTAATATATTTTAAATTTTTATATAAATTGCTGGTCGAAAGATATAATAGTTTTTATAGCGGCTATATAATAAATACAGTTAGCAGTTTTTTTATATTTTAAATCTTTATATAAATTATTAATCGAAAAATATAACAGTTTAAGGCATTATAAACTATATACTTTATATAATATTAATAAAAGCGACGCTAGGTTTAAAAGCAGTTGCTTTAAAAATAAAAAAGTTTTTTAAGCGCTATATATTATACGCTAGCTGCCTTAAGCTTAGCCTATTAATATTAAAAGCGGTGCTGCAATTATATAAATAATAATTAGTTAGTTAGTTTTAACGTTTGCACTAGCTGCTTTAAGCTTAGCTTATTAATGCTAAAAGCACTTTTTAATGCTTGCTATAAATAAATTAAAAAATAGTTGCTTTAAAAATAAAATAAAAAGTTAGTATATAAGCTATTATATTTTAATTATTAATTTAATTAAAAATAAAAATAAGCAAAAAAAAATATTTAAATATAAAAGCTATATAATTTAAAAATTAAAAAATATTTTAGCTATAGTTAATAAGCTTTTATTAGCCGCCAGCTACTTACCTATTTATAAAAAGGTCTGCCGGGCGCTTTATATTATATGCTAGCCGCTTTAGGCTTAGCTTGTTAACGCTAAAAGCATTTTTTTAACGCTCGCATTAAATATATAATTAAACGTACGGCTAAAAAACTAATAATTATAGGTATAGCGGTTTAATGCCATAGTTAAAGCTATAAAATAAAAAGTAATTATTTTAAAAATAAAAAAAAAAGCAAAAAAAAATATTTAAATATAAAAGCTATATAATTTAAAAATTAAAAAATATTTTAGCTACAGTTAATAACCTAATTTATATAGCGTTTTTATTAATAATGTTATATTTTTTATAAACTTTTTTAAAGTTAACCTTTAATTAATCGGCAATAGTAAAAAAATGCTTAAAAAATCGAAAATAAAGAAATGCTGGTCTAGCGCTAGAAATACTACCAGTACTAGCTTATGCGCTTAATAATAAAATTTTATAGCAGTATTATTATATATTTTAAATCAACTGATATTATAAACAGCTATTTTTAAATTATTAATAATATTATATTTTTTATAAATTTTTTTAAAGTCGACTTTTAATTAATTAATAATAGTAAAAAAACGCTTAAAAAATTAAAAATAAAAAAATGCTGGTCTAGCGCTGGAAACACTACTAGTACTAGCATATACGCTCGATAATAATAAAGAAATGCTGGTTTAGCGCTAAAAATATTATTAGTACTGGTATACGCGCTCGACAATAATAAGGTTTTATAGTAATGCTATTATATATTTTAAATCGACTGATATTATAAACAGCTATTTTTAAATTGCTAATAATATCGCATTTTTTACGAACTTTTTTAAAGTTAACTTTTAGTTAATTAGTAATAATAAAAAAACGCTTAAAAAATTAAAAATAAAAAAATGCTAGTTTAGCGCTAGAAATACTATTAGTACTAGCGTACGCACTTAATAATAAGGTTTTATAATATATTTATAATAAAATAATAAAGCTATACCTATGTTATATGCATTAATAAAATTCATTATTTTAGAATTAAATTATCGTTTAATTAGATATTATATATGCTGCTTTATTATATATTATAGCTAAAATTAGTTTCGCGGTAAAATAGTATATAAAAAGTCTTAGCAAAGCGGTTATAAAATAAATTATAATTTGCAGTTTTTATATGCTAAAACAGTAATAACTAAATAAAAATATTATATTAAACGCTAATTATAAATTTATATTTAAATAAAAATAAAACCGAAATAATATACTAAAGCTGCGACTAAAAATATATAATAGATAATATATTTTATAGTGCTAAAAGCATATTGCGCAGTAAATACTAGGCCGGACTATATTTAAATCTTGCTTATAATTTAAATAAAGCAGCAGCTAAAGCTTATAAAAAAACTTTCTTCTATGCTTTAATAAAATAAATAAATATATTTAATATAATTAAAAATTTAAAAAACTTAATAGAATATATAGATTTTTTATATAAATAAAACAGGTCTTTTTTTAAGCTAATAACTAACCTTAATTAATATAAACATATCTCCGCTATATTAATTTTTTTTATCTTTTTATGTTTATTAAAACAAAAATAATAAAGTAAATATAACCGCTTTTTTTTTATATAAAAAAATGTTTAAATAACAGCGTTTAAAAATTACGACTAATAAATAAACTTTTAGCCTATAATACCCGCCTTTTTTATATTATTATTATAGTACCTGCTATTACTTTTTTATTGTATAGATTTAATCGGCAATAATAAAAAAACGTTTAAAAAATCGAAAATAAAAAAATGCTGGTCTAGCGCTAAAAACACTACCAGTACTAGCCTACGCACTTAATAATAAAATCTTATAATATATTTATAATAAAGTAGCAAAGCTATACTTATATTATATATACTAATAAAATTCATTATTTTAAAATTAAACTACTGTTTAATTAAATATTATATATACTGCTTTATTATATATTATAGCTAAAATTAGCTTTATAATAAAATAGTATGTAAAAAGTGCTAATAAAGCGGTTATAAAATAAATTAGTACTAACTAAGCAAAATAAAACTTTGTTATTATTATTTATAACTTTAATATATTAATATATATAGCAGACTTTTTAAACAGATAGTTATAATAGCAAATTTAAAAAAGTAAAAAATTTTGCTAGGCGGTGTACGTTATGCGCTAGCCGCTTTAAGCTTAGCCTGTTAATGCAGAGTGCAGTTTATTTAGTATATTAAAGTTACAGTTAATAAAAATCGGTTAGTCGGGTCTAGCGCTTATACTAGCCGTTCTAAGGTTAGCTTTTAAAAACGAAAGCTTTTCTTACACCTGGTTTGAAAGGGCCTCTAGTTAAAAATAATAATAATATTTATAATTTTTATTAAAAAAAGTTTTTATAAATATTAAAAATTTTTTAATTTTTTTTTATTTATATATAATATATAACTAAAAAAAAGTATAAAAATATTTATAAATTAAAATAAAATTTTTTATAAATTTTTTATTTATAAGCAGCTTTACTTTATAAATAATAATAAAGCTAAAAAATATATTATAAATATATAAAAATTTAATAAGTTTATATAAATTAAATTTATTAAATTTAATAACTATATATATATAGCATTTAAGTATATAAATAAGTGCTTTTTTTTTATTATTATTTTTAAAAAACTAAATAAATAAATTATTTTAATACACCTTTAGTAATCTTATTAGTTTTAGCACTGGTTATCTTCTTTCACTTAATTTAGACTCCACTTCTACGTAAGAGATACCTATCGCAGAACGGCCCCAAGTTTGTGCAATACTCGCAATGGCGTGACGCGAACGATACTATTTCCATTATTGTCAATCGGATGAGGCACATCCATGTCTGATTACGTTCATTTCTCAACTCTTCGATTGAACTGCTAGAATTTAGTCGCTGTAACAAATCTATGCTGATTATCCTATATCCCGCAACACTTCTGGGATATCGCTCTGTGACACGAGCTTGTATCATTTGGTATGCAGCGCTGAACATGTTTTCCAAATCCGAAAAGCCAATGCTACTAATACTACACTCACATATTCATCAATTCCTCGGCATTGACTGTTCTCTGCTGAGAGCCACCAAGGGCCAATGATATGAGGGCTTGAGCGAGGTGATCAACGTCCATGTAGCCCAAGACTTTCGATAATACTGTAGCCTTGAAGCGACCGGCTTTGTTCGGTATGATTCCGCGAGGGCGAGGGATCACGATCCTCAACTTGTCGTTCATGTCGGCAATCTGAAACAAGCGCATCTCGGCTTGTCTCTTGAGAGCTATCGTCAGCACCATCGGACTTTTCGCCAAATAAAGAATCATAATTACACTCAACGCGACATAGGGTTCTTACCAATAAGTATGCAGAACTATGCGTGCGCCTCAGGTGATTTCTCAGATCCAATTTTGCAGGCTCCCCGCTCACAAAGACGAAGCGGAGAGTCTTGGTGGCTGGTAGCTTTGGGAGAAGCCTGAAGGCGAGAAATTTCAGGAGACAGAGCGGAGAATACATAGATGCTACCCCTGTCCGGTCCGTCTTGGGATAGTGACATAGAATGTCCTGGGACCTGACGGTTGAGTTAGCGGGGGTAATGAAGAATCAATACTAATGAAAGGCTAATTGATCGTATCAAAATTATATAAGCGATGGGCTCACCAGATGCACGCCTCGACACCTGCTAACGGCCATGGATGCCCATCTAATTTGGGAACATTGATATCGTCATAATTTAAGATGGTAATCTTGCTATGTCCTGCTAGGTAGGAATCTAATGAGTCAAGAGCCAAGATGAATATATGATTGACCCTGGTGTCGAGAATCGCTTGCTGCACCACGGCACTGCCAACGAGCCCAGAGGCCCCTGTGATGAGGACGTTCATATCGGCTGCGTTGAGGTGTGGATGATGTCGGCGGCGCTTCTTGTATCGGAATCCTCTGCGGCAATAAAGGTGTTGTGATATTATTTATTCTTCATTGCGGGCGGCGCTCGACGTGAATCTGCCTCCGATGCTGATGCAAACACCTATCCATTGTCTTCCCTATGACATTATCTACTCTCCCTGCTCTAAGGTGTGTCACGGCCCAATAATTCGAATAAAGTGGCATGTGCAAGGTACATGTATGTCTATGGACAGGTGCTATGCAAGTACGAGCGAGGAGTTGCCAAGTGAGCGTTAAGCGGCGATATATAGGAAGTCGAAATGCTTCTTGTGCTGAGGCTAGGTCGGTGCTTCTACACCTACTGGAGGTGCGTACCCTCCCTATTGGTGGCACCTATCGTTAACGACGTATGTAATAGGCAATAGGTAGAAGTTTATTGCTTATGCTTTGATTCCGAGCCCTGAGGATCTGCTTCCTTGGCCCTTCCTCTGGGCTAGATCCCTACTTAGTCAGGTATTCTTATAGACTTGGCCGTCCTTCATCACAAATTTGACGCGTCTCAGAGCGCCCAAGTCCTGAACCAAGTCGCCGTCGAGGGCGACGATATCCGCTGCAAAGCCCTCTTCCAAGGAACCGAACCGCCGGCCGCAGAGATCAGCGCCGCAGGATTCCCAGCCATGCAGCGTCGCGGCCTGCAAAACATCCAGAAGGGGGACACCGGCCTCGATCATGAACTCCAACTCCCGCGCGTTCTCGCCGTGAGCAAACGCTCCGGTATCGCCACCGCAGGCGAGCTTTATGCCCTTGTCGTGCGCCGCCTTGGTGTGGGCCAGAATCCGCTGGAATTCTACGTTGACGCTCTCTGAATGACCGCTCCCGCGTCGCAACTGCTGATCGTATACTGAAAGCGTGGGGACGAAGATCGTGTCGTTCTCTTTCATCGCGTTCAGGGCCTCGTCGCTGGGTATGCCGCCGTGCTCGATGGTCGTCACGCCGGCCCCCGCGGCCATTATGACTGCCTCTGGGCTCTCGGCATGAGCGGCTATCGGAACTCTGCTCACCCTAGCCTCCGCCACCATGGCATCCATCTCTTCTTGAGTGAATAGCAGAAAGACGGGGTTCTGGCCGCCAAGGAAGACCTCCTCGGACGGCGGGAATCTAATCGGCGGTGCCCCGGGCCACGCCTGAGCTGGGAAGCGCAGTCTGCGCTTCTTGTAGTCCGCGTAGAACTTGATGATGTCTGCGCCGGCGCCCAATCGCCGACGAACAGCCGCGCGGACGCCGTAGACGCCGTCTGCCGGGTCGGAAATCCGGAGTAAGTGATTACCCACGCCGGGCGTGTTATTCTCGTGCCTGATCTCATACCCACCGCTCGAGGCGATGCATTCCGTCGCCACGAACATGCGGGGCCCGGGGATGATGCCGCGGTTGATGGTGTCTCTGAAATGCACGTCCGCGTCGCGCAGCCCCTCCGTTCCCAGGTCGCGATATGTCGTGAAGCCCGCCATCAGCGCATCTCTGGCATGATTCGTCGCCCGCACGACTCTCTCGACGAGGCTCTCGTCGCGCATCTGGTTCATGGAGGGGGTCTTGCTGTAACCGTGTAGGAAGATGTGAGTGTGGGCGTCGACTAGACCCGGGAGGACGGTCAACCCTCGAAGGTCGATGGTCTTCGAGTCCGACACATTGTAGTGAGGTAATGGCTGGCTGCGCTCATACGTTCTGGTTATAAGCCCCGTGCTGGTGTCAACGTCAATTGAGACGTCAGTTGCAAAACGCTTGTTCTTCGAGTCGAAAAGTGAAGAGGTATGTACAGTCAATTGGGTCCTCGCCATTTTTTATTTTGGTTATTTGGACTAGATAATGGGATATTATTACCCAACACGCTCCGGTCCTTGGCAACTGAGCAAAGTTCAGGCAGATGAGAGAGGTGATCTAGAATGGTATAGTTCTACCCAGACAGCGCGCGGGGGTCAGATGAGGGGCGCCAGCTTCCATAGCCACCTCATGCATCGCTACCCGAGTCATTGCCCCTAAGCTCACACCAAGTGTTGATCGTCGTTGTACGGTTCCTTGTCTAATACAACATCATGTCGCAATCTAAAGATTTAAAGACAACCAATTCGGATGACTGAAAATACTGAGGACCAGACACCACATTCAGCCAGTAAACAGTGCGCAACTTGGGACGTAGGATGTAATATTCAGTTCCCGATGACCTAGCGCTATTCGCTGTTGGAGGGCTTGATACAAATGATTGCCCCTGTTGTCGGTCCCGGTATACCTATCTATCAATTCGCATGCAGGACGTGACTTTTATGCTTGTCTTTTGCTGAGCCATGAAGCTGCGATCGCTCAATCTAGGCTTGAACCCACTGCAGCCTGCCTTTGATAACGTGCCGCATAGATTTTGAATGCGATTTTGGCTAATAGCTCATGCAGCTGATGTTAGACTCGACTATGCTCCTATAATCCACCTCAGATGAAGTGAACGTTCCCAAAGAACGGCGTCATGTGAAAGTTGGACATGTTCGTCGGATTCCACGCGCCCAAACCCTGGTCGGGGAATGTGTCAGGCGATACAATGGTGCGGAAGAAATTCATCCTCCATTTCGTTCCCTTCGCCGTCCCCTCATCTACATTGAAGAGTCCCAAGGGAATACTGGCATTTGAGACCCAGATCCCCGCTTGCCTGTCGAGCGAGGTGCTAGTAAGCAGCCCATCGACGAGGGGAGACGCCAGTTGACCATTGTCGAAGGGCGCGCCGCTGGCTCGTACTTTGGATGGGTTGTAGATGAACGCCTGCCAGGTGATATTATTCGGGCTCACTTCGAATTCAAGGTAGCTCTTGGGATCATTGGTGCCGTGATAGATAAACGCTTCCATCTTCAAAGCTTGGAGTCAGTTATCGTCATTTTGAATAGGATCTGTACGTGTTTCAAAACTGCAGTTCGCTTCGAGGACATGAGTCTGAACTGAGAGGAGCATTTATACTCTGAACGCCGCTCATGTAAGATGAAAAAAAAAAAAAAAAAAGGCCGGAGATTACTTACGACCTCATATTCGTAAAGGGGATCGTTGGTGGTATGGCTCTCATTGTAATAGAAGTTCACCTCCTCGAAAGCGGTGAATGTGATCTTGATATCGCTGTTGGTGTAGCAAAGATCAACCTGGGTGAGAGGAAACTTGTTCTCGCCATTCGGCACAGACTTGTCGTATTTCACACTGCCTGTGCCCTTATGGCAGGAGGGAACACGTAAAGATGGCACATGGGGACCTGTACATTGGGCGCCAAAGGCGAAAGCGCCCACTAGTAACAGGAAGTTGGTGTAGCGGCCCATTATGAAGAATTTATGGCTCCGACGTGGTTATACTGACGGTCTTTGGCTGGATGGTTGATGTAAAAGCTAAAGAAAGCCACCCCCAAAGAAAAGCAAGCGGACCTGGAGGACAGCTGCTTTGTCCATGCTTTATTATAGGTATTGCAGCTTTGTGACACGTACAGAGCCATCGTAGTGCAACGTTGACCGGGTAGGATTCCCGGTGTAGTATTAGGGGACTGGAACAAATTACGCTGTTTGTCTGTCGGAGAATACGCCGACCGCTTGTTACTCCATGCAGCAGACAGAATCTCTAGACAGTTGTGTGTAAGGGATCTGATGACAGGATCAGGAACAAGTTGAAGGCCAGCCAACAATCCAGGGATGGGAGCTTGGGACCAATCTCGATCCATCGCGAATGGCTTGGCACTTGAATGGCACCCTGACCTAATCTAGATGGATCACGCGATTGGTTAGTCCGACTAGGGGCCCCTGACCATTCAGCATGTGGGTAAAATTGTAACGTTTGATTGAGAGACTGGACGTGAGCTTCGTACCGACCTACCTAATACATCTAATACCTACTTATACGAAGTATTTGGGAAGTTGTTGTTTGCGAAAAGCGGCGTTGAGGTTTGAAGCCTAGTCCTGTCATGCCACTATTCTTATGAGTCGGCCTGAATACGAAGACGACGACAAGCGAATGCAGAGGGATGCATGCATATACTCCGCTCCACAGTTGTTAAACTCACCCGGATTGTTTTTTGCCCATGCTTGTCATCTAGAAAACGAAAACATGGAATTAGCCCATTGCGCACGTAAAGCACAGCTATGATCGAACCTATCTCTTTAGGTGCCAACTTGGCTTAGCGACTTAAGAGGAGTGAAATAACAAGGTCTTATACATATCGATATACACCCAATCAAACCATTATCCGGGCGTGATACTATCGTTATATTAAATGCGTTGAAGATGCTTGCAGCCCATCATTCCAGCTGAGTCGGTACCTAAAGAGATAATAGTGCTGACTGGTTGATTGGTCCGTCTAGGTGCCTCGAAAGCCTTCACTCTGCCTTCAAAAAAAAAAAAAAAAAAAAAAAAAAAAAAGCGACGTAATCGCCATTAGATTTAGGTACCAATACATCGTATTTCAGAGGGTCAAAAGCCCCCAGATCTGCGTTCAGCAGATCTCGCCACTCGGCAAGCCAATGAATTGAGCGCCAAGACGGGGGCTGAATGTATCAATCTTTGCTCCGGCTTATCCAGTGCTCTATCCAGGGACTTCTGCCGGTTTCCGAGACGCTAAAGAGGTTGATAAAATGTGAATCGACGTAGAAATAATATCAATCCATCTGGGCTGGCCACCGGGATCCAGCACTCAGCTACCTATCAATCGATATGTCTAATCAGTGGTACGCTAGCCCAGGAGCTGCTTGGAATCCTAGACCATCGCACGGTCCTCCCCCGCTTCCTCCACGAAATCCCGGCCATAGTCCGGCAGGAATACCATATGCTACGCCTCCGCCTATTCCGCCCCGGCCTCCTGGCTTTGGATACCAGCCGATCCGGGGTTCGAAGGGCTTAGAGGGCCGAAGTCATGTTCAGGCTGCAAGTTTGCCCACTCAAAACAGCCTTATCGTCGCCGCGAAACAATCGGTAGCACTAGGGCGCGATGAATCTCACCAGGGCCTTTCTGCGCATCCCAGTCCCTCGTCTGCACAGGTACAGGGCTTCTCTGATATTTCTCATTTGTTCCCGGACGGGCAGATACCCCCTCCACCTCCCCGCCCTGCTAGCAAGGAGGTCAGCGCCAGCTATCAATCGCCCTTGAGTACCAGTAAATTCGAAGCGAGCACATCGCCAGCTGTTTCGCAACCAGAAAGTTTCGTGAATAACGCCCTCTCGAGCACGTATTCCCAGAATAATAATATTAGAAGTCAGACCCAGCAACAGTCTACCGGCCCAGTTATTACTGTGACCGGCGACTCTCAGCAACACACAAATATTACTAAAAAGCCAGCTGCTAATACGGTCTCTCCCGGTGTTAATAAGAACCATCATGGCGAGGCCTATATCACAGAGGGGGGCACTCATCCCGAAACAACCGACGATGTAGCAGTGATGAACCAGACTTTTCAAACTCTGCAACTGGAGAACTCCGAGGACGCGAGGTTACCGACTAGGGGAGGTGGAAACAATAACCAATACAGGGCTTATTCTCCCCAACACTTCTCAAGTCCGGCTCCAGTGGTCCCAGAGAAGGTCCCTCTCCCAACACAGCAGTCCCCAGATGCTCAACCGCCAGTCACCCATATCCCAGCCACGTCTTCAAACGCGACGGGCAAAGAGACGCCGGCTAAGGAGTGCATATCAAGTAATGTTACTTTTGCCATCACGTGGTATACGCACCATCGAGCACCGGAGTATCTGATATGCGCAAACTGTTACGAAAAGCACATTCAGGGCTCCCGGTTCGAGGGTGAGTTTCAAGGCACGTTTCGAGATGACGGTAAGCCTCGTGCGTGTGGTTTCCATATCACCCGAATAAAAGACAGTCTCTGGAAACTCGCGTTTACAAGCGGCTCCCTCGACAGCTTGGTTGAATACCTGATCCTCCGGCCATCCATCCCGAACTGCGTGGGCGAAGGCGGGGTGAAGGGTGATGCCGGCATCAAATGGTACCGAACAAGGAACAACGACATCCCTGCCTTGGTAGTTTGTCAAGCCTGCTATGAGGACCACATTCTCGCGTATCCGGAATTCGGGCGGGAACACTTCGAACCCAGCACCATCCAGCAAGCCGCAGATCAGACTTGGTCATGCGACCTGGCGGTGCCCTATATATACCGAGACTATAAATTGAGAGCACAGACCAATGACTGGCAGTCCTTCGTCCAAAGTGCACCCGTCCGCATGTCTTTGCGACCGTGTCCAGGTCAGAAAACAGAGTATCCCGACGGCAACGGCAAGAAATGGTTCACGCCAGTCAACGGCCCTCAAGGTCTCCTCATTTGCGCGGTTTGCTACTGCGACTATATTCTCCTCACGGACCAGGAGGGGCAGTGGCGAGACGCGGGCGACAACCTCGTAAATGTCTTCGGGGTTTCGGTGTCCTGCTGCTTCGGGGCGCAGTTCAACTTGAAGATTCTCGCAGCCCGAACGCTAGACACGAATGACTCCGCGCTATTCTGGAAAGCCGTCGGCATCGTCGCCAGCGAGCCCACTTGCGAGGGCCAGATGCAGAACGCCACGTGGTACACGCTGAAGTCCGACCCGAGCGGCTTCGAGATCTGCCGGAGCTGCCATGCCACGATGGTGGAATCCATGGGCCTCAGCCACCATTTCATGCCCAAGGCCGGGATCTCCCCCGACCGCAGTATCATGTGCAGTTTCAATCCCGCCGTCTCGCGATTCCAGCTATATATGCAGAAATGGCTCGAGGTGATGTATACCCAGGACCCGGCTCCTCTTGAAGAATTCATCAAGGTATATGCGTTCATGCCGACGTGCCGTCGGGATTACCGCGTAGAGAACGCGAGCTGGTTCGGCTGGAACGAATGCCTGATCTGTCCCGAGTGCCATCACGAATTCATTCGGGGCACGGCACTGGCGCCCGCCACGGGAACACAGGCGACCCGGGTCCAAGGCGCCGTCATGTGTGAGATGTATAGTCCGCGTATGCGGAATCTGGTGAGCAAAACCCTATAAACGATCTCCGCCTGATCTGCGAAAGCTTCTTTCTTGGCACGAGTCGTGCCCGGGGGATTCCCCACGGCTTTAGGGGATCTTGATAGCATGCTTGGAGCTGCAATAACTAACACTAAATGTTGTAGTACCTTACCGCCTGCGCCTCAGGTCAGTACTCTGGAATCCCCTACGTCTTCATTTACCCTGTCTCAGGAGCATTATTTGCCTTAACGAGCACCCTACAGTCCCTTATCTCTACACACCCACGACGGTTTTCATACAATTCACCCTGAAGAGCAAGTACTAACCATAGCACCCTGCACCAGACCCGCCGGATCTGAAGCCGCTCCTCGAATACAGTGTACAGCGACGGGCCGTGTGGACTCAAACGATGCCACGCGCGAGGCAGATTATTAGCGACATCCGGCTGAAGAGTGCACAGCAGAGCATGGCTATCAGTAACAGCATGTTCTACTCGTTCTCCGGGAACCTGTGGCAGAATACCCTCCCGCTGACACAGACCACCAGCTTTTCGGCTACTGGGTCCGGTCTCTACAACCATATGCAAATCAAGGGCGCCGAATACGGCCGGCAGGCTTCCGCTATTGGGGCGGAGATAAGCGGCTCGCCGGCATTTGTTGCGGATGAGTTAGAGAGGCGCTGGAGGGCTGTTGAGTGAGATGTTCTGCTACGTCTTCTAAAGTCTCAGTGTCTTGGTTTGGATGCTGCGAGATAATGTGACGCTGGCTGAATGGCCGTACTTTGGGTCATCGGTAGGTAAACAGATCAAAGCGTTAGGAAAGTAGGAGATTGAGGCAACAATAAAGAGCAGTCTACTGTATCTCTTTAGATGCCGACTCGGCTTAGTGACTCAAAAAGTGGAATAACGGGCTGCAGGCATCTTAAACGCATCTAATATAAGCATAGAGTGTAAGCTGCCAACTTATACTCAATCATTAGCATGCATATTACTGCTAGTTACTTCAGTTTTTTTTGCGCCGGACCATCTCCAATGAGCTTCATGATCTCCGGCATGCGGAACGTATTCCAGCACGCGGCGTCAACGAACCATTCGCCCAAAGTATGTCCAAACCACGCTGATCGCGCGAGTCCCCCGTACCAGAACCAATCCGGTCTTCCGACGAAGCTTCGCAGCCACCCTGGCCTTTCGGGCTGAAGCGAATCCGCGACCAGCCTCTTGGCGAAGGTCGCCGTGTCCATGGTCGCGTTGTTCTGGCTGAAGACGAGCCGCCACTCGAAGACGTGCTTGACCCTTTGGTAAAGGCTGTCTTCGGGCAGGACGCGGTGGCCCTGGCTCGCCGTGTTGCTCCTTACCGTGCCTGTCATCGAGACCATGACGCGGACGCCGAAGGGAGCGAGTTCGAGGCGCAGCGTGCGCGAATAGGCGCTGACGGCGGCCTTGCTAGCGCAGTAGACCGAGCCGAATAGGTACGGTGTGATAGACGAGAGCGATGAGATGTTGATGATCAGGCCCCTGGCGGCGATGAGCTGGTCGATGAAGGCCTGGACCATGGCCATGATGGCGAAGACATTGGTCTCAAACGTCGCACGAACATCGGGGAGTGAGATGTCTAGAGCCGGGTGGGTGTGAGTGCGGCCCCTGCGGCATTCCTATCTGTTGAGCAGCCAGATCACACAGAATGTACCCTCATGGCCGGCACATGGACGACATGGATGCCGCATGGAACAGGGAGTGTCACTCACGCATTGTTCACAAGAATGTCGAGCTTGCCACCGTTGATCCTGGCGACTTCCTCGTGGCACCTCTTGATGCTTTCGGCATCGGTGACATCAAGTGCCACAGTGCTCATGCCCAGCTCAGCCAGCTCGGCGAGAACCTCAGGCCGGCGCGCGGTGGCGATGACGTGCAACCCTAGACAGGCCCTGGTTAGCACCTAGGCTGGCCAAGAAAGGAGACGCGTATTCTTGATTGAGTTCGGTGCACACCTTGCCTGTGGTATTCGAGACATAAGCTGTGGCCGATCCCCCCGGGCGTACAACTGTGATGTGGACGAGGTGTTAGTGGTACACTGGCTCGTGGCTCGGGTAATAATAAATCATCTCGCATGG
Source organism: Nemania sp. NC0429 (assembly GCA_022578495.1). Classification (NCBI taxonomy): domain Eukaryota; kingdom Fungi; phylum Ascomycota; class Sordariomycetes; order Xylariales; family Xylariaceae; genus Nemania; species Nemania sp. NC0429. Next base: position 944,617 of record MU392161.1, on the reverse strand, counting down.
AATATCGCCATACCCTGTCACCAGCACCGTCTTCTGACCTGGCTTGGGCCCTGCCATGTTGTGGGTAGTGTAATAGTACCCAGTACAGAATGGTCCCTCAGGAGAACACTGGGAAATGATCTATCCCTGAGGTAATGTATAATTTTAATAATTACTCATTGATTTGGGATCAAACTCGGAACCATCACGAGTGTTGATAAGACAGCCCCGCCCTCCTACTCTATCTACAGTACAACTTCTACACTAACTAGATCTAGCAGCAGCGGCATTACCCGGCTACCTTGTCAAAGAAATGGTAATGATTATCAATATCAGCACTATGCAGGCTAAACAGATACCGAGGCACAAGGTACAAGGTACAAGGTAAAATGTTATTGATACTGTACAGTCATATTCGAGACGATTGGGTCAAGACTGGTACTGCTTGACTTCGTAAGGGATATGCATAAAGTGGCACAAACTAATTAATTAGAATAGGTGTAGCAGTGTAGCTAGGAACCTACACTTAGGCACCCGTTGTCGATGGGGTGAAAAGATATTCGATGCTGTTGTCGCTGACTCGCTCCTGGGTTTTACCCACAAACATATGAAGTTACATGTGTTTGTAGAAGGGACATCATATTGCCACCACGCCAATATGAATTTAATAATTTACTAGAGACGACCGATAGATGAGAACACTCAATCCACTCTAGTTATCCCTGCCAGTCGCAAAAGAGCAACCAGTTTGGTGAATCGATACGCTGAGCATGGGTTTTCTCTCCAATCACTAGGATGTGTTCCCCTACCTTTGCCCTCAGAATTTGTTGGTTCACCGTCTAACATCATGCCAACAACCAAAACTATGCCACCTCCCTTGGGTCCTGTGCTACATGGTTATTCCTGAAAATAGGAGACTGTGAACTCATGTAGATTGTTTTAAAACTCGGTGTATTTAATTACTATAGACTTCCCGCATCCAATAGGACTCTAGGGCAGTAAGCAGTCGCAGCTATATTGATAAGATCTTTTTCGTTTATTTTTTTTATTTCAATTGTCTAGAGTTTCGTGAAGTCTGCTGGTGTTACTCATCGCCTGTTCATATAGACCAATACCGTACTCGTGTTACCCCTAGCCCGTGATAACCTAGGGAGACTTCTACCCAGCCCATAACCCCCTTCTTGGGTAACATATTGAGTTGGCATCCGTGTAATAATTACCCCGTGACTTAAATCGACAATACCATGACGCGTGCTTAGCTACCAACAGTTTTCTACTAAGGGACTATGTCGATAGAATAATGTATAATTAGGCTATAGGCACCAGCCTTCCCCCATTCCTCTTGCCTTTTTTTATGTCTCACCCAACCATCGTGGAATTTTGCGGTGAGTATATTCGCGAATGGATCAACCACTGAACCCATACAGTCGGCCGTTCGCCGGTGATGCTGGCTGGAGACCTGAATACCAGCCCCGCCACTACGTAAGATTCTCTCAGCACACTATACATGATCGAGTAATAAGATTAACTGATATGTTCTGGCACATAGGGATATGTTCGGGAAACATTCACAAGTACAGGCTACGGCCCACCCGTAAGTTCAGCTCACCTCTAGTCGGCGAAGCAGCACTAAATACCAGCTATGCATAGCCTCTGCCCTATTACTCCGAGGCGTCGCCGAGACGATCCGGGCCCCCTTTACCAATGGACCCTTATCCTATACGTCCAGCCCTGCCAAATTATCCACATTATGCATCCTCATCCGGCCCAGCATCAACATATCAGCCTGATTATCATCAACAACGACCAGTCTCTTATCACAACTCAAACATACCACCAGAGGCACAACTAAACCTCCCGTGGCATATACGAAAGGCTCACTTATCACGTCGGTTTAAATTGGACCGGTCTTCTGTAGACATCGAAAATGAACACAAGCCGGAGGGTTCGCATTTGAGCGATTCACAGAGCGATTATCCCGGCGCGCTAGTAAGAGGCCAGAAGGTGAGCATGATCTCATTCGTGAAATGGATTGGCGACCATGCCAGAGAATATCGCGGTCGCGCCAAAGTCACAGACCTTGCCGGACGCTTTTGTCACAACCTGCGCGATTTCACCGCATTGTTCTCCCAGCAGATCCCTAGGTCTCGGCATGATCCTGCCCACGAAAGCTTGTATCGGCAAGGCCTCGAAGTACAGGACATATTTGAGACAACAATAGCTGTATACCGGGGCCCGTTCGTCCAGAAATGGGGCTGCTCAGCAGATGAGTGGTCGAAATCAAGAGAGCTTTTCGAATTTATGTTCGACCATGATTACGATAAATTAGAAGGTCTCCTCTGGCACGTTGTCAACTGGATCAGGGAATGCCACCAAAGCCATTAGTGCTGCGTTGAAGGATCGGGACAATTTATGGGACGGGATATGGCCAACTCTCAGCTATTAAGCACTATATCTCATGTGAGATAGCGTGACACATGTGGCGATGCTGGACAATGAGCTGGCTGACCTGGGAATTTATGTTGAAGCTTGATGTGTACGGAGGAAATATGCGACTAATGCTCACTATGCCTCCAAGCCCATGATTAGTCGAAATTGACCGGAAGTCAATTTGAATTCGGAGACATTCTACTTATTGTTCTTCAAACTCAAATACCGTTGTGTATCCAGAGACGGAATCTTAACCTTTATAAAACCGCCAAAAGTTCAATGTGGTGCGTACCAGGTAGTGGCCTCAAGTCTCAGTCACCATTCTATTGTAGAAATCATATTATTGCAGTACATGGCTAATTGTAAAGCCAATAGCAAAACAAAACCCTCGACGCACGTGGTTATATAGTTTATAGTTGCTAGCAATTTTTAATTGCTTGCCGCGCAATGGATTCCTAAGGCGAGATGAATGACTTATGGAAGCACGTGCGATCCGTCAGTGGTGCGTGTTGGACACTTAGCTACCATTAATTACTCCACGTAACGACGGAGTTATTTTGTATCGTAAAATCCTGGTAGAGCTTGTGTATATTTACATAAAGTCAGAGGAACTTCTGCGAAAGCAGATCCTTACATACGCTCCTGCTAATCAGCTAGCCCGGTTGACTGGGTATTCACTAATCACCCCCGACCCTCATGTGTCTCTGTCCTGTTTCCATCACAACACCTACCTAAGGGACGCAGAGATTGATATTATAATGAATTAATATTTAACCCTTCGCAATTTCCCAGTTTTAAAGTGCGTTGCCCTCCCTCTCTCACACAGTGCCTTTCTTTATTCTCCCCTGTATACGTGAGATTTACATGATTCGATATTATGACCAACACTTCGAAGATCGACGGACCCATGGCTTTGAGGATTGTCCCTGGCGCCTCCGCTACTCCAATGGTGCATCTACTACCTCCCATCATCGTTGTTGCCGAACCACAAACTTTCAGCAACAAGTCCCATTACGTCTCAACCCTTACGTCGCCTAGCCTTACTTACACTAAAGGGATTTAAAACCGACAGGGTTCAGGATACTCTATAGGAATCTATCGGCCTACTCTACCGTGCGTCAAATATAGTCTGATGGCAGCAGCATCTGGAAACAGATGCATAAGGAGGCAAAGGGGGGACCGAACCAAATCCTATCAGGAAAGATGCTGAACAACTTTTTCAATACCCTATGCTAGAAAGTATGAAACTGGCTTAAGAGGCCACAGCTGGAAATGTCGTTACAAATTATTAGAAATGACGGTGTTGACGTTGACTTGAAACATAAAGACTGTTAACCCCCCCCCCACGCTCAAATAAACATCCGTTGTGCGTTATTGCATCTTTCACAAGTTCTTCCAAATACCCATTATTATGGATTTTTGCGGTCCTTGAGGAGGGTTCGAAACAAGTTCAGAAGCTGCGCGCGGTTCGTGAGGAAGATCCACAGCAGAAAGACGAGGGCCGTAGTAGGAAGTGTGAAAGCCCAATATATCCAGAATTGACCGGTAACCGTGCTCTCCCCCTTCCAGTCCAGAGTCGGTACCGCAAAGAGCGTCGCAAAGAATGTGGCGGGTAAAAATGCCATAGTTATAATCGTGATGGTCTTCATCCCAGAGCTATCTCTTTTCGCGCACTCTGCGATGTAGGTGGAATGCTCGGCTAGCGCCTGGCTGGACTTTGCTATGTCCATACTGACTGAAGCATCTTCGTGAGTCAAGAGTGCAAAGGCCTAGAACGATGTTGTATTAGAATATATTGTGGTATTAACGCAACAGAAAGGGGCGCCCATACCACGCGAGAAATCTGGTCTGCTCTCTCTTTCAAGTAAATCCTGTAATTTTCACGAGCCGTAATACGGCTCGTAAGGAGACGTACAGCGGGCAAGAAACCCAAGGAGTCATCATCTGCACTGTGAGATCGTGTGTCGCTGAAATCGCCAAATATATCGTCCAAGGCAACTTTAAACATACTAATCCATCGTAAATCGTTGGCTGTGCTGATATTGAAACCAGCTATAGACTTAAGCCAAGACATTATCTGCATGGTATCGTATCGATGCAATGAGACATGCCTATCATCAGGGCCGAATGAGGTGATCGATTCGATATCCTGGAGGCCGCGTAGACCATGACACTCGATCAGGGAATCCATAACATCACAGGTGATGTGACAAACCACGAAAGCTAATAGCCCGGGCACTTTATAGTACTTAGAGAATAGTTTCAAATGATATGGAATCTGATCGGCAAATAACCCAGGGTTCAGGCGTTCCAGAAATACACCAGAAACGCCGTGTCGCCGGTCAAATCTCCATACCAGAATATAGATCGAATTGGCAAGGATATAGCTTGTGGAGGTAGCGCTATCGAGACGATGGAAACCATCGTACCTGTTGGCGATGAACCACAATACACCGGGGTCGATTTCCAGTTCTTCTGTGATTAGTTGTTTGAGCCTAGACGTGGTTATAGGAAGTTTGTCGTCAAGGTCGTCCATGGGAATGATCACGAGTTGTAGGACCGGACTTTCGATAGTACGTGGATTAGCCACCTCTATTCTGTTAGAAGGGGCTTACAAAAATGTGAATTCTCCCTCCTGAATATAAATATGACGGATCTCGAGTTCTAGATTGGTGTTTGTGTCTTGGCATTGTGAATATGCGTCTGAGTGATTGTCGGCTAGTCTCGCGATAACATCCATGATGGTATCGATCCTGCCAAACTGGAAAAGAAGTGAAGAGGGTGAAAAGCGTCTCGCGCGCCCAGTATTATAGGCGTGAAGCCGGTGGCTAGCTGGCAGACCCCAACAGGCGGCGGGCGCTTATACACCAAAGAGCCCTCTTCAAGCCTCATCCTATTTCCGTCTGCTGAACTTAGTTTATAACAAATGAAAGAGGCAATTGGGGGTACACCATGCATTTGCCTATAATAATAGATCCAAAATGTTGTGGAACGCAGATGGGTGAACGCATATGCTTGTCCGTGAAACTACCCTCGGCGCCCCAAAATCTGCGAAAAGGGGCGCCCTTCTTTAAGTTATCGTTAAATCAGTACCAAGATAAAAATATCAACACAAATATTTCTTCATTCATCGTTTGATAAGTCGATAGAGAACCAGGCCGCACACTTAAAGAGTAGCAAGGAAGAATCTGCGAGACAAGTTAATTAAGGTGTGCATATTTTAATATCGCTGTAAATTAGTTCCGCAGCTTAAATGATACATAGATCTTCCCAAGGTACCATGTCGGGTTGCATAAAGCCTCGACAATTACCAAGCCAGCTTTGCAGGCTGTGAGAAACCTATCTTGAAGTACGATTAATGTTTGGATGATATCATATCATTCAGCTTCGCTGCGCCAAGAAGTATTACATATGCCGGCCCCTGGCACACATGTTCGTCATCTTTCGGCAGGCAACGAAAATGCAAGTAATTGTCAATAAGGGCTGTTGACAGACTACTTTACCAAAAGAGGGGGTAAAGCTTCTTTTCGATTTTCCTCAAGGGCCATACTTTGGTTTCGGGAATTAGAGCGCAAATTTGAACATAATCGGAGCTATAATTAGAGGGGAAGCAGTGGACGGGTAGCAGCAGCTTGCACCACATCGTTTTTGCAAGGCTCTATGCGCCAGCCTGGTAGATAAGGTAGATAAATACTGCCAAGATCCCGCTTGGCAGATCACATATATCTACTTGCGAGACAAGCCACAGCGGTTAAAGGCTTTAAAAATAGCGACAAGAGTATAACCTTACATTGGGCTTGACGAAAGGCCCTGTACCTAACCGTGATTCGGGCAGAGAGGGCAGCCACAATAAGCATAAATCGAACATGGGTAGCAAAAGTGTCTCGCAGCTGATCCCCTCCTCTACAAAGCCGGGTTGCATACACATGTTACTATCATCTATAACACTTCGCCAACTCACCTATGCCCCTACAGCCACCTACCCCTTAACCATGGCGGCAATAGTCTCCTCAATAGGAATAGGCGTAAGCCCAACGCGACCCAGAAGCGCTTCAAGCGTGCCATCGTCAATGAACGCCTCCCCGTCCTCCAGCGCCTCGTACGTGCTAGCCCACCACTGGACCGCGGGCGCCGGCTTGCCCATCTCCTCGGCGTAGAACCTCTCATGTTCCGCGCGCCCCACGATCTTGACCACCACGTCCCTCCCCCTCGCTTCTCCCACGAGCCGCGCGACGTCGGCCATCGACTTGGCCGTCTCCGGCCGCGTGGATAGGTAGAGCGTGCGGTCGGCGAACTCGCCGTCGGACGAGACTAACACGAGCGCGCTCGCGACGCCGAGGTCGTGGATTGCGGTCCAGCTGATCTTCCCGTCGCCGGCGAGGGCCACGACGTCCCGCTCGCCCTGCGCGTGTCCGGCGTCGAAGTATCCGAGGTACAGCGGCCAGGACTCATTGTACAGCCCCTCGCGCAAGATCGTGACCTTGATGCCGTGCTCCGCGCCGACGGCGCGGAGGTACGCCTCGGTGCGCAGGTGCGCGCGCATCACGCCCGCCTTGCTGGTGTTCGCCGCGCCGGCGGAGAACCCGAACGCCAGGCTCGAGTACGTGATCCATTTCACACCAGCCTTGACAGCCGCGTCGATGGCGTTCTTGTGCTGGCTCTCGCGGCCCGGGTTCGCCCCGCTGTTCTCGGTGCTCGCCGTGGCCGTGCCGTCGAAGTCCGCGGCGACTCCGAAGTCGAGCCCGATGTTCGGCGTCGAGATGAGAAAGAGCTTGTCTGCGCCTTCTAGGGCGCGCCCTAGCGTCGCGGGGTCCTCGAATCGTGCATGGCGCACCTCCGCGCCGGTGGCGGCGAGTTTGCTCCAGGTCTGCGAGTCGGGCGTTGAAGATGTGAGGGCGATGATGTCGGATGCCGGCACCAGCTTGTATGTCCGGAGCGCGGCGAGCGTGGCGCTGCCCAGCTTCCCCGATGCGCCGATGATTGCTATCCTGGCCATTTCGATAATTACGTCACTTCGTGTCGTGAGATGATAGCGGGGTAAGTTGTTGTTGCTGGATGGAGCGAGATGGGTCGTTACTAAACAGTGGATATCCGGATCCCATGAGAGCGATTGTGATCAGTTGGAGAACTGGGTCGGTCGGTTGCGATCACGCAACGCGACCCATACTACTTCGAAACCGGATGGTCAAGACACACCACAGCCCCTCAATATACACTCGCGGCTTCGGTATGTTGACAAGCAACTGATAAGCTACTAAGTACTAATATAGGAAACAAGCCGCGAATGATGAATTGGTGCCATGCTACTACTCAGTACTCTAGGTTAGTGCACTCTGTTGATTGGCTGGGGAGTTAGCAAGATCTTAGCCCGTGAACTTCGTAGCTAACAGTTTCTCTTTCGAATGTAAAGTGGTGATAGCAATAATGATTGATGCATGGTAATATAGACATTGCGTGTTGATCAAGTTGCCAAGTTGCCGTTTCAAGGCACAATCTGATCATTTACACCGCAAATTATCGGATATTCACAATCGCGGTCTTACACTAATAGGTACGTGGAATAAGTAGGTAGGTAGGTAGGCAGGTAGAACCTATCAGCCTAGGTACTATATGGCGATAAAGAAGCTCTTCTCGCCCTCCTTAGGCAAGACTCGCGCCTGCTCCATGATGGGGTCAACACACGATAATCGGATCCTCTCGGGCGTGGCGGGACTCTCGAGCCTTAGCAAGCCGTCGTCTTCGCCACCCTCGGCGCCCAGTTTAGCCTTGACGCCGTAGTCCGCGCGTGCCGCTTTCAAGGCATCCCGTATCGCAAAGAACACGGCACTTCCCATGAACAGCGGAGGTTCGCCGACTCCTCGACTCCGTTGGATGGTGCGGAGATTCTCCCATGTCACGCCCTTGAGGAGGCTGACGTTGAAGACTTGCGGTATGTCGCGGAAGCCTGGGATTTTGTAGGCACCAGGGCCCCTGGTAAACAGGTTTCCTGCCATGGGACCGTTGCGGAGCCACAGGCTCTCCTCCATCGTGAAGAGGCCCATGCCTTGGACAAAGGCACCTTCGATCTGCCCATAGTCGATGGAGGGGTTGATTGAACGGCCAACGTCCATCTTGATATCGGCTCTCAGGCACGTCGAAGTTCCAGTGAGGCAATCGATCTCGACCTCTGCAGCCGTGACGCCTTGCGTGAAGTAGAAGAACATCTTGCCCACGTTCTCTCCCCATTTGTATCCGATCTCCGGTGTCTTGTAGAAGCCGTTGGCACTCAGATTCACACGGTCGAAGTAAGCGGCGTGCGCGAGCTCCCTCATGGTCGCTTTCGGCCCGAGCTTCTCTCTGTACGGCGCTAGACGGGCGTTGATTTGTTCGCATGCATTCCACACAGCATATCCGTTCAGGTCAGAGGATGCCGAAGCTGCCGTGGCCGAGGTGTTTGCGACGGTATTCGTGGCAGTTTCTGATATGTGCACATCCTCCATAGGCACCTGTAGCGCCTCGGCGGCTAGGGTGATCATTTTGGTGTGAAGTCCTTGGCCCATTTCGGTTCCTCCATGGGCAACGAGAACCGATCCATCATGATAAATGTGAACCAGTGCGCCAGCTTGGTTGAACCACAGCGCCGTGAATGAAATGCCAAATTTGGTGGGGATAAGAGCGAGCCCGCGCTTACGCCATTTGTGGCTTGCATTGAATTCCTCGACCGCTTTTCGCCTGCTGGCATAGTCAGACTCCTCTTTCACCTGTTTATACATTATTGGAACATGCCAGTCCTCTATAGTCTGGTTGAAGTGCGTTGTGTCATTGACCTCGTAAAAGTTGAGCTCGCGAAGATCTTCGACAGTCATGTCTAATCGATCAGCAACTTCAGACATCATTGACTCGACGATAAACATTCCTTGAGGTCCTCCAAAGCCACGGAAGGCGGTGTTAGACATAGTATTAGTCTTGCACAATCTGCCACGGACGTGGACATTGGGGAACTTGTAGCATCCGTCGATGTGAGTCATGCATCGTTCACATACAGCCGCACTGAGATCGAAAGACCAGCCAGCATTGTTGAACACATCAACGTCGAGGGCTTGGAGTTTTCCATCCTTGTTGATGCCGACCTTCCATTTCGCAAGGAAAGGGTGACGTTGTCCCGACATGATCATGTCCTCGTCCCGGTTCAGCATGCATCGAACCGGACGCTTCGTTTTTTGTGCAGCCAGCGCCATCATGGTACTGAGCTGGACGCATCTCGTTTCTTTGCCACCAAATCCTCCGCCTAAACGCTTGACACGAGCGACAACTTTGTTTGCCTGTACACCAAGAATCTTTGCAGCGTATACTTGACTGATGATCTGTTAGTTGCAGCTACCCTCATCTTCTCTCAAATGAATTCTGGGAAAAATACCTCTCAGTCGGGTTCTGACTACTTGTCCAGATCTCCATCTCGCCATCTTCAGGCTTGGGGATGGCCACACATGCATTGGTCTCGAGGTAGAAGTGTTCCTGGCCACCTATTCGCGTGACACCGGTAAAGACGTGGTCGCAGTTTTTGAAGGCTTCCTCTACATCGCCCTTTCTGATGTAGTTGAAGTACTTATGAAAACTCTCTTTCTCGATAGCTTCTTCCATTGTAAAGATAGCCGGGAGGTCTTCGTATTCAATCTTGACCGCGCGGACCGCATCGTTAGCCCTGGCCTTAGAGGTTGCCAGTACCACGGCGATGGTCTGGCCCGCGGTGAACACCTCGTCTTCGGCGAAAAAATAATCGTCGAAGTGTGGAGCACCCCATCTATTGTCCTCAGGGTCGTGAAGATCATTTCTATCAACGATGTCAACCACCCCAGGGATATCTAGAGCGGCGGAATAGTCAATGGACTTGATCTTTGCATGCGCCCGAGACGAGAAGACGATGGAGGCATGAAGTTCATTCTTCAATGGCGGAATGTCGTCGGTGTACTGCGCCTCGCCTGTCACTTGTTTCAAAGCAGCAACGTGGTTGCCGGCTTTCCCGAGGGACGCCTTGGCATAGTCAGTGGTCGCCTCACGATCTTCCCAACCTGTTGATAGTGCTCGCTCCAACTCTTCTACAGCCTGGCTATCGCCATGCTTGCTTTCTGCGTCAATCGCAGATAACACGTCGTGATAGAAGCGGTAGAAGAACCCCAAGGCCAGTGATTTGCGATAAGAGGCCATGCCCCCCGGAACGCTGAATACGAGGTTGAAGTCGGCTTCAAGAGCGTTCATGGTGCCCTCGAGTGTGTCCGGGTGCGCGAACATCTTGCCCTTCAAGTAATCGTTTGCTTTTGTTGCGGCAACAGTGAATGGTGCCATACCACCATACACAAGGTTACAGTGCTCGACAGTGCCTCGTTGATCAACGACTACATGAAGTGCACCAGTTACAATTGCAATATCATCGTCCTTTCGCTTAGCCTGCTTGTAAGCTCTAAAATAGTCGCCCTTCTCGCTCGTCAGTGGTATGCGAATAGAGGCAATGACGGCATCTGGGTCTAATGCCGTCCTCCGATAGCCTTTGAAGAACGTAGCCATGGGTAACTCGGTTTCTTTACTTTTCGACTTTGCAACGAGTGTACAGTTCGCCGCCATAAACACAGGGTTCAGGTCGGAGATCGGCGATGCCGTAGCTAGGTTACCTGCCGGGGTTCCGACATTACGGATCTGTCTCCCGGCAAAATACTTGAGTTGTTTGTAAATAGCTTGGAAGACTTGCGACTTTGCTTCTCCGTAATGTCTGATGGCCTCTTGGCAGATGGTTTCAAGATCAGTGAGGATGACATTTCCGCCAATCTCGACGTGGTCACCCTTTAAAGTGTACTGCCGTAGCTCAGGGATGTCACCGACGAACACAGAGACTGGGTATTTCATCGCCTTGAACTTGATCTCAATCTGTGTCTCCGTGCTCCCGCCGATAATTTTCGCGTCGGGGTGTAGGCTCTTGATCTCCAGCAGTTGTTCTAATGTAACGGGGCGGTACCACCATTTTCTTTTATTTCCGAAGGCCAGGGGCCTGAACTCGTGTTTTTTCAGCGACGGAGGAAAGATGAGCTCCGTGTCCGGGTTGTACTCGATAAAACCGGGAGGAGTAAAGCGCTTAATGGGTTGATCACCGTCGAGGCTCTTGTCTTTGCAGCACCCACCCCCAGTTGTGTTACCGTTTTCCATGCAACAACCGGTCCCGCCGTTTGTCGTGCTCATCCCGCACGAGCTCTTGCTGACGAATGTCTGGGCGGCGTCAAGTATGGGGCGGTAGCCCGTGCAGCGGCAGAGATTCCCGTCGAATGCCTCCTCTATGTCGTGCTCGCTAGGACTTTCGTTATTTCGGAGCAAAGCATATAAACTCATAACAATGCCAGGGGTACAAAACCCGCATTGGCTGCCATTGCTCTTGGCTATCCGTTCCTGGGCTGGATGAGGATTCTTCACGTTTCCGATCCCCTCAATTGTTATCACATGTTTCCCATCAACGCTGGCGAGTGGCGCCAGACAAGCATTCACACTGGCATGGTAGATCTGCTTCGTCGTTGGGTTGTACTGACTAATGACTACAGTGCAAGCACCACATCCACCCTCAGCGCAGCCTCTATGACATTATTCGTTAGCGATAGGGGATTCTTCGGGATGAGGCGGACATCGTTCATAATAATAAAAATATGTTCACATACAGCTTTGTCCCTGTTAAGCCTATGCCTCGGAGATACTCAAGCAAGGTGACCTCAGGATCAATCTCATCAACTACCACGCGGGTGCCGTTGAGGTAGAAGCGGAGCGTATCATGGTAGACAGTTGTCAACGCAGACGCATCGAGACTCGTCTGCGGTTGTGGTGTGATAGCTTCGGGCGCCATGACCTTTCAGTACTCAGTTCTCAGTACTCAGTGAAGTGTGCGTGCGCCCTACGGAACTAGCAGAGAAAGACGTCGATGAATACAAGGTACGTTATGGAGTGACTATTAAGGTTGTCAACGAGAGTTCGGGGCACGATAAAGGGTAGACAAACGAGGCGATTCAACAGGAAGCTTGGAACGTGGATTCAAGCCGAGGATGTTGAAGTCTGAAGATGACTATTCAAATGCAGGCCAGGAGTATAATAAATGGAACTGTGCAATATTCACATTTCTTTGCTACCTTGCAAAGAACGTGTATAAATCATGTATCTCTCTCCCAGTAACACAAACACAGCACAGAGCGAAAGGGTAGCTCAGGGTAGCTCAAGAGGGTGTCTGGTACGACGGATGCGCGGGCAATGTGGATTGGTTTACGAAGTATGGAAGTGAGACAAGACAGGTGAAGGTGAGGTGAGACAGAGAGACAGAGAGTGCACTGCATGTACCTTAGGTAATAGGTTGGTAAATGACGTACAGCAGGTGAGGGAAGAACGAGATATTCAAATGTGGCGAATTGACTGAGTTGAAGCTGGCACAAATCTAAGATCTCGAATCACACGACAGTACAAATACGATTCTATGATAGAGGCAATGCACTGGTACTAGGTACCTAACCTGGTACTGGACCTTCTTCCTTCGCCCGGCTCCGATCCCTAGGTTAAGAAGTAGTAATTACAGGAGTGTAAACTACTCCCAACGTGGCTGCTAACTTAATCGTATCTTCCCCACGTCAAGTACGGAGTAGGCTTAGGCCAGAGCAAAATGCCGGCCGGCTCCGTACAATCCAGCATCCACTCTGATAGGTAACCCGACATTACTGATAAGATAAAGCTATTGTTTGATTGGTCCATCTGTTTTATACGTACACTACCTGCGTGACACTGTGCCTACTTCTACTTCCTACAGTACATGTATAAATGTTTCTATCCCGCCATTAAACTCATTCTACCACCTACAAGACTTAGGTTGTTGTCGAAGACCATCTCAAGTAAAATCATGTCCGAATCTAAAAATTAAGACTGAGGAGAATGGGTAGTCAGAGCTGCAGCGCGTGTTTAAACGCACATACGAAGTAGGTTCGTATGTGTATCTCCAAAGTATACGAAGTACTCTTGGATAATAGACGACCACTCATCTCACTTCCCCATCAAGCCTCCAGCTCGCCTATGAACGCCTCCTGCGACGGAGCCCGGCTCCGCGCCCAACTATCGACATCGGCGGGCGAGAACGGATTATTCGGCGCCGGCACTTGCGTTGGCGTTGGCGTTGGCGTTGGTGCTGGCGTATTCGGTGTAGACGGCGGAGCCAGACTCGGCGCCGACGGAGAGGGGGATTTGGGGCGCACCGCCGCTGCTCGGGCATCGGGGGGATTGGCCTGCGGGCTCATCAGGGAGAGGGCCCGTAGATCCCCGCGCACGCTCAGAGAGCGCTTCTCCAGCTTCCTTCGCTCCCGGAAACTCGGGAACCGATGGCTCTTCGCCGGGCTCCTGAACTCGTCGATGTACGATCGGGGGTGGAGGGCCTTGGGCTTGGGCGTCGGGACTTTTCAGACAGACTGTGCTTAGCAATGCAATTCCGTCACAACCAGACAGACAGATGTGAAGGCGAGTGTGAGTGAGAAACTGAAAACTGACCTTGGAATTCCCCCTCCTCGGTGACGAGCTCCCGCGGGAACCCGCTGATCGGCAGCAGCGCGTCTGCGGAGTGAGGGCAATTCCCGTTCTGCAGTGCCAGCGAGATGGTGGTGACCGCCAGCTCTTTTGACATCTGTATTCGTATCCTGCCAAGCAGGAAAGTCCCCCTGCAACACATGTCGCTGATTATGGTCTCGGTGATGATAACCCGAAAGTTGCGCTCGTGATAATCTTGTTCTTCGATGGCAAAGAAATGTTCGAACTGAGCGCCCAGGCACCCTCTGAGAAATTCGCCCATGGCTTTCATCTGTTCCGAGGAATTCGCAAATCTGCAATGTATCGAACCTGAAGATCCCACCTGAGCCGGTCTGGTCCAGGCTGGGCGGATGTGAATCGGTTATGTTCGGGGTACTCACCAGTGCATTCATAACCTGTGGCATTTGGTCTCACTGACCCAGCGTCTTTCCCGAAGAAAAATGAGCTTGCGATCAGCCTATGTGCCCCTTCTTCGATCCTCGGAGAGTTCTGATTGAGGTTATGAATCGCGGCCTTCTCGAGATGTTCCAGCTCCTTGACAGCATCGAGGCGCGGGACTTGAATCGTAGATCTGGGTTAATACGAACGAATCGCCACTTGACGATATTGCTATTTCTACCGAAATTCGAAGACGTATTCTCCGCAAGATAATTGTTCCATATTGTGTTGCATTCAAGCAGCTTGTCCATCCGATCAATTGTGATAGAGATCATCTGACGTAATAATGATTGAGAGCTGCAGTCTTTTGGCTTGCCCTAGGAATGTGATAGCACATCAGAAGGTTGCGAAGCATGCGATGCTTTCCCGTCAGTGTCGTGTTTCCCCGTACCAAGAGAGAGCAAGATGCCTGGGGGTGAGGGAGCTTGGTCTCCCCAAAGTAGCTTTTTCTCGTGATGGGCGACCAATACTGGATTGTTATGGTACAAGGAGCCATTGATAAAGCTTGCTTGCGTCTGATGCTTTAGAAACGGTTTGAAGTAGGGGAGTGCCGCAGAAGTTGCCCGTGCCCTAGCATATCAATGAGCCAAGCTGGTCTGTCAATCAAACTTCACTGTTGAAACTTGTCTAGCTACTTATTACGCCTCCCAGACTTTAAACTCTTTGGCTGGTACATTTGACCTGTTAAATCGACAGGGCAGATCTGGACTGCGTCAGCTTATGGTTTCGAGCTCGTTGCAAAAAGTACTCACGCCGCATTTTGTGATCCCGGAAACATTTTGAACGACAACTGAGGATTTCACGGATGCCAGTTAGCTAAGGGGAAGTGTTATGCCACTCCTACAAGCAGACTCGAAGCATCTTATTCAGTAAGTATCTATTACAGACTTATCCGATGCTGACCACCTGCCTGGGGTAGTTCCCAATCAAGTTCGGTGGCGCTCCAGCCTGCTTCATTAGCTTGAGATGGATTCGAAGCCTCAAATGAACCCTAATAAGTTTTACTCATCTGGCCAAGAAACAATCCAGATTAATGTGCTGCATGCTGTAGCTGTCTCTAGTTTGTCCTATGACTACTTGACTTGTGTGCTCAATGTAGCGCCTGACGCTGTGTATCAGTCATACTAAAGGAAAGGCTATTGCTTGCTGGTCAGTAACGGTCTATAAAGAACACCATCATAAACCCCCTTGGGTGCTGTACTCGTTCAGACATGCTCAGCAGAAGAGAGATAAGCGCTCGCAGCGGGGCGGGGGGGGGGGGGGGGGGGGGGGGGGGGGGGGGGGGGGCGGGGGCGGGGGGGGGGGGGGGGGGGGGGGGGGGGGGGGGGGGGGGGGGGGGGGGGGC
>MU392161.1:605411-928850 GCA_022578495.1 Nemania sp. NC0429 | reverse complement strand
CCCACCGGGGTCTTTTGTCGTTCTCTCTTTCTCATCTTTAACCATATCCCCCGACCCCCCCCCCCCCCCCCCCCCCCCCCCCTTCTTCTCCGAATCCAAGGTTCATGGTGATATACGACCTCAACCGCACCCGCCTAGAGACCGAAGCTGAAGAGGGGGAGACTTTTCTTCGCAGTAGTCCAATTGATTCACTGGATCACAATCGCCGTCGTACTCTTCGCAGAGCCTCCGTCGCCCAAGGTGGTCAGCTCCTTCCAAAGAGGCTACCGGGAGGCTGCTAGCTTCGATTACTAGCTGTAAAAGCCATTCAAAGGAGATTTGAGGGCTACCGGTGACTTTGAAGTGATTCGCCTGCATGCTTGTAGGGGCGTTTCTAGGGCAGCAAGACTCATTACGCCTTCGTTTGCTGCAGGGCAACGTGTCGTATCGGCCGCGCCAGAAAAGGTGGTTAACTCGGATAACTACCATCGAGATCGGAGTGCTTGATGTTGTGTTTGAAAAGATTGGAAATAGGGGAACAGAGACCTAACCTTAGTTGGATTGGAATGGCTAGTGGCTCGGGCCGCTTGCAATGGACGAATTGCGGGCCCAAAAGGGGTCAATCAACTCCCTTAGAGTCGCAACTGGGGCCTGAAGGCGACCGAGCAGTTGTTTTAACATTGATTGTATCCTTCGTCCGAAGTATAACTTGGTAGTAACAAGGACTTAGGTACGGTGATAAAAAATAGGGGGGCGAGTGGATAGCCTATAATTAAACCCCATGCGCAGTGACGGGTAAACAGTCGGAAGCGAACTTGGGAGCTAGAATACCCAGGCTTAGGTTAGGGTGCTCTACGGAAATCTGCGGCGCTTTTACCGCAATATCTTAGGTACCTTAGTGAATGACCTGTTCGCCATTCAACATTATCGGATTGAAGAAGTCTACATACAATGAATTGGCTATTACTTTGTGAGATCTTTCAGGATGCACAATAGACGTCAACAAGCATGGCAAAGCAAACAATGCAAGTAGCTCCCTATATTTAGAAAACACGTTGCGCACCTTGTGCACCTATTCGATTCCTATGGGCGCTATTACGACCAGTGAATCCTTTAGGCAGCACACTACCTACCAGTGTATATCATATAGCTCTTGTTGTAAGATTTAGGTTAAAGTGTTGCTGCTTAAAGCACTTAACCTATCATTTGCAACCACTAAAACGAATTGCCTCGGGTAAGTCAAGGCCATTTGAACCGCCGCTGTATACCGGTGATAACACGTCGCCTCATTTCAGCCGCTAGTGTAATAGGTGGATGGGTGGGTGGATGGAAGGATGCCAGGATTGATACGGCAGGATAAATCAACTTTATCCGACGAGGAATGCATCCATCCATACATCCTCCATCCATCGATACTAAACAGGCGGAAAAGGCCGAGGTAGGTAGTAGGCAGGCTAGACGGCTCTGGCTGATCCGCCTGGCATGCGCGAGAGAGCCATGGATGGAGAGCAAGATACCTAGCCATGGCAGAAGAATCCCGCTCGCTCAGGGCCAAGGGAAACCCCTCACCGCAAGTCCTTGCGGGACGGAGATAGCATATGGAGAGAGGGGAGTATAACATGGGCGCGATGCGGGGAGATCGCCGCGCCGTCACCCGTTAATATTGACATCTCGATTATCGAAATCGAAATCGAAATCGAAATCGAAATCGAAATCGAAGTGAAGTTGCTGCTAGTGCTGTTTCTAAGTTGTTATTTTCGTTGGGCTTGTGCTGGTCGCCACTTTGGTCCTCGCCGTGTAAGTCAGCTCAGCCAGTGACAGTCTTGAGACAGAGAAACCAAGCCAACGCCATGCCCGCCGCGGTGCCGAACGGCGACGCCAACGCCGGCCTCGCCTTCTACAACATCGTCGACGGAAAGCCGCGGGGCTCAGACGTGAATGAGCAGGTCGTCGACCCGCGGACCGAGGAAGACCTCTGGGACGTCCCGGTGGCGTCGGCGCAGGACCTCGACGACGCCGTCGACGCCGCCAACCGCGCCTTCAAGACCTGGAGGCTGACCACCCCGGCCGACCGCCACAAGGTGCTCCAGGACATCGCCGACTGCCTGCGCGCCAACAAGGACGTCCTGGCGCGGGTCCACGCGAGGGAGACGGGCAAGTCGTCCGTCATGGCGAGCGCCGACGTCGAGGTCGCGGCTCTGCACTTTGAGTACTACAGTACGCGGCCCCCTACATGAGAATTGAAAAAAATTGGATGAGAGGGAGGGTGAGAGTTGCTCACTCTTTTACTCTCACTCTCACTCTCGTGCGGAGGTGAAGAAGAAGAAAATTGCAGAAGAGCCTAGATCAGATCGCTAAGACCCCAGGCGTATAGAGGGCGTGATCCTCGAGGACGACGTGCAGTACGAGGACGACACGGTCAAGATCGTGGGCACGTACGTGCCCATCGGCGTGCGTGAGTATCTTTCGGGGTCCATCTTCTTCCCCTTATAGTAGCCCTAGAGCTGCTCAAAAAGAGGAATTACTGACTCCGACTTGTTATGTTATGTCATAGTGGCGGCCATCTCGCCGTGGAACTTCCCCCTGATCCTCAGCAGCGTCAAGGTTGTGTCGGCGCTGGCGACGGGCAACTGCGTCATCATCAAGCCGTCGCCCTTCACGCCCTACTCGATCCTCAAGTTCTGCGAGCTCGCGCAGTCCGTGCTGCCGCCGGGCGTCTTCCAGGCGCTCAGCGGCGGCGCGGACCTCGGCGAGCGCATGACGCTGCACCGGGGCATCCACCACATCAGCTTCACGGGGACCGTCGCCGTCGGCCAGCGCATCCTGCGCAACTGCGCCGCGACCATGAAGAAGGTCGTCCTCGAGCTCGCGGGCAACGACGCCGCCATCGTCTGCGAGGACGCCGACCTCGACCGCGTCGTCCCCAGCGTCGCCTTCGGCTGCTTCTTCCACGGGGGGCAGGTCTGCGTCGCCTCCAAGCGCGTCTACGTCCACGAGTCCCTCTACGACCGCTTCATGGCCCTCTTCGTCGAGGAGGCCAAGAAGTACTCGCCCGCCAACATCCTCTTCTCGCCCCTCAGCAACCGCACCAACTTCGAGCGCGCCAAGTCCTTCCTCGAGGACTCCCGGAAGAACAACCACGAGGTCATCGTCGCCGGCGGCGACGAGGCCCAGAACGCCCATGGCGAGAAGGGTTTCTGGTTGCCGCCCACCATCGTGGCGAAGCCGCCCGAGGACTCCCTCATCGTGCAGGAGGAGCAATTCGGTACGTGGACCTAATCTGATCCATCCATATATCATTTCCCCCCTCACTCTCTCTGTCTATCTATACCATCCATCTACACTTCATCTCATCCCACCCCTCCCTTGGAGAAAAAAAGAAAGCGACAATAAATAACAATCCCCTTCAGCACCGATAACGCCCGTCATGACCTGGTCGTCCGAGGACGACGTCATCGCCCGGGCGAACCTCGACAACGCCGGGCTCGGCGCCTCCGTCTACACGCCCGACCTCGCCCGCGCCCGCCGCATCGCCCAGCGCCTCGAGTCCGGCTCCGTCTGGATCAACCGCTTCGAGCGCCCGCACTACGGCGCCTACTTCGCGGGCTGGAAGCTCAGCGGCTTCGGCGGCGAGCTCGGCAAGCACGGGCTCTACAACTACTGCAACGTGCAGTGCCTGCACTTCCACAAGTAGAAGTTAAGAAGTAGGAGTAGACCGCCAGGGGGGTAGGGGGATAGAGGGTGTGAGAGGGAATCCATCACGTTGATCGCCTATGCGTGTCGATTGAGGGGGTGTGGGAGCTGTCTATTTGCGTATTGAGGATATAAGGGACGGTTAGATATATATCTAGAACCTCGCAACCACGTCGATTTTGAATTGTACACATGTATGAGGAGGCTGAATGGCAGGATTCTTTCATATTCGCTCTACTTAGTGGAATTACCAAAAAATAGTATACTACGGGCTAGAACATGGTGCGGCTCACATCGGACGGATGGTGATGTCTATACTGCTTGCGGATGGCATGTCCCTATCTAGTAGGTATTCAGAATATAGTGGCTACAGGTAGAAGCCGCAACAGTTCATGCTTCTATATACTTCTTCAAACCCCTGAGCCTCTCTTTCGCGGTCTCGAGGACTGCGTCCTCCTTGCAGACCGCGAAGCGCATGTAATTCTCGGCAATCAACGCGTTCGCATCGGTGTAGAACTCGGTGGGCGGGATGGCCGCGACGCCGACCTCGTGGATGAGGAACCACGCGAGCTTGAAGTCCCGCGGACGGCTCGCCACGTGCGGCGGGAACGGGTAGTCGGACGGCAGCTTGACCTTGGCCATGTTCACCATGACGAAGTAGCCGCCTTCGGGGTCTGAGTAAGGGAGACCCAGCTCGTCCCAGACGGCATTGAAGCGCGTGATTTTCGCCTTCATGTCCTGTACCGCCGTATCCCAAAACCCTTCTGACTCAGCCTGCTCGAAACCTGGAATCGGTGGTTAGAGTGTCAATTCCGTGAAAAATGGAGGGAGGAAGAGACGAGTGGGAAGGGGAAAGAGACACATACCGACGGCGCAGGCCTCCTGCAATGGCGATACGGAAGAGTAGCAGATACGAGTGTGGGCTGCAGACACGTACTGAATCAGGTGCGGGGGTCCCATGAGCCAACCTAGACACTCTGGTTAGCTTCACGAGGGGCTCTACTTAGTCGATGTGAATACGCAAAACCTACCAACACGCCAACCCGTGGCGTAGAAGTTTTTGCCGGCGGATCCGACCGTGATGGTCAGGTTCTCGATCTCGGGGGACAGCGTCGCGATTCTCGTAAAGGGCACGTAGAAGAGCCGGTCATAGACCTCGTCGGAGAGGATGATGATCTCGTTCTTGACGCAGAGATCTCCTATGCGCTGGAGCTCATCCCGGGAGAAGACCTTACCGACGGGGTTGTCTGTACGGTAGGACGAGTCAGTCACAGTGTCTACTACCACTAGAATAAGAAATTCCGAGTGTAGAGAGGGAACCAACGAGGCGTGTTGATGACGATCATCTTCGTCTTGGGCGTGATGGCCTTCTCCAACTGCTCAAAATCGACAGTCCACTCCGCCGCCGAGGAGGTCCGCGTGGCACCGTCTTTAGGGGGGTGGAGGGGCACGTAGACGATGGTGCCACCCGGCATCTCGATATTGCTAATATATCTAGGCACTCGCTCGTCAGTCAGCAAAAAAAAAAAAAAGACGGCCAGTCGCGTGCGTCTATCTGTCTGATGTCGGGCTTTAGACGTTAGACGTACTGGTCGAAGAAGGGCTCGAAGATGATGACCTCGTCACCCGGTTCGATGAAGGCCATAAAGGCGCTGAGCATGCCCTCATTTGCACCGGTCGTGATGGTGATCTCGGTTTCCGGGTTCAGGTTTCGCCCCCATAACGGTGCATAGGCGTCCGAGATGGCCTTCTTCAGCCGTGGCCGGCCCTTGGTGGGACTGTACTGGTTGCAGTCGACGCGGTTCAGGGCGTCCTTGGCGGCGTTGATGATGAAGTCGGGTGGGTTGTAGCCGAAGAAGCCCTGGCCCATATTCACGATGGGCTGGACGGGGGAGGCCGCGGCGGCCTCGTTGACGATGGACCTATGACGGCCGTCAGCATATCCGTGATGTCGGTCATGCCGTGGGATTACATGAATATTCGATCATATAGAAGATAGAGATGGGTCGTGTGGCCGTGTCTCACCATACATCCTGCCTCTGGCCGGCCACCCTGGCGGCGGGCTTCAGCTTCGCGGGCAGTTGAGCGGCCATGGGAGTGTGAAATGTGCGGTATATAAGTGATGATGGTTGTTGCACTCTCGGCGGCACGAATATCTTCTTGTTTCCCAGCAGGAATCTAGAGTAAGGCTTGAGACCAGTGAGACCCATTTAAGCCACCACTAAACTACTTTCAAGGTTGATACTGTCGTATCATCTCTTGCGCTCGCTCGCTCTCTACTAACTCTCTCTCTCTCTCTCTCGCTCCCTCTATCTCTCTCTTTCTCTCTCTTTTCTCGACTTGGACTAACTTGACTGACTGTCACTGACTCCTCATTCGTAGAGGCTGCTCGTCATTCCCCACTTCGTTGGTGTCGACCGTCGGTATTTTCTCCTGCCGTTTTGTGATTGGTTCCGTCTCTTGATACTCGGCAAAAATTAGAAGATTGAAAGGCTTCAACAACCATGAATGGTTTCCGGGATCGGACCCGCGACTCATAAAGTTCGGTATCATATGAAGTACCAACCAAGTCTATAAAGCACGTCATTTCTAGTGCAGCGGGGACAAGTACTGTACCTTGTGCTGGGTAGGGCGTGGGGTGCGTGCTTCTAGGCTTCTAGCACGCCAAGGGAACTTTAGTACGTACTTCGGTACTCGGTACATCACCGATGATCAGCTCAGCTCTGAAGCTCTAAGATCCACAACAGCCTAAGTTACCGTGTAAGCTCAAGTCAGAGAGGCCCAGGTTAGACCATCAGGACTACAACTGCATCTCCAAAGAAAAAAAAACCAAAGCAAAACCAAGCGAATAGAATATCAAGCCAAAGTCAAACACCCTCCCCACAATGCCGCACCCTCGACGCACAACCGCAAACCCGGCACGATGACGACCCCCCAACCTCCCCCCCTCCTCCTGACGATCCGCTTCAGCGCCTCCCTGCCGGACCTCGAGCTCGACATCCCGCGCCCGAGCGCGACGACCATCGTCTCCCTGAAGCACCTGATCCGCTCGCGTCTCGACAAGGCGCACGCCCGCCGCCGCCTCCGCTTCATCCACGGCGGCAAGATCCTCCCCGACACCTCGGTCCTGACCTCCGTGCTCCGCGTCTTGCCTCCGCCTCCGTCTCCCAATGCGTTCCCCGTCTCTAGCCCTAGAGATCCCCATCACGACGATGACGAAGACGATAACAACGACGAGAGGGGCAAGACCAAGACCAAGGCCAAAGGCAGGGCTAGGGACAAGGGCAAGTCCGTCCCCGGCCGCCCGGAGCCCTCGGCCCGCATCTACGTGAACTGCAGCATCGGCGACGAGCTCTCGCAGTCGGATCTCGACCACGAGGCCGCCGCCGCCGCTCTCCCGCCCCGTCCCCCCGCCTCTCCCTTTCCCATAAGAACAACAGGCACCGCCACCACTCCTACCACCAACACCACCACAACTGCTTCATCCTCCTCGACGACAACCACGACGTCGGCGCCGCGCGGCTTCGAGCGTCTCCTGTCCGCCGGCTTCAACGCCTCGGAAGTGAACCAGCTGCGCCTGCAGTTCCGCAGCATCCACGCCTCGCGCTACACCCCCGACACCCTGCCGAGCCCCGACGGCTTCCGCCGCCTCGAGGACGCCTGGATCGACGACAACGGCGCCGCCGTGCCCGCCGCCGCCGTGGATGCGTCCGCTGACGGCGTGCTGGGCATGGCTGGCGGTGGCGGCGAGGAGGTCGGACTCGTCGGCATGGTCGATGTGCTCATCCGCGGCGTCATCACCGGCTTCATCTGGCCGCTCGGCAGCGCCGGTTGGCTCATCCGCGAGGAGGGCATGTCCAGCGATAGGTGGCGCTTCATGGTCGGCGTCGGTGTCATATTCAGCGTCTTGATTGGCTTCATCCGGGCCATCTCGGGGGACAAATAGATAAATAAGCGTCCCCGGAGAACCGGTCTGATACCAGTGTACTAAAACAATGGTCCTGCATGGGAAAACGGCGTTCCGGAAAGAAGCATAGCAAGGCGTTTAGGAGTGTTGGCGTGGCATCCACATATCTACATGGCAGCATATCACTCAGGTAGCACGGCGTAAGAGGGCAAGACGATAAGAGTCTGCGGGTATCGCCAACAACAGCGACACCCGGTTTGTCTAGCTAGAAATGGGCTCCCCAGGTCATCGAGTATAAGATGACGCTCGTCTGAAACACACACAGAAACAAATACAGGAACCACCCCGTTTTCTCTCATTAGACTTTGAAAACATAAATGGATTGAGTCCTCTCTCCTAAAACGCCTCGAAAAATAGAATAAAAATAATAGGATCTGTACCGGCGAGGAATCCATAGCCGAGACAACGGCACGTGAAGCCTACTACGTAGTGGAAAGCCACTGGTTCATAGATCTCCCATGCAAGCAGCTCCTGCCATGTTCCAAGGTATCGGCTCGCCATCGATGGCAAATAGGGGGACCAAGCCTATAGATAAAGAGATTGAGCCGCCACGATGTCGCGACGAATCTTGCTTAAACTATCCTCGAACTTGTTTTGCAAATCTTCACTACCCATGACCTTGGCCGCTTGGGCCATTTGTCTGAGGAGTTCTTCGAGGCGGCGGAAAAGACGAATGAGAGAGCCTTCGTAGGCACCCGTCATTTTGCTGCGACATGTGAGACCAAGCAAGAACAATGCGGTAAGTAGGATTGGAAAGCGAGGCTTTGTGGGATACGTACCATACTTCGGCGAAAGACTTGCCGTTGGCCCAGGCATAGACCGTTTCCATCAGCTGATACTTCAGGCTCTGGACATATTCGTCTTCGTTCACTTCTAGTTTGCTTTCCTGGCTGACCTTGGCGATGATACGAGCCTGAGCTTGGATCTGTGAGAACGGCTTCATTAGTTCCTCGGGCAGGGCTGGTGATTCGACTTTCTCTTCGAAGATGAACACGCTGAGCACGGCGGCGATGAGCTCGGGCGATAGTTCGTTGAAGAAGCGGTTGAACAAGAGCTCCGACAGGAGAAGCTCGTGCCCCTCGGTCGACGAAATCTCGCAGGCAACACGAGCCTTCATCTGAACGACCTCGCCTTCATTGATAAACCCGAGGCGGCGCAACACTCGTTTCCGTGACTTCAGTTCGTCCAACTGCGCAACCGAATGTGCCTTTCCAATCTTTTTCTTCAGTGCCTTGATCTCGTCCGTTCGCGCAATCTTCTTCGAGTACTGCTCCCACAACTCAGGTAGTAGTGGTGAGCCGTGCAGAGGGTTGGAGAGCAAGCGCGATTCCAAGACCTCAATCTTGCGCAGCAATTTCTTAAACGAATCATCCGTCATGTTCATATTTTCGATAGGATCCAGTATGGGCAGGCCGTCAGGAAAACGTCGCTCGACTTCTCTCAAAGATTTGAAGAGTTGTTTACGAACAGCCTCGATATCTTCTCGTGATTTGATGTCTTTGGGTATGAATACACGGATTTGACTTAGTGCCTTTATGCAGGTGAGCATACAAGGGACTGCTTCAAAAAGGCTATCCTCGTTCGGATCACCAGGTTCAGCACCGACTGGCATCGCCGTCGAAGGATTGGCGGGTCCAAAAGGGTCACAACTGGGGTCCAGTCGTAAATACACATCAATAAAGTAGGACTCTTGCGGTTCGTACTCTTTCTCGCCGAACTTAGGTTCTTTGCGTTTAATGAAATTAAGAATGACTCCCCAGCCAAAATCCTTGCCGGTCTTCGGGTTCACGATTTGAACCAGTCGTCCGGGTTGCAGAAACGCAACACAATGCTGAGGATGTTGCATCACGTGTAGCATATCCTTGGTATAAGCAGTTAGCTGCTGGCGTAGGCTATAGTAGTCCTTCACAGTGGCCTCGTCTGGAATCACCATCTCGTCACGCTGCTTCTGTAGCTTCATCAACTCATGCTCGAGAGAAGCGACGCCAGCGGTGCTCTGAAACTGGAAGAAACAGTTCTCTAACATAAAATCTGGAGAGATGGCCTCAATCCGGAGCAGATTCAAGACCATGTTGTAGCCCAGATGAAAGGCTGAGTTGAGACGGTCTTGTTGGCCTATGACGACGCCCTTGGCAGTCTCCGGTTCCAGCTTCTCGTCAACCATCATGATGACAATACCACGCTCATCAAGACCTCGACGTCCAGCACGACCAGACATTTGCACGTATTCCGATGGGGTAAGGGGTCGCATAGCTGTGCCATCGAATTTGGTGACCTTGGTAAAGACTACGGTTTTCGCAGGCATGTTTAAGCCGATAGAGAAGGTTTCGGTGGCGAAAAGAACCTTGATCAAACCCTCCTGGAACAAAATTTCGATTGTCTCTTTGAGAATGGGTAGAAGACCGGAGTGATGGACACCGATTCCCTTCTCTAAAAGGGGCAGGATGTTCTGAATCTGCGGAAGCTCACGGTCCTCTTCCGACAGGGACTCAATGGCGCTGGTGAATACTTTGCGTACCATGGCCTTCTCGCTGTCGTCATTGAAGGCGTACTTCGAGGTATGGACGGCGAACATCTCGCATTCCCTCTTGCTGAAGCTGAACACGATGACGGGATTGAAATTTCTACTCATAATCATCCTAACAATCTTTTGAATATCGGCCTGTTGGCTTTCGTTTTGCTTCCCCCTGGAGTTTTTCTTGTTCTTGCCCTTGCCGGTCTGTTTGGCATTCGGATCGTTGGCTTCTGCTGCCTTCCGCTCCTCAAGCAGCTGCATCGTCTTGTTGAAATTGTGTTCTCGGAAGACGCCCTTCTCGTCAACGACCAGGAAGATGCCTGATCCGCCCGCTGGGAAGAAGTAGTTTTGTAATGGAGTGGGCCGGAAGTCGGTATAGACGACGTGACAGGCCTGACGGTGGATCTTGGCAATCCACTCGGCAAACTGGAAGGCGTTCGGAATGGTGGCGGACAGAAACACATATCGCACCTTGTCTGGCAGTAGGATGATGGTCTCTTCCCACACGACGCCACGAGACTTGTCTCGCATGTAGTGAATCTCGTCAAATACAACCCAAGCCACTTCGCGCATGATCTCGGACCCTCGATATAACATGGACCGTAGAATCTCGGTTGTCATGACGAGACAGCTGGCGGTTGGGTTGATTGTGACGTCACCCGTCATGAGGCCGACGTCGCCGAAGGCCTCGTTGAACTCTCTGTATTTCTGATTGCTCAAAGCCTTGATGGGGCTCGTGTAGATGACACGCTGGTTCCTCTTGAGGCATTGTGCAATGGCGTACTCGGCGACGACGGTCTTTCCGGCACTCGTGTGCGCCGACACGAGGACGCTCTCGTCTCGTTCAATGGAGGAGATGGAAAGGCGTTGGAAGGGATCGAGGGTGAAGGGCCAGGATCTCGCAGGTTGCTCGGGCGGCTTGTGCTCGGAGAGCGGGACGTACTCGTAGTCTAGATCCGGCGGGAGCGCGACCTGGTGCTGGATGTTGTGCGACAGGACAAGCGAGGCCTCCTCCTTGGTGGCGGCAAAGCCGGCGGCGGCGGCGACTTCTCTGGACTCAGCAGTCTCGAAGGTATCAGTCAGCACGGGCTCCGCAGCACCGTCCTTCCGCCGTCTCTTGTTGTCGCCCTGGCCATCTGAGGCGGCATCTGAGGCACCGTCTACCTCGGGCGAGGTGGGCTCAGCATCGGCCATGTCGATCTCGGGCGCAGAGGGTGCAGGTGCAGACGTCTCGGCGCCATTCTTCATTCCGCCATCCGCCTTCCGCTTCTTGCTTTTCTTGTCCCTCTTCTTCGACTTGTGCGACTTTGACGTGGGCGAGGATTTATCGCCCTGGGCTTCGAAGTTGATCTTTTTGCCGGCCGACTCAAAGACGTCGAATAGTTCGTCCATGATGGCTGGTTATAGTCGGCGCGAGATGGACAGGATGTCTGAAAGGCTGCGACAGGTAGAAAGAAGCAATTAGTTACGACTCATGAAAAGACTATGAGGTGGCGATGGCCACAGGTATCACGATTGTCTGTATCAGCAACTCTCGGCACTCGGTACCCTATGGTATCTGTAAAGTGAGCTTGACGGGATGAACTGCGGGAGAGAGTTGCAGAAAAAAGATCGAGACGCTATCTGCAAAGAAGTTGCAAGGATGGAGCTGATGACATGGGTACCTCTTGCACTAGCGTGCCTCTTTTTACCCAAAGATTAACCGACCCCACGTAGCTACCTGCCTGTTACATGTAGGTACCTAAGTTCCTACATATACTAAGGTACTTACAAGTAGGTACATCATAGTATAGACCGCACAGTACCTACTGTGCTCGTACGATGACCGAATCTTTGCCTGGTACCTATCTTCCGGTCCTGTCAAAAGCTCCCAAAGCTCAACCACATCAAGCATCAAAACCATACAGACAATCCCGCACCCCGATCCCCCACCAACGATCGAAAAAAGGTACGTGCGCATCACGCCCAATGTTCCAAGAAGCAGAACAAGAAGAAGAGAGAAACGAAGACAGTCCTAATCCGACCAATTGGGCACAGCAACAGTAATGTCTCCCCAAACGACCCTCATCGCCCGCCGGGCCTTCCACGCCACCCGCGCCCGTCTCTCGTCGCCCTACCATTACCCCGAGGGCCCCTACTCGAATTTGCCCTTCAACACCAAGACGCGCTTCTTCGCCTTACGCTACTGGGGCTTCTGTGCCACCGGCTTCTTCGCCCCCTTCGGCATCGCCTGTGCGTCAATTTACATACATACATACATACATACACCCATTCACAGACATATATCTCTCTTTTGGTCTTTTATGTTATGAGATCATCTCGGAAACGTATTATCGGTGTGCTAACGAATGGGTTTCCGTCATTTAGACTACCAAACCAACAAGCCCAAGGCTTAATCAAACGTCTTGATGAACCAGTCAGATATCACGAGTTGGACATGATGGGACGAGAAGAGACTGTGTGAGGCAGGGGCATGACAGCAGTAGCAGGAGGGAGGGAGAAGGGAAGAAAGGGGGAGGAATAGCCGTGCGGCTGTACATATATAGGAGCACTACCTACTTACCTGCTCCCTACCTCCCTACTTCTCTACTTTTCTACCTATAGACGGATCTAGGAAGCCACCGGTGCCAACGGACCAAAATATAACTCAGAATTTCATTTGTTATCCGAGTTCAGCCGCGCATATTCCCTCCGTGATCTATCTATATCGTTTCGAGCATTACGACTAGATGGGGGAGACAATCTTTACTAGCATATGGATAAGCCCGTCGTGGTGGAATCTCGCAAGCAGCTAGTTCCTAAATGCAAAGCGTCCTCTCTCTCCTTTAATCTCTACAAGTCGGTATGTCTCGGACATCTTACAGCGGTCAAGTAAGCAGTTGCGCGTAGAGAAGATCTTGACCAGTCTGGACCCATCGAGGCGAGCCCAGCCGTTTGTTTCCTGCTGTACATAGGACGAAAGCACGGATCGACGAAATGAGTGAACGAAACCCGGCACCTAGCAGTGGTGAGAAAAAATTAGTTGGCAGGGGGCGGCGGTTGAGACTAGGTAGTAGAGGCTGAGATCCAAAGTTTCGCCCAAATTGAGATAAGGAGTTGAAGCAGGCAGCCACGTAGCAATGAGCAACGCATGGCGATAGTCAAACAGGTTGTCCTAGGTCCACGGTCAGGATGGGTTGGGTTGCTATTCACCTAGCCTCGACTATGACTGATCATTGATCAAACATCAAATATCACACATCAAACACCCCTCCTACAAGAGTTGAATCAGGTTACTCAACGAGAGCAGTCTCTGTCATAAACATATTGTGCTTTATTTCTTTTGTATATTTGTACAAGAGATCGTGATATCAAACCTCAGCATTGCCCCCGACGCCTAAAATGACTCAAGTAGTATACATTTCTCTAGGTAGATTTTGTTCTATATGCCCGCCGCAGCCCGCCGTGGGAAACGCCGCCTATGCTATCCGCCCATTGAGGACCACCATGGTGTTCTAGGAAGTTGCAGGCCGTCGGCCTTCAGGATCTTCTGTAGAAAATGCAGCATGTATTGGGAGTTCGCATCGTCTAGCTCCCATCTGGAACGCAGGCAGTCGTAGACGTCCAAGATCTGGTCCCGAGTCGCATATCGAGCATGTGCCTCCAGAGCCGCCATGGCCAGCCACGTACTAATGTAGAGCCCGTCTGCCCCATTGTCAATGGCATCGAGAAAGGCCTCCCAGACGCTATCGAGCCTCCGAGCGCTCCAGTCCGAGCCCGATCCGCCATGTATGACGAATGACTGAAACAGCGCTAGGAAGACAACTCCGTTGAGTGGGACCATGAAGGCCTTCATCTCGTCAAGATACTGGGCGACTTTGCTGAGATTGCCGAGTCGTACTCCGTAGTGATTTATGAGGATGCGGTATGTTTGTAGATCTGGGGAAAGTAAGGCAGATTTCTGGAAGGCAGGGCGCATGCTAGGATGCCTTTTGCTGACGCGAGCAAACATTCTCAGGACCTTCGTGATGGCTCGAGCCAAGGTATAGTCTCGATGAGGTAGCACCGGCAGGTCCTGATTGGACGCCTTCATCTTCTCGTAGACGTGTTCGGCGGATTGCTCTTCTCCGCAGCGAATGAAGCCGGAAATAAGACTGTTCAAGACGACGGTGTCGATAATCTCGCCAGCCTCAACCATCTCTCTATAGGCAGCCCTAACGCCACTTGAGTCCATCTTAAGGCCGAAGAAGTGGATCAGACTGACGTGGTGGTACCGGTTGAATGTAAGTCCTCGATGCGACATCTCCTTATAGATCATCTCGGCCAAGTCAAAGTTGCCCGCCTTCGACGCCGAGTCAAAGAGAATATTGAAGGTCACGTCGTTCGCTCTGACATTTGTCTCGTTCTCCATGTCGCGCCATAATTTGAGGGCCGCCTCGACCTCGACCTCGGTGGTCGTGGCAACGTAGCTCGTGGCGAATGAGATGGCAGTGTTCCACTGATAACTGGTCAAGGCGAAGCCCGAGTTCTTCACGTCGGCTACGACGGTAAAATACCGCAGCATGGACGTTTCGTCCCTGCGTTCACCGGATGCCAAAGCAGCCATCAGTGAATGGCGGGTGCGGGCCATCATATGCATTGGCTGAGGCTTGGGAAGCTCCTGGTAAAGATCCCATATGGTGTCGAGCGAGACTTGAGCAGGGTGTCGGTGCCGAGCTCGCAGCGCAGCTCGCAGAGCCTGGGCCGACTCGATCTCCTCGTCGGCGAATTTCCGGTCACCATCCAAGGCCTGAAGTTCAAGGTCTTCGGGCTTATCGGACACGGTGAGGTTGGGTCCGTCTGCGGCCGCATATTTCCGAAAATACGGATCTTGGTAGAACCTGAAATACTCGTCGGCCGAAGCGTCGTCATAGTAGTCGACTATTTGGAAAAGCTCGTCTTTAGACCGGCCCTCGATTCGTTTCTCAAAGAGGGTCGATTTCGGTGGGGCTGTTGTTTTGTCGGAGGGCTCGGTGATGGACTCGACGGGCGACTCGACGGCGGCCCCGGCGGTGTGATTCCAACTACGGATTCCCAGGGGGATTGAAGTGAAGTAGCTCGAGCTCGGCGATCGGCCGCCAGCCGTGGTCACCGCCGAGGCCGCCGCGGCGCAGAAGGTCCGGAACGGCAAGAGACTGGGGTGATGCCATTGTAACTGTAACTGCGCCGGGTTCGGCGGACGGGGGTGGCGGGATAGCGAATACAAGTCGTTCGTGACAGGCCTCGGGCGCCCAATGCGTACTCGGAAGACACGAGGACAGGCTCTCGAGCTGGCCGCTGGCGAAGGGAGGGCGCAGAGTACCGCGCCGTATCTCGACCCGTCTATTCTAGAGATGTTCATGAGCTGGCGTCCCGCATGGTGGATTCGTCATGACAGCCTCCGATATGTGCGCCTCCTATGAGTGTGGCGGCATTTGTGAGCCGGAGCTACCTAGGCAGGGACAGTTTTCGGGATAGGTATTATAGGTGTGCTCGCTCTGAAGGGGGGACACCGCAGCAAGTGGCTGCTATGCTCGATGTTGAGCCAGAGATGGTGTTTTTGAGGTGCTGGCTGCTCGGCTTATCGCAACAAGTCTAATGGAAAAAAATTACCTAGTACGCCGAGATAGTGATCTTGACAGCTGCAGCGCTGGGATGTAACCCCCCTGCTTAGCGCTCTACAGGGTAAGGTACCTGGGAGCCAGCCAGTCCGCTGCCGCAACGGAGAATTTATAGTGGACCCCAGATCATTGATGTCTCCCACCTACGAAGTACCTCCAGTCTCCATCCACACTGTACACCCAAGCCGACTCAAATAATTTCCAACCCGGGCCCTTCGAGCTTGAGCTGGTTCATGTCTCTGGCGACAACAGCACATTCTCGTCATAACCTCGTTGGCAATTGGCCAGTCGCCCGGCCTCTCCCTCCCCATCTTCCTCTCCCTCTTCCATCATCGTCATGGGTGGCCAGCGACAGATCAGGCCCGCCCGGGTCTACCAGGCCGTCACCACCTTGATGAACCACCAAATCCTGAAAATGAGCAGAGTCCAGAAGCCCGTCTGGTACGACGTCATCGAGTCGATACCGCCGTCCGAGATGCTCACACGGCCCTATCCGCCCCAGCATCAGAAACACAACCCAAAGACGCGGAGGCCGAGCAGGCTCTTCCAGCCGCAGCGTCTGGTCTACGAGGAGGATGCCTTACGACGTCAGTTCTACAGAGACCACCCCTGGGAGCTGGCCCGGCCGCGGATGGTTATAGAGATGGACGGCAGAGATGCGGAGCGTTACGACTGGTCTAGGGGACTGCGGCAACCTGGCATGCCCCTCTGTGGCGAGTGGTAAGCCCGCTCCCATCCCCCATCGTATTTTCCTTCATCCTCTACCTCACTTTCCTCTCCCCCCTCACGTGGAGTGATGCGAGAGAAGCAACCAGCTGACAACAATGCCTTGTCGCAGTGTCGTTCAGCGGCAGATGTGGATGATGCACAACGTGGAAGGCATGACGGTGGGAAAGGCTTACGACATCGTACGGCGCGAGTTCTATGCGCTGCGGCATCAGGAAGATGTCGAGCGGCGGATAGCAAAGGAGGAGGCCATGAAGGTGGGCGCCTACTTCGGCATGTCCGCCCTGGATGTCGGCATGCAGCTCGAAGGTGTGCAGTACGAGCGCTGGAAGAAATGGGCTGCGCGGCAGATCCAGGACGTCAAGGCCGAGCAAGATGCCGCATACACCAACTTCGGCGCCACGGAAGAGGCCGACGTGGACAGTACTGAAGTGCAGGAAGAGGACCTCATCGCCGAGGCCGAGCCACAGCCGGTTGCTAACACTACCCCAAGGAGGTAGAGAATCTGGTGGGCTTTATCTCGAGTGTAGCGCGATTGTACAAATTCCCCGTGTATATCAACCCAACGCCATGCCCTGGCCGTATCGAAAGATCAAAGCCCTCAGGTGCCCCCGTTCGTACCAGCTTGAAATTTCCGTAGTTGTGGTTCCCATGCCTAATGAAAAGAGCAAGGTAGAAGAGCGCCGTGCCTCAAGCGGCTGCCAGCAATGCATCCACCTGCCGGATGCGGTCCGTGTAGGTTCGTCTCTAGACGATGCCAGGGGACGTAGGGCTTACAGAGTCTCCCCTCTTTTTCGCATCGTTTTGACCAGATACTCGAGAGCTGCCCGGGCTAGTAGCTCCACGACCTCGACGTAGAGGCTGTCACTTAGTCTTAGTTTCTAAGTGCTTGAAAGCATTAGAAGTAGATACTACTGAATTAGGTGTTATTCTAGGCGCATCCCGAAGAAACGTCTCGCAGTAACACAACCCTAAGCTTAGTAAAGCACCATTCATGTGTTATACCGTATCTGACACTCATGATTCGCGGGTTGTTGCCATCCGTGTCTACCTACGGGGTAATCAGGTCACACTACCCACGCAACGGATATGTTTCCGGCCCCCTCTATTGCGTGTTGCATGTTTCACGATCTGCCGGTCTCTCTCTAGGTAGACCATCTACATACCTACATAGGTTAGGTGGTCAGACGTTGGAGATGCCGTGGGCATGAGCCACGTAGTTTTTTTCCATGCTACTTGCCTGCCGTCCTTGTCTCACATCAAGTGCCTACTCATGTACCTAGGTAGGTGGACTATCCTTGGCGTATTGCCCAGATACCAGGAAATTGATATGTGGCTTATACCCAGGTCTAGGTGTAGCTAAATAGGTGGTGTGTCGAAGGATATGTTGGCATTACCTTAGCAAACCCAGCACTATGATCCCTAGACTACCTAAGGTAGATGTTACAGACCTTCCGAATGCCGTAATCGGCACATCCCCGCCGCAGGCCTCCCGATGGGCTATAAAAGCGATCCCGTAAGCTCTATCGATCGTGTTCCTTCGCAGTACTAGCAATGTGAAACGCGAGTCACTATTAGCACACCTGGTATAGAGGTAATAGATAACTGTTACTTAACCCAGATACTACATATATACTTGTATGTACGATATAAGGCATAGTGTATGCCGTAGGTAAATGTTGGTTGTGTATTAGGTGGTAGGTAACCAGTCACAATGTCAATGCGTTCATGTAACCTACCTACCTACATAAAGTATCCATCCATGATGGCTACGATACCGGTACCTAGATTTGCTATGGGGTCCGCTTGGACCCGATTGTTCAGGTACAACTTTAAAATCGGCAATTCGTCAGACTGACATCGGCCCAATGCTCCACATCAGTGATCGAATTACATGCTGGCCTGCTTGCAACCTACACGACCTATGTGTTGGTCAAGTTAGTCGGTGAGTCCGGATCATACTACTTCGTACTACACTACCTTTTGGCTGCATTGGACGCATGCATCTCTCATTGGCAATGGCTTACCGGTACCTATACTCTCTGTTAATGCTGTCCTCCTTTCGTACTTAGGTACCAACCCCAGAAGAGCAATAATAATAATAATAACCACAACCACAACTATAGCAACAACTCGCAACTCACGATGACCACAACAAGAGCAACAGCAACAGCAACAGCAACAAGAACAAGAATAACAGCCTCCTTTTCATGGCGCAATATCCTTTCCTAAAGTCGAACAGATACAAAGTAAGAAAAACTCAGTCATACCAGCACTTACAAATTATCCATACCATCATCATACGCAGCGTCGAAGTCTCTGACGGTAGGTTACCTAGCGCAGTAGAGTCCTGAGCTCCCCCACCTGTACTGCAACACTAACTACGTCAAAAGGGGGCTCGCGTCTACCTACGAAGTAGGCCCTGTTTAGTCAACTGTCTGTGAGCACTCGATATAGCTTAGGTAGGTGAAATCCAGACCTCATGGGGGAAGACGAACCCACCTCTATACCTCGTACTATCAGGGACCCTAGCTCTAAATTAACTACCCCGGGTTAGGTAGAGAAGAGAGCTACCTTCCTAGTCAAAGAAGATAAGCCGGAAACCCCTGTGTGAAAGAGAGACGCAAACGCGAACGCAAACGCAAGAAGAAAAAAAAAAAATTGAGCTCGAGAACAAAGAGCAGAACTTTGTGTCTACTGACTGCTACACTCCCGAGGGTACTGCAGCTTTGACTCCTATTACTGTCGTTATCGCTACTCTGCTGCTTTATTACCTTACTTCTACTACTACTACCTACCGACTCCTACTATTACTCCAACTACCTAAGGTAACTCAAACTCCCCAAGATCGTTCAACAACACCCTCTTTACTTCGTACCTCCATCTCGAATCCGCGTGTTCCAATCCCATTTCCTCCTCCATTCCTCTCGTCCTACCATGGGCCGCTCAACAATAGGCAAGTCCTACTTGCCAATAGTGCAGAATGCCGATAAGTAAGCTTGATCCCTCCCTCCGTCCCTCCCTACTACCTATTGCCAGCTCCCCAACAATTCCCCAAATTCCCCCCCAAAAGCCCACCCCCTCAACCAACCAACCTAGAGCCATTCCATAACCAATCAATCAAATCAAGCTCACCGAAAAATAAAATTGTATAGCTTCCCATATGATCGCAACCTGCAAGACGTCTACTACCAGCTCCTGCTGGCCGGCGACCCGGCGCCGCACGGCTACCTGCGCCCCGAGACGGTGGCCAGGATGCCGTGGACGTCGTCCTTCCGGGTCTCGCACGAGCACCCGCGCACCGTGACGGTGCTGGACTCGTCGGGCGGCGCCGACACCGCCGCCGCCTTCACCACCGCCTTCCAGGAGCTCGTGGACATCTGCATAGCGCAGGACACGTTCCGCCTCATCGCCCGGACCCACAGCGAGCCCTTCGCCATCCTCTCGTACCCCAGCACCAGCAGTAGTAGTAGCAGCCGGCCCGAGGCCGAGGCCGGCGCAGGCACAGCGACAAGGACAGGGGCGGGAGCGGGGGCGGGGGCGGGAGCAGGAGTAGGGAGGAGGGCGGCAACGGCGACGGTGACGATGGAGCGCTTCGCGGCGCCCCTCTTCGGCATCGTCCTGCAGGGCGCCCACATGATCGCCTACGTGCGCTCGCGCGCCACCGAGGACGACAGCGGCGTCATCTCGGGCCTCTGGATCCCGCGGCGCGCCAAGCACCTCTTCAGCAGCCCGGGCATGCTCGACGCCACCGTGGCCGGCGGCATAGCGGCCGGCACGACGGCGCTCGAGACCATAATCAAGGAGGCGGGCGAGGAGGCCGCCCTCCCGCCCGAGCTCGTGCGCACGCGCGTCCGCTCCACCGGCCTGCTCTCCTACCTCAGCTCCACCGACGCCATCCACGGCTGGCCCGGCGAGCAAGGGCTGCTCTGCCCCGGTCTGGTCTACACCTACGAGATAGAGCTGCCCGCCGACGTCGTCCCCCGCCCCCACGACGGCGAGGTCGGCAGCTACGGCCTCATGAGCGTCGGCGACGTCCAGGCCGCCCTGCTCAACAACGAGTTCAAGCCCGACGCCGCCGTCGTCGTCGTCGACTTCCTCATCCGCCACGGCGTCATAACCGCCGACAACGAGCGCGCCTTCGTCGAGATCAGCGAGCGCACACATCGCCGACTGCCCTTTCGGGTTGCTGGGGGCTGACCCGCTTGGGGTCATCTCATCTCGTCTCGCGCCCCTGACTAACTCCTGGCTCCTGGCTCCTGGCTCTTAGAGCAGCTCAATTACGGTCGCGGGTGGGGACTGGGGAGCACAAAGAAAGAGAGGGGGAGTGGCGGGAAAAGAACCTGTGATGCTTGAGTGCTTGTGCCTCGTTTTTACGGGGGTTTAATGGGAATGGGGAAAGAGATCGATGAGAGCGTATCGTTAAAATTATGGATTTGTAGAGAAAAAACGCGCGTGACCTTGGTAACCGGCGTTCTTGGTAGATACAAGAAGACATGAGCAAGTATGAAATAATCTATTGCCAATCATCCATGGAAGCCACCGTCGTAAGGCTCTCGCGTGCCCGCATTCTACGATACAATTCATTCACCAAAGGAAATGCACCTAAGTTGGTACATTAAGTTCCTTGAAACCACTTCACGTCACGAAATTGCCCAGATGTCGTAAAGTGCCACCAAGTTCCACATCACCGGACATTATTGAGGCCACGATCTATTTCTCCATCTCACAATACGGTGCCAGCAGAGAAGCTAAGCGCCAGCTGGATTTACGGAAAGCCTATGTACAAATACGCGTTAAGATCTTATCGGTAAGATCGAACGGTTCCACGCTCGGCCTAGGAATCATCAGTGTAGTTGGTGCTACTAGCATACCAGTGAATAGGGGGGGACCATCCCCGTGTATGTGTGTGAGTGTGTGTGTGATATGCTGCAGTAGAATCAGCGTCAAGTCAAGGGCTGGTGATCTGCGCATGGGTAAAGGGGAGATCGAAAGTAACCGTAGGCATGCCGCAGGGTTTTGTGCCATTTACCAAAAGAAAACGTGTGAGCGAGCCGATGATCTGTGAGAGCGGGGAAGCAGTGTACACCACTGAGTAGGGCGCCTTCAGCAAAGCCTATCATGCCGTCAGTCACGAGGTACGGGCGGTCCAAGGGGTGCTAAGCTCACGGTCAAGTTTCCTAGGAGTAGAGAGGTCAGGCCAGTGATTAGTATCTTAGATAGCCTTGGTGCGAGAGAACAAACTGCTGTAGACTGCGTCCACAACAGGCGCGGCGCTGATCATGCGGCCTCCGAAGTAACGCCCATTCAGACCCTTGATGGCGTTTTCACCGCCTTGAACTTTGTCAAACTTGAGGTAGATGTCACCCTGTGAGTTTGGGTCGAGGGAAATATGAACCACATGGCCATATTTCTCTTCGGCTTCCTGTCTAACGTCATCCTCGAGTTCCCGGACCCAGCTTTCACCTTCTTCCCTGCAATCCAAGTTAGTGAAAGATTCATCGAGTGAATAGAATAGGAGGGGACGCACTCTGTGGCATCAAACATATTGTGCAGAACAACACAGCGACTAGCCATGTTTACCTTGACAGGAAGCGGCTTGGTCTCGGTCTTGGGTTTGACAACCGGGCCTTCATTATGAGTACCGTTGGAGGGTTCGTCTGTTCGTGCAAGTTTCCGCATGAGGGCGTCACGACTATAATTGTTAAAATTTACACCAGCAACATCAGTGTCGTCAAGGGCGCTAGCGCCCGTCGCCTTGTCGTTATCGCGACCACCGGCTCGGTCAAAGCCAGAGGTTTGAGGACCTCGTCCACCAGCACCGGAGAAAGCGGATCCCTGATATGGTTGGTTTTGGCCTTGGAATCTCTGTAGGAGATTGGCAGTTGACTCAGGGGTAAACTTATCGTTTCCAAGACCAACGCGGATTGGGCGACCAGCGAGGTCAAATCCATTCATCTTCTCAAGTGCTTCTCGAGCTTGATCTGCATCGCGGAACCTGTAATGATTGTCAGCGTCAGCGTGAAAGACCTTGATGTGGGGGCCAGAACAGGACGTACTGTACAAATCCATAACCACGACTACGCCCGGTGTCATCTTTCTGAAGTTGGACAAATTCGAGTTCGCCAAACGGCTCGAAGACATTCTGCAGGTCTTGCTCGGTGATACTAAAGTGGATATTTCCGACGTAGAGGCGATGGAAGGGAACCGAATTGCCGTGACCTGAGCCATCGGTGCTGCGTACTTGGCGGTTCTTCTCCGCTTCCGTGAGTTGGACGATAACCGGAATACCTAGTAGCTTTTGACCTGTGAGCTGAAGGGCAGCAGTGACAGAATCTTCGTTTTTGAATTCAACGTAGCCAACTCTGTCGCACAGGATGTCAGTAGGGTTGCTAAGGGTAAGGGTAAGGGTAGAGGGCGGCCGAGGTCGCATCACGTACCCTTTCGATCTTCCACTAATACGATCCTTAACAATCTGAGCCTCGTTAACAGGGCCGACCTTCTCGAAGAACTCCTTCAGCTCCCTGGTGCGCAGGCGAGCTGCAAGCTGTTGCACGAATACGGTGCGGCGGTCGCGCTCATCTTCGGTCAGCACAGGCGTGGCATCGCCCTTGGGTGTACGGCCGTTGCGGGGCCTCTCTTCGTCTCGGGATCGGTACTGGCCGCGATCATCGCGGTCGCGGTGCTCATCCCGCGGACGGTAGTGCCGGCGAGGCGAGCGAGAGCGCGAGCGGTCTCGGCCACCACCACGACCGCTTCGGTAGTAGTCCCCATCACCTCCTCTGTGACGGCGTGAGTGTCGGCGATCATCATCACGGCTCCGGCTTCTGCGCCTACTCTTGTGGCTACCTGCATCGCTTCTCGGTGTGGGTTCTCGGTCCCGTCGACCACCACGATCGCCGCTACGATCACGTCTCCTAGGGCTACGGTCACGGCGAGGACGGTCTGCACTACGGTCGCGATCCCTGCGGTCGCTTCGGTCAGATTTCTCCTGGTCCGCAGAATCGCGAGACTGGCTTTCCTTCACTTCGTCATTTTTGCTGGCAGTGGCAGTGGCATCAAGCAGAGCCTCAACATCGAGGGTAGCCATCTTGGGCCTGATGATGGCAAATAGAGCAGGGAAACTTGGCGCTCGAGGGTGACAGCGATTAGAATATGTTGGCTCGTCTTGTCTGTTCTTAGTGTCAATGAGTTAGGAGAGAGAACGGGAAGGACAAGGCTCGGTTGGCAGATGAGTGGTGCGAGGACCAAAGGATGTGACTCTTGGATAGCCTTGAACTGAAGCAACGTCGCCGAGTTGGGAAAGGCAGGAGTGAAGAATGAGTGGAAGCAGGCATTAGGTATCAGGTAGGTATCGGCAAGTGGCGGGCGGAGCCATGTGGGTCAAGCTTTTTTTTATCAAAAAACGCCTTAGCGTGGAGTCTCTTCGGTCAACCGTAGCCAGATGGGTACTAGTGGCTCCATCATAAAGGACACTAGATAGTACATTACAGTAGATAGACAGTAAAAGTACTGTGCAGGCGAGACAGTGTTGTGTCATCTTCAAGACTTGACTCTCACTCAATCTGCATAGATCATGAGGAGTATGGAGACAAGCAAGAATACCATACAATCGCCATTGAGGCAGAGCAATAATTAGGTGAAGCAGATGATTTCTAACAATTAAAGATCCCATAAGTTGCTCAAACTACCTTTCATGGTCTCTATCTCTAGATCTTGCTTCACACGATTTGTTCAACCAGCAAGCAAATTAACCAGCTTTTTTTAGTAAGGGGGTCTGAGCCTCACGTAGTAGTTGCTCCAAATTAACAGCAAGTCACCCCTACTCACCAAGAAGCCTGTACACAAGGAGTACTCGTACACAAGCAGGTGGATGTAAGGCTCCACAGAAGACGTGGCCCCACTATACCTACCAGGTACCTAAGACACTACATGTAAGTACCTGTAACTATCATATATCCTAGCGTGGGTATATTGTACACTATAGGTACCTGTAACTGTGCATCCTGTACCTACCATTTTTGATAGGTAGGTCAGGTCCCTGTGTTTTGAAAAAGATCAAGCAGTACAAGTGAACCACTTCTACAAGTGAACAGAACATATTTTTGCCTCGTCACATTCCTTACTTACAAGGTGCTAACAGACAACAGGAATACAGGCATGAAGTATACATAGTATTCTAGTCTATAGGTCCTCGTCACTGAAGAAGCTAATTTTATCATCTCCTTATTCAGAACCCTCACGTCTTGCTTTCCATCAGCCCTATCCTCGTAGTCTTAAAGCAGCCTTGAGCATACTTGACCAGCAACCTAGGTAGGAATATTGAAAGCATCAAGTACAGGTAACAGTAGCCCTATCATACCCGGAGAGGGGTTCTTCCGTGATTAACATTAATTATATAACTTTGCTATAAGCTGGGTTTTCCTTTTCCAACTTGCCATTTGATCCCATGAACATTACCCCTGAGGGTTGGGGAATACACCTTCCCCGTGCCTCCCACAATACCGAGCCTATTCACATCAATAGATCACCATCACGTCGTAAACTCGGTCATCAATTTCTCTCATTTCGTCTTAACCACTGTAGGCAGCTCGGTGTTGAAGATGCGATCCCAGAAAGCACTCGTGACTCCGAAACCCAACTCGTAGTCCTGGAAGTGATGGGCGAGATGGTACTTCTTGAGACCCTTGTAGTACAGCGGGAGATTCTTGTGATGAAGGAAGTAATGAGTCATGTCGTACATAACGTAGCCGAAAATGCCGCCACAAAAGACAGCAGTTCCCATGTGCCAGTTGAAGAAGAAGATGGTATGCGCCAACTTCCAGAAAGGTCCCACAAGTATCATGAAGAGGGCCGGCGGCATGACTAGGCGATACTTGTCCATTGGCAGGTAGTGGTGGATACCATGGAGCACGAAGTGGAGCGTGATGCCGACGCGATTGTCGGGGAGATAGCTGCAGGAAATTAGCAACGGGTGGACAGAGGGGTTGGGTAGAAAGCGTACTAGTCGAGGTGAAATAAGCATCGATGTAGAATATACTCCAGCAAAGTCCAGACAAGGATACCCGACAGCCAGCTGATGGCAAGAGCACCATAATTCTCGAAGCCTTGCGCCGCTAGATAGGTTCCATAGGCGTCCATGGGCAACCACAAGAGCGGAATCATCCACCAAGGGGTCATGCTCAGAGGCTCGAGGAAGTTTCCAAACAGCGGCGCCGACGCGCCTCCCTTGTAGTGCCTCGGTCGGTGGACCTGGTCGAGGTAGAACTCTTTGCTAAATCCACCATTCCACACCTGCAGTAGCAACGGCTTATTCAAGTCCAGGAACTTGTGTGTCTTGTAGTCTTGGGTCAAGTCGGTGTCCTTGCTCAGATCCTCCTCGCAGGACATGCCGGTCCTGGAATAGGCAGGAGGCGCGCCTGTACCATTGGTCGATGCGTCTCCAATCTTCTCCTGCTTCTGTCCTTGCGTATGCGGTGCGAGCTTCTCGGCCGGGAGGAACCCGACGAGAGAGTCATCTAGGACTTCGTAGGCAGCGTCGGAGTGCTCATGAGAGTCCTCGTCTTTGAGGATTTGGGCGATATCTTTTCCAGCATAGTCGAGGATGAGGTCAGCGCCACCGGGGTGAGCATCGAGGAAATCCGTCACATCGTAGACCTTAGCGCCTATCGTGACATAGCAGGACTTAGCCGAGTTGTGCGATTCGACTTCGGCCTGCGACAAAGTTGGGAGAATTCGGCCCGGCATGATGCGGCAAAGGAATGGAGGTGAGAGGGCCGGAATCTAGGGGGCCAGCAGCGGTTCAGAGCTGACTCGAAGAGAGGGCGTAGTCGAGGCTCTAGGGAGAGACGAGGGGAGGAGGGGAGGTCGACGTAAATTAGTAATGAGCAGAGTCGATCTAAAAGTTTGAAGCAGATAAAAGGAGGGACAAGATCGGTATCACAGCGCAATTTTGTCAGGGGTCGAGAAAGCTATTTAAGCTAAGGTACTTCGTGCTTCGTACTTTGTAATGGTTAGCTAATCAAGACACGAATTTCCGCGCGCTCCGTGGGTAACTGGACAGATCGACCCACGGCCGAAGGGCTACTGCCTGACAGGTGGCGTTACCCGCTACGGCTATCGTATGATTCGGTAACGCAGTAACCTGGGCGGGTACCCGACTGCCCTACCAATGTACCTGCAACCTGACTCACTCACGTCCGGGTACCCGGGAGCCCGACAAATGCTGCCCCCTTTTTCCCTTTTTTTTCCCTTTTTTTTCCGAGGCAACAGCGTTGTGAAAATCCTTCAATCTTCCTTCCCATAACCACATGAATCAGTCTTAGTCTTTAATCCACGTGGCATGTACATAACAACGTACCTACCTTAGTACAAAGTTGTACCTTCCATGTTGTCAGGTAATACTAATGTACAAGCAAAGACTAAATAGATGCCTTAAGTACCTGGGTACTTAAGTAGTAACCAGCACTCAGAAGTCTTAGGGGGGGCTCCCTGTCCCAGGTGCTTAATACAATACACCGTACATCATGATATTACGGTGGCAAAGATAATCACCCACTGAGCAACCAATATATAGTAGCCAAATAGATACCTAAGTCAAGCTTCTTTTTCCGCGATAGAAGTAGGTACCTTAAAGCACCGCCGGGTATCATGTTAACCAATCCTGTCCAATGTCGATCTAGTAACTCCACGCCATGCAGCAAATAAACACGTTAGCCTTCTGTCAGCCGAAGTTCCCAGTCCTCTCCGCCGACTCCTATAATTTGACTCTTTCTTCCATGCAGTGCAATAAGTTTAAACAAGGATATGCCACGCGTGATGGATAATGGTGCTTCCGAACACCGTGTTTCCATATACCCCTGACGAAGCTAAAGATCCATTTCCTGACCAGATATTCCAAATGAGCATGATAACAGCTATGACCTGGACCAATGCCAGATTGGCCAAGCAGGGTGCGAAGACGGACGGCCGCGTGTCCCCACGGACCTGGTAATCGACTTCCAAGTCCGCAGCCAATCGAGTCGACGCTATGAGACAGACACAGATGGAAGCCAGAGCTATGCTTCGCCCATAGTGCTCCCCGCAGCCCAACGCGAAAACCCAGCTGCATGAAGCAGCCAGGAGGGCTACTAGCTCGACGATACGCGTCATGGTACGATTAGGGGCCGTGTCGGGCTCCCGAGAGTCCGATGTACTCTTCCTCCGCATCTCCTGCTCTTCCCGCCCTTCTGGGCTCGGACTAATGGTAAAAGAGGTCGCAAACATGCTCGAAAGACCGTCTCGGGGATCATCTGCGGACTCGGGGGCATAGAATCTGGCTGGCGCTATACTT
Organism: Nemania sp. NC0429; assembly: GCA_022578495.1. Taxonomy (NCBI): domain Eukaryota; kingdom Fungi; phylum Ascomycota; class Sordariomycetes; order Xylariales; family Xylariaceae; genus Nemania; species Nemania sp. NC0429. The sequence continues at coordinate 901,020 of MU392161.1, read as the reverse complement.
AACTCGACTGAATTTTCCCGAGTTCTGCCCCCGAAATTGACAGGCTGCCGCCCTGATAGGCTGAAAAATTTCTCTTTCTTCTCTTTCGGGCTTTCTCGGATTATAGGGCGCATGGGGGGATTCCGTAACCTCTGGGCCGGGTTCGTAGGGGCTGGTGGTACTTTATACCATATGGGACCCGGTTTTGGCTCAGTGGGTGTGTCGCTGAACCTTGGATTAGTATTCTTAACCCTATAGGGATTATAAGAGTTGAAAGCGCGGTGTTGGGAAGCGGATGGAGACCAGTCCATTTCTTCGGTATCATGCGTGTTTGGAGGCTCTTCCCGGCGATGTTGCGCGGGTCTGTTGATCAGATGAGCAATTGGCATGGCCGAACTTCTCCCATTCCCTCTACCGAGCGTGTCAGGGCCTATAACAGATGACCGCAATGTCGACTGCGGCGGTGAGATTTGTGCAGCTTGGTCTTTCTGGTTAGGGGATGAATGCAGTATGTCATCAAGAATGCCGCCTAGGTCAGCCGCGTCTTTCGTCGATCTGCGACGATCACGCCTCGTGTGCTGGCCGATAGTTAACTCTGTTGGCCGCCGAAAAAGGGGAGTCGTATCGGTGTGGATTGATTTCTTGGCAGCGAGGTAAATCTGGGACTGATCAGTAACAATTTCCCTCTAGACAACTTAACAACATACATATATGATGAGTAAAGGTGCCACAAATTGGGGGGCGAGTTGAGTCGTCGCGGGGAGCCCGTGAGATTTGCTATACTGTGCGATAGAGAGCGAGACAAATCGCAAAAGAAGGACTAGCAATTGATAGGTATACCACTGTCGAAAACCAAGTATATGAGCGGTGAAGCCACGAATAGTCTCTTTAAAGCGTGGGTTCCATGGAAACGAGCACATGCTAAGATGTATAGCCCATCGCATGATCCGGTCTGGGTATGGCAACATGAGAGAGCCCATGCGATGAAAGGACCCTAGAATAACATGGATCCGGTTGCCGTCGCGGATAGAAGAATATGGCTCGGTCAGAAGAAGAGAAACCACCGTCAGATGCCACACAGCCTGAAGGACAAAGCCGGCATACCAGCCCAGCTTCCCCAAGTAGTTAATGATATCCAACGGGCCGCGTTTCTTTATCCCCACGCGCTGAGAACGTGTGCGATCCATCATGCGCCTGAGATGGTCGGTCTGCGCCGTGTAGCTTGCTTGGTGAAGCTTCTTGTTGACCTTTGGTAGGCAATCCTCGCAGACCTGAGGGTACCGTTCCTCAAGCGTCTTCCTGAGCGCCCAATACTTGCGCTCCCTTGCAACATGCTCAGGGCTCGTGATATCATCGGGCCATTCGAATTGCGCAAGCGAGCTTCTCAACATCTGCTGGTTCCGGAGGCACGTGGCGCAGAAAATGGAATCGTCGATGGCATCTTCGACAGGAGGGCTGAGCGGCGTGGGCGACCGATACGCGGAGGGCCGAGGGATAGCATATTGAACGTTGTTGTTAGGCTCGGGATCGTCGGCGGCCGCAGGCGGGTCTGTAATCTCGCCGTTCTACGCTCTTCGTTAGCCGAAGTGCAGAGCTAGAGCGGTGAGTTGATTCTTACCTGGTCCAGCCAGTTGGTCGCATCGCAGTTGGAACAATCGAACGACTTCTGGGCCTCAAACTGGACATTTGATCTCTTTCCACAATAGAAACATCGCAGGAATTTGCCGGACCGACGAGTCCCCATTTTTCGCTGCTCAAGAGCACTCTATAAAGAAAGGTAGTAGTCCTCGATCCTGGTGAAACGTCTTTAGGAGTTGCCGCTTTGCTGGGAGAATGGGGCTGTTATATATCTAGAAATCACACAGGTGAGCCTAGATAATGGAAGTGTTGACTGTTGACTGTTGACATTTCCACGGCGACGACGTACTTCGAAGTACCTACACTACCTCGATGCAACCTCTCGAATGGATTGTTCCTCGCCGTCAGCAAACAAGGCGCTTATCGATAAGATGAGTACATAACCTAGGTACATACACACATGTACCTTCGCGAGGTACATCATGACATGGACTGGCTGGCTGCACAGTTCAAGCACGTGGGGTGGACACCGTGTGTTTACAGTGCTTTATAAATACAATACTGTCGAATAGGTAGCTTTTTCCGGCTCAAGTCAACAACATACTTCAGAACAAAGTTCAAGCAGGACAGAAGAAACATTCCCAAAGCCACCTGGAACAATCGTAGGGAGCCAACATAGAAAGCCAACAGTTTCCCAACTCTAGCTTCTGCGGGTTTCCAGTTCATGTCAAGCTAATGACCCTCGTGAGAGGTCGATCCTCGTCACCACATAGAGTGAGTGCAGTGCTTCTACGCATTACTTTCTTAGATTTGCGAGTTTCCATAAAGCCACTCATATCTCCCATCCTTTTCATCAACTTAAGGTGTCCTGTGTATCTGGGGACTTAGTGCCAGTGCATCTCATCAGAGAAGTGCTTGTCTGGGCTCTCTCTCTCCAATGGCTCTCTACCATTTCAGTCCAACGTGGATTGTATGGTGGCCATGAGACATGTCATCGTATCAAAAGCAAAAGCAAACTCTCAGCGACATGATTTTTTCCATATTCTATTATTTTCCCAAGCATCAGAATTGCCCATATAAGCTATCGTGAAACCCCTCATATTACTCATACCCCCCCCTTTACCCCTATCTTTTACCCCTATCTTTTGGAGTTCTATGAAGGCTCTGATGAACACATCCTGGAGTTTGAAGTATTGTATCATTTGGAGTTTCCAATCCCACTAACTTCAGGTAGGGATAAAGTAAATGATATTCTAAGCAACTCGATTGGCAGAAGCATTCTCTTGACCCAAGAGGAGTGTTCAAGCCCAGCTGTGACAGGGTTGTGGCTTCTGTATCAATTTAGTGCGTCCTCCTCAAAACCAGTTGTGGTCTGATCAAAACCCAGCTAACAAATTAGCTGCTACAACCACCCTTGTGGATCCAAAGTTTGGCAGTTGCAATAATATCGCTGTCCTTCTGGTCACAGGGACCTTGCGTGTGGCTGCCTTTTCTCACGCCTTTGTAATGACACTGGGCATCCTTGTGGGCATACACAACTCAATAAACAAATGAACTGGCACAATAGAGGTTTTTGGGTGCCTACCTTGACCAGTTTACCATCCAGGTGAAATATAAGTGTCCTGGATTTCACTGGGTGGCTCTGGAGTGTTGAATCACATACACTGCAGACAGCAGAGGAGGAGCCTGGGAGACTGTGACTCTAGGCCCCACCACTGTCACCCCCTCACAACAAAATTGTCCTCGGCGTGATAGCTTCAAACTTGGATAAGAACCAAGTGATCAAAGATGGCGAGTGGCACAGACCACAATATCGGGCCTTCAGAAGACCTTCATGCCTGCCCTCAACCTTCTGACCTCTTTCTGTTTTCCTCTCCTTCTCCACCACAACAACTTCACCCACCAACCCACAAACCAATTCACCACCCTCAAGACCACAAACAAGAACCTACTTCACACATAAACCAACCTCACAAAGAAAGCCTCATCAAGATGAATACCAACCGTGATCAAGCTGTGCAGAACCTCATTGGTGGCTCCATTGTGGAGCTCATCAAAGGCAGCATCTTTCTTCTTACTGCCTTCGGCATTGCCTTCATCATCCATGCCATTGTGCTCAAGCTGATGGGAAGACCCCTCATGAACGCCGGTGGTGCTCTTCTGGGTGTGGTCACGCCTCTCCTCTTCATGGCTGGCCTTGTCTTTGCAGCAGGTGCAGGAATGGTACGTGGAAACTCCAGTCATTATGTGCTCATGGTGTGTGGATCGGGTGGCCACACAGCCGAGATGATTCAAATGGTGGAACGAAGCATCCGTCCCGAGAAGTCGTCTCATCGCCGCTGGGCTGTCGGCAAAGACGATGAGAAGAGCTACAACAAGATCCTTGCATTTGAACAGCGTCTTCTAGATCGCTTTTCCCGCCATTCTATGGACAGTGGCACCTTTGACATTGTTAGATTTGGCCGGGCTCGTCATGTTCACCAGAGCTGGCTCACCACTCCCTTCACTGCCATCCTGAGTCTTCTTGACATCTTCCACATACTCACTACATCTCCTCAACAACAACCAAATCCCACACACTATTACCCAGGTGTTGTTGTCACCAATGGCCCTGGCACTGGTTTCCTCTTCCTCTCGGTTGCCCAAGTCCTCAGATTTGCCCATCTTGTACCCAAAAGCCACATGAGAACAATCTATGTTGAGAGCTGGGCCCGTGTGAAATCTCTGAGCCTGACTGGGAAACTAATTCGAGGTTTCAAACTTGCTGATCGTTTCATAGTCCAGTCTCCTTTACTAGCCGGCCAAAACGAGACCCTGGCTGAGAACATGCTCGTCATGCCTCAGAAGCCACAAGTTCCCTTCTAAGCTCGAGAAACGAACAAGACATTGTCACCACAACACCAGTCATGGAGGAGAGCAGATGAGGGGGAGGGGGCACCAGGGGCGTTATGGCAGGTCTACATAAGGTCAATCAATGCGCTGTATTTTGCAGAGAACCAATCCAGAAATGGAGATCAGTGGAAAGAGTAGGCTTGTGTTTCCAGATGTGGAAGGGAATTCACGGGTTTTCAGATGATTCGTACCGATTCGATTGCAAAAAGATGCCAATGGGGCAGGTTATTCATGTTGTTTTTAGCCCAGACTATCAAGGGAATCACCCCTTGAAATTCTAAGCCTTGACATCCCATCCTTCTGTTCGGCCCCCTGTCCCTTTAATAATAATGTTTCTCGAGGGCTTTCTGATAGGTCCTGAGCGGCCGCCCTGTCTCGTGATCACAAACCTAAACGTTTTAGACCACGATCATTAGCTCTTTCCAGGAGGCCTCCAATCCTGTAGCCGTAGGTCACGGTAAAACGACGCGCCGTTACTATGCTCTAGCTACTCTATTTGCGACATCATACTATGGCGTTGTGTATTGAAATTGGGTTGGATTTGCTTAGTAATTGCTTTAATCAGCTCACTAATTAGCTATAAAGCAAACGGGTTTCCCATATTCCTAAGCAAGTGGAAGAGGTTGGTCACGTAAATAATGGGCTTAGTTAAAACAGGGGTAGAAAGACCTCATATGACAGAATTATTATGCCACAAGCTTGTATCCTGTATGGTTACGAATTTGTAGTGACGATGTAATTTAGTGCTTGCAGGCATAATATTTACTTAATTTTGCAATTGAATACTCATTAGTGATGTTTTCTTCCTAGCCATATTGAGCCGTTGATAATGATGTGATAAGTTTAACCAAGAGAGAAAAGCGCCCTCGATGATATTAGCTCATGTGTTCTGCTGATGAAAGCATTAACCCGCAGTTAAAATAATATGTAACAAGTATAGTTATTACTTATCATAGTGATCAATATACGTGTCTTCCTCGCTGATAGATTACATGAGATGGTCCACTTGGCGATCGCTTACGTGGCAATGTCATACTGTCGTTTATGCCCCTGTCTCCCATTTTCTTTTGTCCGTAACGAGTATCATCACTCATTCAGCATAATATACTGCATTTAAGTTGTATTAGGTAAGGTATTTATCGATAGACTGTGTGTCTTTGACACCCGACGTTTTTTACGAGGGCCTTTCTCCTCTAGGTCACTGGAGGGACTTCTGCGCCGTTTTCTGTCCGGACTTGTCGCCAGGGCCTCCTGACTATGTCTTTCGTCAGTTGAAAGACCAGGGTCTTCGTTGCGTAAACCCCACTTAGGCTTTGTTATAGGTAGCATTTCATCCAGCAAACTGGTATATGTCCAATCCAGAAGACCATTGTTAGCGGCAAGGATGAAAAGAACGTATAAAGCAAGTTTGACTGACAGTGAGTCGCTGGAATCGGATCTTTCCCATGGGATAGATTGGTATTCGATAATTGCACTGCTCAGCGTGGCTAGACGAAGGTCCTCCATTGTCGCACCTGGCGGGCATTCCTCACTAGGCCGTACTTTCATAACAACAAGCTCTTCATCTGTGATGATATATCCGTATCGCGCGTGGCTATCAACGCAATATTGAAGCATCTGTCTCATGGGCCAAAGGGCAATCGTGTTCATATCATCGTACAAATCCTGGGTCTTCTCTTTGCCAATATACTTGTTCAAGCGTTCACTCCTCCAATTCTTGCTAAGTTTGGTTTCACCTGGGAGGATATTGTTGCGGCCATGAACGTCGGCTACGCCGGCCCAATCTGGGCGCCATATCGGCTCCATCTTTCTTCCTGCTGATTTCCGTGCCTTTCTGGCTGTCACGGCGCGGTTTCTCCGACTATGATAAAGCCGTGCCTGATCGCCTTTGACCATATGCACGTCTTGTATCAGCAGGTCCTGGGATGTGTGCCGCAAACTTTCAGCAATAACGCACTGAATGGACTTGGCGATAAGTGTCTCGAGAGAATTCTCGCCGTAGATACTACAAGATGAGGCATCCAAAAGGGGGGAGAAGTCATGAAAGCGAAACTGACTGTTCAATGCTCGCTGCAGATGCGGGCTGAAGATCTTTCGTATGGTCTGCATATTGAACTCTGTCCATTTTTCAATATACTTAGGCGTTGGATACAGGTTATTTTTGGTACAGTATGGCTTTTTTGTACCCTGTTGCAACTGAATTGGTGGGTTTGGTTGCATCAGATATTCATATAAAGTATGAACTTTTGCCATTTCTGCGATCTGTCTCAGAGTCAAGTTGTCGCAATAAGACAACGCCACTGTGCTGTCGACTAAAAGCCTCTGTACCTGCGATTAAACATAGTATAGAGTAAATATATATGCCCAGAGTCTAGCGGACTAAATAAAAAGACATATTCCACCTAGTCCATTCAAAAGCGCTTGTTCTCAATGTTTTCTTTCTTGTGCTTGATAATCATCTCACACAAAGTCCTTGACTTACAATAAAACATTTAAAAATAAATATGTTTAACTAAAATTCTAAATTCAAATGAAACATTAAAACAAAAGACTAAGAAATTTCTTTGAATGTAACCCGTTTTTGGAAATGAAACTCTTATCGTACTCAGGTAGTGTTTCATCAATACAGAGAACAAAGACTCCAGGTAAACAAAGAACTAGAAATACTACCAACGGAGACACCAAAAGAGCCACGTCATCTAATCCATTACATTACATTTGGTTCTATCTAGCTCTTCGTAGGTTACCTCACCTGTCATTTTGTGCTTATTCTATATCTTTAATACACCCTCCAGCAACGACTAGCCTCCAAAGCCCCGTAATAACTCACACACACTTGGGTACCCTGAACATCGGATATGAAAGATACACTCCAACCAACAATCAAGATGGCTTCGTACATTGATAACGTTAATGACCTGATGCTAAGACAGCAGCCTGTACCACCATGTGAAGGACCAAAACTTCAAGCATTCAAATATACTTCGAAAGAAATTGAGTTTATAAAACTCCTCAGTTGCGACCCTCGGTCGGAAGAGAACGACTTCACAGCTGGCTACGTGTTCGAGGTTCGCATTGACAAAAAGCGGTTCGCTCTCAAAATCGTAAGGCATCCTCCGCTTTACGGGGTACCTATGGTTTCTGACATGCGTGAAGTTCAAATTTCATGATCCCATCGACACCCGAATTGGGTGGTCCACTGCATGGGCTAGGCGGGTTACTGACGAGACGCTGACGTTTCACTCCGACCCCTTCTTCGCTGAATGCAGAGCCTATGGGAGGATCAACCAGTATTACGAAGACCTAGACGACAAGGCCGGACGCAGAAATGGAACGAGCAGGCCTAGACTGGGCAACACTAAGAGAAGACAACTTGCAGTTCCTTGCTACGGATATATTACGGTCTCTGCCGAGTATGAAACAATGCTCTACGAGAAGTTCGGTGTCTCGGAGTGGTACAGATCGGAGGCAGAAGAAACCGGGGAGGTCCCGAAAGATCCGTTTCGCGCTCTGGTGAAGGAGCTCGTCACCTCGCCCATATCCGTGTTGAATCCTAGTCGGATGGTGGGAGATTTGAAGAAGCTCAGGAAACTTGGAATCTACGTCAGGGACATCTACGCCAGAAACTACAAAGCTGGGTTTCTTGTCGACTTTAGCATTGCGTGGACGGCGCCCCATTGGTGTTTAATAGAGATAAGCCCGTTTCAACGAGAACTCTTTAAAAACGAAGAGCTCGGTATGTTTGACTGGATGATGAAGGAAGAAGGAATCAAGACTTTTGTTCGGGCTAGACGAAATCGGAAATACTGCCGGAAGCTGAGAAGTTCGGATAAGGCGAATAGTGAGGCTTCTAGCGTCTAGGCTTTGCGTCTGATTTGAGCCGGTCGCGAGCTTTACCAAAGGGCACCTACATTTATTACAGAAGCGGGAGCATATATGCACAAAACATATACCCAACTCCCACCCTAGATGGAGTCGACAAGAAATTATGAGGTGTTCAAAGCCAGTACAAGGCCAGGTAGTCACGTCTTGATATCCCTTCAGAGTCGCGGGCTAATGATGACTGCAACGCACCATACATGGACGGTTTACACAATCAACCGATCAAAAGAAAAGTAAGAATATGGCGAAAACGTATTCTCAAAGAAAAGAAAAACAGAGAATGTTTGAATTGAGGGCGACCAGAAAGAGGGAGGGGGTGAGAAGAAAAAAATTGGGGGCTGAACTTCTCTTTAGGTCGAACTGTCATCCTTGTGCAGGGAGCCATGCTAATTTTCTCTGTATGGTAAACCACTTGACTATATGCCCGAAGGCAGTGGCAGGGAGCGTCAAATTTACTTATAGCTCCACGTCCTATGGTTTTCTAGAGAACATCTTTGCTTACTCCGAGGCCAGAGTCAAACCTAAACCTAAATGTGGTACCCATCGTTGCTTCATATTTTCTGGTTTTCATCGTAACGGGCATACCATGAGCCCCTATTTCTGGAGCCTTCCTCGGCTGACGACACTCCTATGAGAGACTTGCTATTTGTATATCTGTGTGATATAACTGGCGAGGTAATTATAGGAGACTTATAACGTCACCGTTGGCCGTTCGGCGGCCTGGTTCCCTCGTTATGCATGGTCATCAATCGGCGTGAAGACTACGGATAGCTCTCCAGGGGTCGCAGTAAACCCATCTTTCAAATCATCTACCGCTCGTGTCTGGTTCTCTTTGCCGGGTGCAAGACTGAATTGGAAGTTGGCGAGTATCATTGCGGCCACCATTCGAACCTCCAACATCCCGAGTTGCTTCCCCGGGCATGTATGGCGTCCTAATCGCGTTAGAAGACAAGTAAAAGGGAGCTGGGGCCTTGCTCGATGATCAATGTGCGGCTGACGTACCATCTGCGAATGGACTAAATGCTTGAGGACATTTTACCATGTGCCGTTTTGTTGTCCACCGCTCAGGTATGAATTCGTGAGGATCGTCGTAGGCTGCCTCCACTGCCATGAATTCAGCATTCATCCGCGCCAAATAGTCGTGCGAGATGCACGGGTTGACTTACACCGCCCGATTGACCACCTCGGAGCTACGATGGTCGTCCAAGGGGGGATGTAACGCCCGCCAATCGTAATAGCCCTGTCAATTGTTTGGCGGGCACCCCCTGTCGGTAATGCGGGATATAAACGCATCGCTTCGTTGATACATCCATCTAGAAATGGTAGCTTGTTCCAGGACACTGTTCTTACTGCCTCGCTCGTAGGCGCATTTCTCGATGAGAGATTCTGAACCCCAGCTTTCAGCACTTCCTTTCGAGCCTCGACCTGTATCTCCGGCCGCCGTGCAAGTTCGTACGTCAACATGGTTAGAGTACCCGCAGTGGTGTGACTACCCGCAATCAAGATTGCGTACGCATCCCCGTACAGGGCCTCGCGGTCGAGCAAGGGGTCCTCCTCATTGCCTTTTGGCGCCTCGATCAAGCGTGAGAACACATCTGGGGGCCTGTTGCTGTCCTCATCGTGGTCTAGACGACCGTCACACATACCTGCAGCCCACTGAAGAGCACGATTCCACCGTTGAGTAATAAAGGGGACATAAGGGGCTGCCTCTATCGCAAGCCGCCCGATCCATGGAGCCGGCATGAAAAAGCGTAGCATACCAATGCCTTGCATAAGGAGAGACGTAATACCTTCGAGTTTTGAGTCAGGCCTGAGATCTTTCGTCAGATCTGGTGTGCGCCCGAAGCCGATATTCATCATTACGTCCCAGGAGAGATGATGAAACCAAACCGTTACGTTGACTGGGCTGTCCGCCCATACTCTCATCTGCTGTAGCAGCAAATACACGGAGTGGTACACGCGCTCTGGCTTATCAGGTATGTCTAGACGTTGACAATCAGTCGGGCGAAACAGGAAGAACGTTTCGGCGGCAATGATCGCTTACATGGCGCTGATAGTCCAAGAGCTTCATCCCATCGTTTCCGACGGGGGGCATATCCTTGCTTGGTCCTAAGGGTATTGATGGATATGAATGGGTGCATCAGCTCGTACAGAGGTGCCTTGATGCAAGATGTTCCGTGACCGCCAATGGCTTGAAACACGTCAGGATGAAAGATAGTGAGTTCTTGCGGCCCTGGAATGACTGTTAGCCCGGAACTCCGTATGTACAGACCATTTCAAGCACTTTGAATAGGTACATTTATCAGACATGAGCACGCACCAGTCCTTACAAAAGGGCCATATTCCTTTTGAAGATCTTCCAGGAGTAAATGGTTCTGCTTGCCCAGTACGCAGATAAAATGCCATAGCTTGGAAACGGCGCTCATCGGAGGCCCTGGAAAATGTCGTAGCGGGTGTTCGAATATTCGGTAGATCGTCATGCTGGTAAATAGGGGACCGAAAAAGGCGCAATTGATTAAGGTAGTTGTCATGAAGGGCCCGGCTGCAAATATCTTACGATCTTTGGCTTGAGCCTGGAACTCGGCGAAGAACGCCGTGCCATAGATGATAGCACAAAGAGATATCCATGAGAGAAAGTAGATTGATGCCTTCATATGATGCTCTCCCTGTATAAAGTACAGTCGATGTAATAAGACAGCGAGAAGGCCTAAAGTAGCTAAACCTATTGGTGTCGCTACCGTCGACAGCCCCAAGAGAAGAACCCTCGACACAGGAAGATCCATCATGGAGTGTATAGTAAATCCAAAGTAGAGCTAGGCCCAAGCAAACAGAGCCAAGGCTTATCGGTATGATAGTCAGTCTGCTCGACTATGGGCATATAGCAGTGATGAGTTGATAATTACTTCAATGTAGACGAGCGCGGCGAGTGCGCACAAGGACTTCCTGGATCTACAGAGGTGGTATTGCACACTAGATCGACGATAGTAACCACGAGCAGACCACGAGCGACACATGGGCATACACCGGTCAGGCGTCTCGAGGAAGCCGTGGCTCGCCACCTCCATAACTTTGTTTGCACCCGACTTATCTGTCACTCTGACTTCGTACGCTCGGTTCACGGGGGTTGTATGGTCCTATATGCGGGCACTTGTCCCTGGACCAGTCCAATCACGTCCTGATGTTGATCTCCCGGGTTCCAACTCCCTCTTCTGCGACACGATGCGACGGGAGACTGGGTGGTGCGCACAATATCAGGTCTGGAGGGGACACTCAATCGATCCTTCTCATGCACGCAGTAAGACGGCATTGGCATCTTCAGGCCGCCAGATCCTGCCGGTCCCGGGCGATATGTAGGTGTGTCGGGCAGTTGACCGCGCTCCAGCAAAGACCGACCGCTTTTTGGAAATTCGACGGGACAGTCCGGAGCACAATGTGTAATTACTGGTGTGCGGTTCCAAATCACCCTCCGTGGAAATAGGAGCATCGAGTACCTACATAAAGTAAGTAGGTACCGAAGGTACATCAGTACATGTACTCAGGTATCTACATGTATGGGGTCTGGGTGAATGTACAAGGTACAAAGTACTTTATTCTTATTAAGCAAACGCCATTAGGTACATAGATACTTCGCTTTCTCAAGGCCGATTTCCTACAATTCAACGGGATTCCAAGTTTGCAGAAACGATTCTTGTTAAGGCCACACGCTCTGGTTCAGCAGCCCTGAATATGGCCCTCTCGACACGGAAAATCGAAAATGTGATTTTCGGATTTGCTAGGAATGTCGTGCAGATGAAACAATAACAGTTAACCGCCTAAAATCTTGAAATAAACCATACCGTAGGTCCTTCACCTATGTCAGCTCACCCTGTTGTTGGTGCTTTATTGGCAATTAATGGTACCTGGAGTTGGCTATGTCATTCGTATCGTCATGATGAGAGGTAGGTAGGTACAAGGGATGACGCCCAGGTAATACCTACACCCTCCAGTATGCTTTGAGCCACGGTAGAAGTGGTAGGTAAGTACAATTACTAAGGTAAGCTACCGAGTTCTTTGCTCTCTTCCCCCTCCTCATCCTACCTAAACACAGGTAGGTGGCATCGCCTACATCCCCGATAGTGCTACACCCCGCGCTCTCACCACGAGGTGTGAAGGTCTCATAGGAAAATCAGTACACATTGTCCCCTCTAGTCCATGACATCTCTTCTTGACTCTCACCCCAGTCCTTTAGTCGAAGATGGCAGCGCCAGAATACGGTACCCGGCATGGACGTCGGCTACTGCCATCAGTTCTTCGTGAACTGGCCGAGACAAATCCGGGCCGGCTATACGCCGCCATTCCCAAGACGTCGAGTGTTGAGGATGGCTTCGTCGACATCACGGTTGGCGACCTGTCACGATGTGTTGACTTCATGGCCCACTGGATGAGCAATCACCTAGGCCTGAGCGACCGATTCGAGACCCTTTGCTACATTGGGATATCGGATCTTCGGGGTGTCATAGTGTTTTTCGCTGCTGTGCTATGCGGATATAAGGTTGGGTGCCATAGATAATCAGCATAGCAATCGTGCCTCAGCTCACTCGTCACAGCTCCTCATGCCTTCTCCGAGGAATCCTCCTTCTACTACCGTCTCTCTTCTGGAGCAGACTGGAAGTACCAAGTTGCTGTTCGCATCAGAGCTTGCTTCGATTGTGAAGCCCATACAAGCTCTAGCGCCAGCCCTTGAAGGCCGCACAATTCCCTCGTTTCGTGAGATGATGGAGGGCTCGTATAGGCCTTACCCATATAACAAGTCTTTCGAAGAGGCTAGAGATGATCCTATTGTCGTTCTTCACTCATCAGGCTCGACAGGTAGCCATTTCGTAGTACAGTCGCAGCTAAGTAACAAGCTGACCTGAACACAGGACTACCCAAGCCGATTACGATGACCCATGGTACATTTGCGACAGTTGACAACCACAAGAACTTGCCGGTAGTCCCTAACAGGAAGCCGATTGATTCGACTATATGGGACTTCGATGGCGAAGCCCGTGTATACACAATGTTTCCCTTTTTCCATGTTAGATACCCCACCCTTCCTTCCTTCAGCTTGCCTAATGAACTAACAAGAGACAGCTCGGAGGCTTCATTACATACACCGGTTAGTAACTCTATACTTGTAGTAGTTCGTTGCTCACGGCTCCAAGTGAACGCGATTTTCAGAAATGCCTCCCTAGTGATTGGCCCACCACACATGATGCCGGACGGGGCCCTCCTCAAGAGTGTGATGACACAACAAAAACTGAGAGCCATGTTTTTGGTCCCATCCGTGATCGAACAGCTACTCCTCCAAGAGCCGGAAAACCTAGAACTTTTTAGAAGTCTAGACTTCATTGCATGTAGCGGTGCTCCATCGAATCCAGCAATTGGTGACCGCCTCTCCAAGGCCGTGAATCTATTCTCCCCGTTTGGGTCCACGGAAATCGTCGCAGTACCGGAATTGGCACTGCCACGTGAGGACTGGGAATGGCACGAGTTTCGCCCAGATTTCAAAGCTGAGCTCCAAGTTTACGACGCCGACGAAGGATTATATGAACTGGTGGTCTTTGCAGATGATGAGTCCGCCGACTTCACCGCTATTTCGCACAATCTGCCAGGCGTCACGACCTACCATACGAGAGATCTCTTTAAACGACATCCAACTCAACCTAATCTCTTCAAATACCACGGCCGATGCGACGACATTATAGTATTGGCTAATGGCGAGAAATTCAACCCTATCCCATTAGAGATGGATATCCTACACCATTCTTCTCTCAAGGGAGCGTTGGTAATTGGCAACAACAGACTACAGTCTGCATTGCTGGTCGAGCCCGAGGCCGCTATTGATGATATGGCGCGGTCTAAGCTTCTCGACGACCTCTGGCCACTAGTTCAGAAAGCCAACAACCTCGTTCTGGGACCAGGGCGCGTTCAGCAGAGCAAGCTTCTTTGTGCGCTGGCGGAAAAGCCTTTCGTTAGGACTGCCAAGGGCACTATAGTCCGAAAACTCACCGAAAATCTATACGAGCCTGAGATTGAAGAATTGTACTCGAACGCAGCCGTGCAACGGAGGCTTTTCAGCATGAGATTGGCAAACCCGATGGACGAGGAGTCCGCGGCAAACTTTGTCCGGGAGGTCATTTCGTTGACGTTTCCTCAAGGATCATATATTGGCCAGGATGAGGACTTCTATGCCTATGGTTTGGATTCTGTTCAGACTATGGAAGTCATGAGACATCTGAAGTCCAGCCTCGGGGACCAGACCAGGGGTTCATTGGCGTGGATCACACCCCGCCTGATCTATCAGAATCCTACCATCGCGGACTTATCGCGACTGTTGATGGCGTTCATAAACGATGGTGTTGTTCCTCAGTATGACCGTCAGACTGCTTCGTCTCGCTTAGTCGACGAGACGGTTGCGCAATATGTAGAAGGGTTGTCAGCACGGTCAATATCGCCAAGGCCTGTCTTCTCGAGGGCTTCTGAAACCGCTGTTGCCGTGATAGGCTCGACAGGATATTTAGGTACACACACTCTTATACAACTTTTGAAGCATCCGGAGATCACCCGCATCTATTGTCTAAATAGAAACAGCGATGCCCAGAACCGACAATCTTCAATGCTCGCCACTTTAGACAGTTCGGCTAATTCAGTGCTATCCAAGTTGGTATACATGACAGTCGATCTGGGAAAACCTTATCTGGGCCTTCAAAAGAACGACTTCGACAGGCTGGGGCGAGAGGTGGACGTCATTGTCTACAATTCATGGAGACTTGACTTTGGGCTCTCCATTGGGTCATTTAGCCCGTTTTTGAAAGCATCAAGGGACATAATCGATCTTGCTCATACTAGTCAGCGTAATATGCGCATTGTTTTCATCAGCTCGATGTCCTCAGTTGGCGCGCTTGCTAGCAAGGGCATAGCGCCTGAAGCACCCGTGCATGAGTCGTCGGCTGCCATTAACATTGGCTACGCTCAGTCAAAACTAGCAGCCGAGAGGATCTTTACGATTGCTAATAAGCAAGCTGGCATTCCCGTCTCTATTGTACGTGTGTGCCAACTCGGTGGTCCGATTGATAGCAGTGCTGGAGACTGGGCAGAGCAGCCGTGGATATCGGCGCTCTTGCGGACAGCAAAAACGCTAGAGTGCATGCCTAACGACTTGGGCTTTACCGACTGGATGCCCGTTGAGATAGCTGCGTCTATGCTGAAAGCTTTCATCATCCATCCTACCCAAGGGGAAGCGCAAGTATACAATCTGTACCCTCCGAACCCTCAACCATGGACGCTAGTATGCGACTTCATGCGGGAGGAGTTTGGTGTCGAGCAGCAAGTTTCCATGTCGACTTGGATCAAAAGACTTCACAATATTCGAGACCCAACAGCAAGTGATATAGCTACCATGCCTGCGCTCAAGATCTTAGATTACTTCGAGACGATGAAGTCAGGGGACGGGGCTGTCATGTCATTTGCGACAGACAAAGCTTTGGGCGTATCACAGGTCGAAGTTCCTGTTCTGGGTAAGGCGACTCTGCAGAGATGGCTACGAAGCTGGAACCTGTGATAGTTTCAACGCGGTCGGTGAGAACAGGAATCACAGTACCACGATCTTTAGCTTGCGCTTCCGGGATTGAATCAGGACAGACATATGACATTTGTCAATGCCAGCTAGGGAGGACCAAAATTGGCAGTTCTAGAACTTGAATGCTCTAAAATTATGATTTGTCTTACGATTTCGGCCTGTCTGTGGCATCAACAACCAGCTTCCGGTAGCGAGAGAGAGTTACAAGGCAGGATTGCCTCTTCGAACGTATACTCGCTTGAGGAACCAAAGGACCATGCATGCATCTTTAATTCAACCCCTGCTCAAAATGCGTCCTACGCTGATAAGGGCACCTATCAGCGTCCAGAGGTCTCTCACCGATCGGCTTACCCAGGATGTAGGTGTAGCATGTCTCCGGCTCCGACTCGACAGACATTCATGTTGTGGAACACGGTACCGAATTTGAATAAGACGAGAGTGGTGTGTGATTCCACTTCCGCGCCTCCTTCCATGTAACCCCAGCCGTCACTTGCATATGGCGCACCGGTGCCCCAATTTGTCACAAAACCAGCTGTGCCGTATTTATGCTTCTCGCAGTACAGTCAACAGCCACTTTTATTTTCTTCCAGGGGTTCACTTAGTCTGAAAACAAGCTCAATAAGCTCAATCAAACTCATATTATCGTGCGGCAGGACCCGTAGCGTGCGGCTTACTCCTGAGTGCCGTTCCTCTAGCTCTTCCATGTCGAATGAACAAGCACACGACACCAATTCGATCAAAGCCGCGGCAGCAAACCCGCCGCCCGCCCACCGACGGGCTCTACCGTTAGCTCAACACGTTTCTGTTCTCCTCGCCAACTAGCAATTGCGAATGGATCCGAACACTACGCCGGCTATCCCAGCACCTCCGGATCAGACGTCAAACTTGATCGACCCGTACACGACGGCGCCGCAACGTATTGCCGTTTCTGTCATCGCGCTGCTGCTGTGTGTGTTGTCGGTCGCCGGGCGACTTTACACGCGGGTGCTCCTGAAGAAGTTCAACCTGGATGATTGTGAGTGGCATCTCATCTTCCTTACCTATTCGTCTACGAGAACTGCGTTAACTTATATGGGTGCCAGGTGTGCTAGTTCTATCAGCAGTTCGTACATCGAGTGCGCTTTGGCGGATCATCTAGGCCACTGCAGGCTGACATCTGACGGCAGACATTATTTGCGGCCTTCACTGCTATTGCCTTAGTCGCGACTAAATATGGCGACGGAAAGCATCTGGTGAGACCTCGACGTTTTCCCTCGCATACAAGGACCTATCTCAGTGCCTTTCTTATTCCCCTCAAATGTGCTTTCTGGGCACCTTTGGATATCTCAGCCCAATGTCGAACTCGGGCTAATCAGAGCGTCGGTCAACATTCACAGTGGAATGTCTCCCAAGCGGACTTTGAGCAGGACCTGTTCGTGAGTAACCGGCCCCCACGATCCCTATTCGTCGAAACTGTTCTAACTCGCGTACTTCGCGTGTGAAGCTAGAGAACCTGCTCGAGATACTCTACGGCCCAACAATGTTCACCATCAAATACGTCATCCTCAACCAGATTGCCGCGATCTTCTTCGACCACCATCGAAGGGTGATTGCGTCGAGATTCATCCAAGGCCTGATCCTGATCAACTTTTTGTTCTTCTTCTCCATTACCATCGCATTCGCCCTCGCTTGCACGCCCCGCGAGAAGATATGGAAGCCGCAGATCGACGGATATTGCATCGATACTAAGGTCCTGGTAGCCGTGGGGAGCTCGTTCAACGTGGTCTCCGATATTACTATATTTTTGACGCCCATAGCGGCACTGTCAAAGCTTCAGCTAGCGGTCAAGAAGAAGCTCAGGGCCGCGACAGTTTTTGCTGTTGGTATTCTGTAAGAACGGCCTTGTCCCGACGATCATGCCCTTTGGGGAATTTCTTACCCGCTGAACTCAAATCGATTACTAACAGCGTGTCTGACCCGATAGTGCGATTGTCGCGAGCGTTCTACGTCTCTACTACGGTCTCTGGCTCTTCTGGACCATTGACATCACGTGGGCGATATCGCCCGTTGGGCAGTGGACGTGAGTATCCCCCTTCCCTTCCCTAGTGTACCTGAGAGGTCGTCGTGCTGTGTGGTCCGGGAATTTCTAGCCCAACAGGCGATATCGACATCGAAAACCAGCAGCAGTGCCCATACCGGAGCTTTGCTGACTAAGTTATATCTCGCAGGATCGCCGAATTTAGCTTTGGCTATCTGATTGCAGCGTCGCCATACTTACCGCGCCTGTTCACGCACATGCGCGGGATCGACAAGTTCGAGCTGCAGCCCAGCTTCAACAATCGGTCCTATCACAGCGGGGGCAAGTCGGTGGCTCCCACGCGCGATGGCGACTGGGAGGCGTTAACGAGTCGATCTGAGGAGGGCGTCTCCCGGGAAGTTCCACAATTGAATTTCTCTAGAGTGCACGTGCGCGATGCGGCGAATAGTCGCTCGGCACTTCGTGCGTAGCTTGTTCCATCGTCAAAAACAAAAATAAATCATTGAAGAACAGTAACTTAGAGCTCTTAGATTTCTCCAACGCGTGATGCCGGTACCCATGTAGCCTAGTACCTAAACGATACGGTAGGAGCCTCTTTCCCCCTTTTTTCTTTTGTGGGTATCTTCGTACCTATTAGATACAAAGTACATAGGTACGTACCTGCTTTGCGGCGAAGAGGTACACTAGGTAGATTGGAGCCCCAAATTTCTCACTTATCTGTAGCAACTTCTTCTCTCTACATCTCTTCAACCCATTTGGCCAGACGGGCCAATCTCGGTGCCAGATCTACATAGTAGGCATTGCACTTGTCAGAGCACTTGTGAACTGAACTGCCTTGGCATTGCGGTAAATGAGAGCGGTATTATGTAATCGACTGCCTGATGTTGGGGGTAATATGCAAGAGAGAGGGCCCTCAAGTGGCACCCGCCGATGCTTAGTGTACGGCGAAATATCGAATCCCACTTCGCCATGTCCTACGACCAATTCGAGCACGATAAGTCACGAGAATCATGGTTGACGAGATAAGAGCATCGAGATACCCCCGGACGATCCCCATCGAATGGCCGGATCTGGCGTCCCAATCGCCACGCTATGTGCATTCATTGATGCGATGCGGTCTGCTCCCATTGCCACAGCATATCAGCCAAGCGAGGCAGGATGCATGACAGTTGACGATGCATGTCATGTTCTTGTTCACTCGGGAATCCTTTAGCAGGCTATGACCAGGCCAAGACCAGAAATCCTGGGCATGCCGGCAATGGATGTGGCGGTATGCAACCACAGGAGAGCACAGGCGCCTCACCTGTCCTACATGATGCATGTCACATTCCCGCCATTCCGTTAAGTTGTTCAGTTATTGTGTTAACCAATAAACTTCTGAACACGATCCAGGCTGTTCAAATCTTGCAACTGATAACGCTGACTCGCATGGAGACACTGATTGTGGAGGAGTTTGGTAGCGCAGGAAGAGAGAGAGAGCGCGAGAGAGCGCGCCGGCTTCCTTCGAGTTGTTAGAAGCGAGCAAGTGCGATATTGGAATTCACAACTCTCTGTACTAACTATCTCAAATGTTGGCATTATGCTGTATAAAACGTCAATTTCACACCCTTACTCGCTGCCCATCATTCAGTATGGCTACATGTCTTGTCCACGTCTACTCTCGTAGTAAGTGTCATGGCTGCCTCGGAACTGATCCCGCCGTCACTGCGCAAGCTCGTCTCGCAAGTCGTGACACACAACCCCATTCCCTATCATGCCTACACAATCTATCTCTTCAGTCGGGATAACATCAAAGACATCATCTGTATGGGGTTTCTCTTCGGCTGTCTGAATGCATCGGTGGCGCCTAGATTCTCCATGGGTCCCGCCCTATCGATCCAGCGGCTCCTCCTCCTCGCCCCGAAGATGCTCCTGTGGTCGTGGATCAACCTCTTCGTATTCAACCTTCACAACCAACGGCACGGGTCAGCTGTTGCCGAAGATGCTCTGAACAAGCCTTGGCGTCCAATCCCCGCAGGCCGCATAAGTACCGTGCAGACCACCCGCCTCCTGTACCTCATGTACCCTGTCCTCCTCGGCGTGTCCCTGAGATACGGCGGCCTGGGTCCTTGTCTGGCCGAGGCGTTCTTCTGCCTCTGGTACAACGAGTGGGGTGGCGCGTCCCGCCCTTTCACGAAGAATCTCCAGAACGGCCTCGGGTTCGCCTGTTTCTTCGCGGGCCCCTTGGAGGTTGCCACCGGGCACTCGATATTTGCCGGCCGGGGCACTGCGGCCGCTTGGTTGGCTATCCTGACCGTTGCAGTCACGACGACCGTCCACCTGCAAGATTTCAGGGACATGGACGGGGACCGGGCCGCAAACAGGCAGACGGTGCCGCTGGCCATTGGAGACTTCCCCGCGAGGATCGTCGTAGCTCTCGGGATCGCGTTCTGGACTATTGCGGCCAGTTGCTACTGGGGAGCACCCCTCGCCGGAAGCTGGGCGGCGTGGTTAGGGGGAGGAGCGGTGGTGGCGAACCTGTTCCGAGACAGGTCGCAGTCCGGAGATGCTTTCACTTGGAAGATGTGGCCCGCGTGGGTGCTGGGCTTGTTCTTGCTCCCTGTCATGAGCTAACAAACAGTATGACGTTCGAGTCGGATATTATCTGTATTTCCTGGGATCAAAATACACAACTTTAGACTTCAGGATGGGAGGTTGGAGTCTTATTAGAGACATGGAGGCTGGCCAATCCTCTTGGCAGGCGTTGTGGTTCTAAATAACTGAAATTATATTCCAGTGCAAAATGGCAGGAGCGATGGCATCTGTGCCTCCAATTGTTACACAAGTAAACTCCAACACTACGCTGGTTCACAACATGTAACAGTTAAACAGAGTCCAGTCAAACACTTGACCATTGACAGTTACCTATATAGTATCAAGACCCAGGTTTTCTGTGTGCCATTAGAGGTCTAAGGACAATACGTAGTTATAATATAACATCACCTCATGAAAAACTACTCTGTACCTGTCCTTTTCCCCAGTGACAAGACTTTGCAAGTACATGTGACACTGCATGTGAGCAGCTAGGTACTTGTTTCTACAGCAACTCGTACCTACTTCACAGGATGCTGGACTGTAGCTAGGTATATATTGCAACAAAGTTTCATTTCACGATTTGACATTTAATCATTTGCTAAATGGTTATGATTCAGGAATTTATGACTACATATAAAACTGGTTGTGTTTGTATTTCTGAATAAACTAAGATTTTACAATGGACACCCTAGATGGAATTTCCAAAATGTGACTGCACATCTGAAAGTGCTGGAGGTTGAATAGGATAACTGCTGGCTGACGCTGTTGTGAACTAGGTTATCATTCCCTATTCATATTGTGGCTAGTACGGTACCATCAATTTCTCTGGAAGCTGAATTAGCAAGACTTGTGTCAAGCTGTGAAGACTTGTAAGGCAGAGGGTTTCTTTGTGCATCTATGTTTAGGGGCAAGATGCCATCAACATAGGTCAGCGTAGTGCAAGAAGTGTATCATCCATTACAACTCTTGCTGCTTTTATTTATGTTCTGCTTGTCTAGGTTTTCTACTGGTTATCGTAGGATTTGGGTGATATATCTGACAGAGTGTTGCCTTCAAAATTGCATAAGACACCCAAGCCTTTACTTGAGTTACCAACGTAGGCCTCAGCCAACCCATTCACTTCTACCTTCCTTCCTCTATCTCTGCCGAGGTCCTAATGACAGCAAACATGCTCATCCAGGTACCATTGTATCTTGACAACCCCCTTCCACACTTGACTTCAGTCCTAAGTACCCCTGTTGACTAGGTAGGTACCTCAAGTTCTTGCCAGCCAGCTCTCTGCACTTTTGAGTCTCCTTTGACTTGCGCACAACAAGATCTAGATTAGGACTTCTTGCCCTGATAATATTTAACTGCCCATACAGTCTCTGCCCACATCCCAATTTTGTGCCTCTATATCAGGGCCTCTTTACCAACACCTCTTCACCCAAGTCTCTTTGCAAGTACCTCTCCGGCAACACTCCTCTACCAATTCTTCACCAACACCTCTCTCCATCACTGCATCCTTGAATGCAATTTTATGTCACACATAACTACAGTTACCCATCACTTTATTGCCTAGACTACTTCTTCTGCATTCACCACTCTTAACTACCACTATTCCCCCCTCGACCTGGACCCTGCCTCAGAGATCACCACAACCACATCCATATCAAGTATTAATTAACCTGAGGCGGCCTTCCTCCATCCAACTTTCTCACTAGACCACTCACATACTTATCACCTCCAGGCCGTTACCAAAACCTAGACATTGTTGTTTATTCACATTCTGCCATCTCCATCCCCCCACCATGCCTGCTGATAGTTTCAGCAGCGATGAATCTGAACGCGGTGCCCCTTTGCATCCTAACCTAGTCACACCTGTTGCACAGTCCCAACATCATCATCGCGAGAAGACCAAGTCTGAATCTCCCTCTGACGAAGAGAAGGCGCTTGTCCGTGCTTCTGCCAATTTTGGCAGCCTGAAGGACCCATTTGCTGAGACGCCAGGTGTGCCTCAGTCAATTCCTCCAAATGCTTACTCGCACAAACTGGCGTTCCCACAGCCAACACCCAGCAGGGCTGCTGCTCCCAACAACAACAATAACAACAACAACATGCCCAGCCGTTTCGGAAACAGCCAGTCGGCAAACCGGTACCACTTGTCAAATGCCGCGGCTGGTAACTCAGTCCCCAGATTCAGACCCGGTGCGGCGGGTGCGGGCGTAGGCGCTGCTCCCCCTAATAATGGCAATCCGTTTCCTGATGAGGTAAGCCCCTTGATTCATAATATCTGATCAAGCCAGCAGCCACCATACATGATAATTATGATAAACCATGGAATAGAAGCTGACCATAGCCAGCCGGACGTACAATCCTGTCAGCAGGTCTTCTCCGCCATCATGACTGCTACTCAATACGTCCACGTTTCCCCGGGCATGTCGGGCCAGACGCAAACACAGCTCACACAGCTCTTGCAAGAGATATCGCAGGGCTTCAGCACGGCTACTGTCCAGCTGCGAAAACAACGCGATGACGCCAACCGGGGCAAGGAAGATGAACATGAGCGCTACAAGCGATCCGCACACGAAGCCGACGAGTTGAGAAAGGCGCTCGAAAATGTGCAGGCGCTCAACAGAGCCCTCGGGCCCCAGCTCACCCACGCCGCCGAGCGCGAGAGGCTGCTGAAAGACCACATCAAGGACCTGAAGCAACAGCTGCGCATCACGCAGAAGCAGCTCGAGACCCTCACAGCAGATGCGATACGCTTCCATTCTCACCATGACAAGGTCATGAAGGATTACAAGGAGCAAGACGAGAAGCACTTCAAAGCGATGAACGTAAGTCAAGACTCGAGACTCAAGACTCAAGACCCGATCCCAACTTGTGACAGGCGAAAACCGAAAGGCTTCGAGCTAACCAATCTACCACTCAACAGGAACTCGAGAACGAGGTCAAAGCACTGCGAAGTAACATCGCGGCCTCTAACGCCGCCTTGTTCACCGCGCCACCTCAGCCTGCATCTGTAAACAATGTTGCCGACGGCGACAGCAACTCCAACAGTCCAACGCCGCAGCAGAGGGAGCTGGTGGAAAATAAGACCACGATGCTCGCTGGCGGTCTCCATCTGAGTGCCGGACAAACTCGCAATGCCGGTCAGAGATCTCAGAGAGATGGTTTCGTGCCCAACCCCCAGGCACCGGCCTGGGCACCCACGGGGCGCCCTCAGGGCATGGCCAATCCAGGGCCTTCCACGATCCGGGATCGTGCCGAACAGCATGAGGATGCGTCGTCGGCAAACTCGGGTGAGGTGATTCTCTACACCGGCCACGGCAACCAGCACAGAGCAGTGACTCCGTACGTGGGACCCCCGGCGGCCCCCGGCGGCGCGCCCACCTACATCCGCACGCCGTTCGGCATCGTGTTCGGCGAGTATCCCACGGTCGACGAGAACTCGCGTCTCCCGGGTGAGAAGATGATCCCTCGCGACAAGGAGGAGTGGGACTCGATCGATGTCCGCCGCGCGCTGGCGCACTTATACGACCTCTGCAAGGGCTACGTGGCGAACTGCCACATGCACCGGCCTCCCAAGGTGCCGTTCAACAAGCTCAAGGAGCAGGAGTCCTACACGTGGCACTACCTGATGCAGCAGGTCTACAAGGACCCCGAGCACGCGTCCAACCATCTCGCCTACCTCCTGAACACCAAGGTCTTCGTCCCTTACCTCCTGCAGCGCACGTGCGTCGACTACCTGCTGAAGAAGCTCCTGTCGCCTCAGGTGTTCCTCGGCTTCTCCGACGCCATGGACGGCCACCTCCAGGCGCTGCAGAATCAGCTCGCCAATATCGCTGGTACGTGTCATCCCCTATGATTGTGATGTCCCAGACTTTCCTCTCCTTTTCCCTCTCCTTTTCCCTCTCCTTTTCCCTCTCCTTTTCTCTCTTCTTTCTTTTCATTTTTCCTCTTTTCTTCCCCTCCTTTTTCTATTTTCCCCCTTATCGTCTCTCTTCTTCACATCTCCTGCTTTCTCCCCTCTTGACTTTCATACCAAATACTAATAATGGAGGCCTTCCAACAGACAACAACCGTCCCGCAAACAACCGCAGCCGTCAGCGCATCATCGAGGACCACGCCAAGCTGATCAAGGCCATCGCCATGTCGAAGGAGGCCGTCGAGTTCCGCAAGCGCACCGTGGACCGCCACGCCAACATCATGAGCGTGCTGCTCGACCCCTGCCGCGCGCAGGGCATCTCGGCCGACGTCGCCCACAAGTACCTTCGCATTATGGTTGCTGCCTGCTGGGACATCAGCATCAAGGTCTGGAGCAGTGGCAAGACGCTCCACTACGTCTTTCCGGAGTGCGCCAACAAGTTCTCCGCGGGAACCATGGAGGCCCTCAACGGCCATCACATGGCCAGCAGCCCGGAAGACCTTGTGCAGTCGCAGTGCCGCGTCTCGCTTGTCGTCACGCCCACTATGACGCTTCGCGACGATCGCGATGCTGCTCGGATGCAGTGTCATGCCATTCACAAGGCTCAAGTCTTGGTCATGAAATAAAATCCCATCAATCAAGCCTGTGGCTAGAGTCTATCGCCGCAAAACCAAGGCCTGCTGGGTTCTGGGCAGTTTTCTTTTCCTTATCTTCATATTTTCTCTGCTATTTCCCTTGTTTTTTTCCTGAGATCACAGGCCGCTCTTCTCCCGACTCCCCACCAGCTAGATAGGGGACACGAGTTTGGAGCTCGCGAGGCCTTCAATAATGGATCAAAGCCCACGCACATCAAAAGCTCACCCATCTAAGGCTGACAAAACAGCAAAAACACAACGTAAAACAGAAAACCTCATTAAAAATTTTCAAAAAAAAAAAAAAAAAAAAAAAAAAAAAACCAGGTGAAAGAAGGAAGGAAGAACGTTGCTTGCTCAATCTGGGCAAGGTGAAAACAGGTGCTGTCCTGTGAGACGAATCCCCCACCAACAGAGCTATCGCCAACTTGCGGTGCAAGTATGCGCCAAACACTACAGCTTCCCCTGCGGGAAAATTAAGCCGCCTAGCTGCCTGACTCTAGCTACTTATCACCACGTCACGGAGGAAGTCGGTGCGGAAATTCGCGAAGCCTAGGGCTTCCTTTAATATTATTTCTCTTTCGATTCTACCTCTTCTTGTCTTTCCTTTCCTCATTTCTCCTTCCCCCCTTGGTCCAGGACTCCAGGTACACTCTCCTCGTTCGATATTGTGCACCCCGCAACGCACAACGGAGGATGAAGACACCCTCATCTTGTTTGCCAACTTGAGTGTGTCTCGCCATTATCCTGGTACTGTTCAAAAGGGCGGAGGAAATGGAAAGTAAAGGAAATTAGGGACGACCTTCGAATCAATTTGATTCTATGATAACTCTCGTCCCGTCCCGCGGCTGCACAATTACCCCATCTCCAGTTTCCCCCCTCTAGTCACATTCGCAGACAACTACGACTGTGTTATTGGACCGCACCACACCGCACCACACCTTGCAAACAAGCTCTTGGTTCCCACTCTCCCTTGGAATGCCCCCGGGTGTCTGGTGCAGATGAGATCAGGTCAAAACTCAGTCTTGGGTGGTTCAGGAGCGCAGATTACCCATGGCTGGAATTGGTTCCGAGACCAGTTGATTACGCGCAAGGTTTTCGGACGCCAGGTTTCATAGCAATGGTCTAGTTCAGGCTGGCTGATAGCATTGTGAAAAAGATGAGCAATGGGTAATTGGTAATGACAGGTGACGCAATAATATACCTCAGTTATAGCAGATTAATTACTTGCGTAATACAATCAGGCTGTAAACTTTAAAACATGATTTTTCAGCGTGCTATAGCTACAGAGATGACCTTTTGTGACCATTAGGTGATGACAATTATTAGGAAACTTATTGTTCTTTCCCCTTTTTGTTTTTACGCTCCTTTCCTTATTTGTCTATTATTTTGCATAGAAATTTTGCAGAATTAGCAGAGAAGCCCTCCTGGGCTCGAGATTCCAGCTTGGAAAATTCGAGTCCTCTTATTACACCACGCTCTCCCTGTAATCAGGCCAGAGGCACTCTTCTCATAGATCATGAATATAATCAGCTGACATCACACTCGAGGAGGAAGAGAAAGTATTGGGTACCGATCAACTGCAGCTCGTAGGACTGTAATAACGCCATGATCCCCTATTTCAAGAGACCACTATCATCTGGTAACGGAGAAGCTACAGCGAGGGATGAGACGGATGAGGATTTGCTGAGGAGTGAAGTACCTAGATGGCTAGTACTCGTGCAAGCAGGGACAGAAACGGGGGAATGGCGAAGCCTTCTTATCCCTTTCAACTTCTTAGATCTAGATTGGCTAGCTAGGTCATTGCTCTTGACCCAATCATCGGATGCTCATAAGATGGTATTCTAGCGCGGTACACCATCATGCTGTGATCGAGGTCATCTGGAGAGGCACAACCATCTACTATCTTTTATCTGCCTTGTGTTACTAGTGCAGATAAATATCGTAGCCTGGACCAGTAGGAGGGGTTCATTGGTGTCTCTTACTCAGCAGAGTATTATTGTGAAAGCCTGTCATATTCAATAATAATCAGCAAACAGCCGCGGTGTCAACTCTTAACAGCTATACCTGATGATCTATCTCAATTCTCGGGCTTGGCGTCATGTCAACCCTGTCAAATAGTAGCGGTAGCATTAAACGTATTTGCAAAGGCTCGAGCTACATGGACGTAGGACTAAGTGGGAGTCATCCCACCTTGACGCCATGTGATTTCTATCCCTTGACTTGCACTATCCTAGAATACAAGCTCTCAGCCGGGCTGCTCCGTGCCGGTACTAAGCGTGTCTTGTCAATCACCTCGAACAAGGTACCGTCAGCGAGATTTGTCACATTCTATCTTCCGGCTCATTCGCCAGTGAAAGAATCAACTTCCAACTATTGGAATCTCTCACAAGGCCTTGGATCAGATGATATGGCTTACATTGGCTCAAACTCAAATTAGAGTAATATGAGGTGTCCCCCCTCACCATAGTTCTGAGAAAGTTTTCATTTGCAATGCCGTCGAAATTCTTTTTCTCAGGGTTGAAAGTATGCGGCGTCGTTTATCTGCAAATCTATCACTCCTCACTAATACAGGCAGAAGACTGATGTGTCGGGAACGCCACCTCCGTTCGCACACTCCTGCTCGGCCTGGCCGGCCTATTGGACGTAGGACTCGGTAATAAGGAGAGCAACTATAATTATCATGTCGCTAGCATATTCCTGCCGTTTTCAAAGTACGTGCGGGCTTTGACAAGTCGAAAACAATGTATGCTGCTCAAGCGGTATTACTATTGAAAAGCTGTTGATATTTTCAACGGGCCATCGATTTAATTTATCTATCTCTGCGTATTTTTGTAACTCAAAAACGCCGGGGTAGTAATAATACATGTATTGAGAGAAGAAGCACTGAGAATCCTGAAGCAGGTACCGGGGGAAAATTAAATAAGAGTAAAACAAAAGAGAACTGGAAATCGATCGATAGGGGCTCGCTCCTTTTCCTCTGGTCCTCATCAATTTGCCGTGAGGCCCCGAGGCGTTCTAGTGTAAATACCTTGACCTCCCTATGCCAAAGCCAGCCGGAACGCCGGAATGAGGGTATCATGTTATGTACGCAAACCGTCCGTTCCGTTCCGTTCCGTTTTGTTTTATTCTGTTTTATTCCGCACCAATGTCGATCGCGAACCCGCATGAAACGATCTAATCGTAGTAAAGATAGTCCAGGTTATGTCAAGGCTGATTGTAAAAGAGAGGGAGCAGTTTAGGCGGTCGGAACGACCAGACGGCCCTCACGGATCCGCTGGTGATCGAGGTGTCTGTTAACCGCCCCGAGGACGACCTTTAGGATCATGTCGGCCGTGAGTTCGGCGGCGCCGCCTTCCTTCTCAATCTGTTCGTAAGTGACGCAATCCACTATGTCGCGTAGCTCCTTGCCGCGGCGGTAGTTTACCAGGCCGTCGTCGAGTTCGTGCAGGTATTTGGCGGCGCTCTCGTCCTTGCCGACCTGGAAGAACTGCACGCCGAGTTGGTGGTAGGGGGCGCTGAGGCGGTCCAGCCTCTCGGCTTGCGCGATCAAGTTGTTGCGGAGTGTGTCTTTGTCACCGGCCGCCCCGTCGGTGATGACGATGATATTCAGAGGCTTGGGGGGCGTCTGGCCCTTGCTCGCCCGCTTTTCGTAGCAGTTGACGTACGTTTGCATCATGTCGCCAAGACGCGCCCCAGTAGGCGTGCCGTAGTTGGGTTGTCTGCTATTGAACAGTCGTCGGACGTCGTCCGCATTCCCAATGCCGAGATAAGCGTAGCCCGCTTTCCCTTCTGCCTTATTGCCGGCCGGGCGCCAGGTGGGCTGGCCTGCGCCGGGGTCATCGAACATGTGCTGGTGGGAAGCATCGTTGAGGAAGTAGAGGTCAATGCCGTCCTGGTCGTAGCGCATACAAATAGGCACGATCTGCTCGATGATGCTCCTCGTCTGCGCCCATCGAGTCAGTTCGCCTCGGGCTATCGACTGAGAGCCCCTATCGTTCAATGTCATGGAGCCGGAGTCGTCAATGAGGAAGACGGTATCGAATTCGGCCAGGAACCTAAGTTTGTCGGTGTCCTGGGCGGATCGCAGACGGGTATAGAGACTCATGGCACGAGCAGGGGGTAGTGGTCCCGGGGGGTCCTGCTCTGTGCTCTCGCCGGACTCCTCGGGTGCTGTTATGGTATATGCCGGTGGCGGATCGGCAAAAGGGTTCGAGGCATTGAGACTCTCGGCAGCAGCCTCCTTATCCTTTTCGTTCCTCTGGTCGGTCCTCTGGTCGGTCCCCTGGTCGGATTTCTTGCCTTTACTGACGGCCCTTTTGAGGGACGAGAAGCCGCTGGAGAACGAGAAAGACGAGCGTTTGTCTCTGGGAGGCTCGTTTGGATCCTGGCCTGAGAATGACATGTTGAATATTACTCTGTCGATTCAAAGAGAGCCTTTTTCTTCTGCTAATGCTGATAGATTGCAATGGGAATCTGTCTCGTCAATTCGAAGGATGGTTTCCCAGAAGTGTGTCGAAACCTGTATATTTGTAGTATTTGTGCGTGCTCTGGATGGATCAACGGGTGCGTTGGTCGATGTTGGGCCAATTGAACGCGCGCGCTTGCTTTGTTTGCTTTACGGGCCAATACGGCACTGCCACCACACTGTTGTAAGGCAAGGGATGTTGTGTGATTGTTTCACCTGCTTTATATTGGTTTGGAAGTAAGGGGGAAGTTGGTCAGTCAAGTGAGGGAGTAGCGAGGTGACAGGGAGCCTCCGTTCCTATATACCAATTTCTCACACCTCCCAAGTCTCATCCCTTCCTTCCATGTGCAATCATCAGGTAAGTTAAGGTTTAACTTGATGCCCCTGAAGAAGCTAAGTCAAAAAACGCCTCTTGTAATGCCTAACTAGGGAGGACTATGCAAGGCATTCCTGCATACCTTAGTCCTCCCGTCTGCTCGGTACCTACTCCGTAGCCGCGAAGAGCGGGAAGAGGGGGATTTATAAGTGATAGTTACAGCCTTTGAATACAGAACAGTCGAGGCTTGATGCATTTCGAGATGGAATTCCTTATGGCAGTGCACTATAGGTAGTGTACTCCAACAAGGCAGACAGCCTTGTAGAAACCCCAACCGAGGGAGCTCGGGAGGTATCTACAGGCCGGTTAGGTACATTATTTAGCTTTGGCACAGCCCCCAACATACTTCCGTTATTGGTTAGCGGGATGTACCGGTGGCTGCAGCTGGAAATTAATCAATCACGGCTTTGCATAGCCTACAGCGGGCTCAGCCCCCAGCCCCCGCGCCAGACCTCGTTGTGGCTGCAACACGACCGAACTTTTGTCTCGAATAGGGGGCTGGAGGAAGCTTCAACCTGAGTAACGTTTAATCTACTTATCACGCACATGACAAGGCAGGCAGTCATTTAGCCACTTTGAAAGCCTCTTGTGCTAGAACATTGGAACAGATGATTCCTCATCTTTATATCTTATATGAGAAACCTTGCCTCATCAAATACCCTACTGACTCAGCTTGGCATGCGATGAGGAAAAATCTCGGTTGCGATCGGCTTTCAGGGGCGAAAGAAGCGATCGGAAAGTGGCCAGCAAAATAAGGGGGCAAAAAGAAGTCAGTCAAGAAGCAAAGGGGCAAAAAAGAAAAAAGGGGGCGAGGGAGGGAAAGGTACCCAAACTCGTTACTACAACCAGTATTATGGTTAATGAATATGGAATCTAGAATACATTGAGAAATCGAACCCTAGTCAGACAGACAAGACCGGTGTCGTCGCCGAGCGCGCGCAACCCGTGATAGAAAATTCCGTAAAAATCGTAATCAGTCCATACTACCCAGTACAGTCAGTCACCCGCACGAGACCTCACATCACCTCCCATGTGCGCTCCCGATGACTGCTTAATTTTACGCCCAGAGGGGAGCCGTGACCTCGACCGCCCGCTCTACCACCGCCTTGACTCGGTCCGCGAACACCTTCTGGTTGCACTCTACTTCGAGGTCCTCGAGCCAGACCGTGGCGATCATCTTGTCCACCGTGATGGTGATGCCCGGCACTGGAATGCCCATCTTATGGAGCCGTTCGAGCTCTGCCTTCTGACGCGTCTCAAGAAGCCTCTCCTCCTCTTCCTCGTCGTCGGAGAGCTCCATGGACGCGTCCGAGTCCGCGCCGTCGCCGCCGCCACCCTCTTTGGGCTTCTTGTCTCTCGTCAGAGGCGGCAATCGAGGCGTGGCCACCGGTGCCACGGCATCTGCGCCAAACTGTGCCTCTAGGAATAGGAATAACCGCTCTAGTCTGTCCTGAGGCGTGAGACCCGCGTGGGGATTCCGCGAAGGGAGTTCGTCGTCGTGAGAATGAGAATGAGAATGCTTGCTTGCCGACCCTATTCGACATCTTAGTAATGAAACGTGAAGAGTCGAATCAAGTGACTTACTTTTGACAGCAGCAGGACTGCTTTCGGTTGATAATAGAACCGCCATGACGGCATCGGCTATGCCGTCGTTGAGCATGTTTCCTTCCCACTCCAACTCCACTCCGCCATTGCTGTGATACCGAACAGTTATGCAGCCCATGACCAGATAGGCAGCCACAACATGGGCTACCTCTTCGTCCACCTCTGTCATATCATCCTTGCCGTTGGCTGTTTCGCCGTCATCGCTCATGTTCGTTGCCTTGGTTTCGGGAAGCGTCTCGATGCAGCCGAATGTGCTCTCCAAGGCCCATTTAATGAGGTCGATACCCGCGGCACTAAGCGTCAATCTCTGTCGACAGGCGATTGTGGATGTCGTCAGACCTGCATACTCCCGCAAGTCTTCCGGATCCATGAGCGACATTTTGAAATCGTTCTGGACGATGACGCCCGCTATTAACTCTGGCTCAGAGCCCTCGGGGGAAGGTAGGTTTCCGGGAGGAGGAATCGATGCGAGCTTGCCGACGACTTTGGCGACCTTGTCTGTCTTGAACGGGATTCGGAGCTCCTCGCAGTTACGAGGACTATACACCTTCGCTTTATCCTTCTCGGCTTTGTTGGCATTCAATGAGAGCAACTTCGATTTAAGCCGCATCATGTTATGCTGCTCCCCATGAACTAGGATCTAGAATCTTATTAGCTTTAGCATTCATGGCGCCCGTGAATGTGACGTACCACGACAGGGGCCGCAATTTCCTCGATGAACTCCCTGTTCTCTTGGCCGTCAACATGGGCGGCGAAGGAGTATTCGGCAACACTACACCGTCGCGGTATCATGATTTTTTCGTTGTCCGCACCTGGAGCCCTCCTGATGGCGTTCGTATTACGGGACATGACGGCCTGGATTTGATCTGGTTCCTGGACAATGTGCTTGGCCATGGTGCCTTCCACGCTATAACCAGTGATGATGACGCCGTTCTTGTCGCTCGGCGCCCATCTCTCCAAGAGCTCCCGGCTCACTCCATTCTGCAGCATACCTGGACTAGCAAGCATGACGCAGCCACCTACGTCGTCAAACCTATCTAAACTCTTCAAAGATCTGACATATTTAAAGTCCCAGGGACCTCCTTTCCCACTGCCCTCCCCAGCAGCCTCGGCCTCGGCCATGCGTTCCCGAAACAAGCGTTTGATATTGTCATTCATGGCACCGACGTAGGTCTGGTACACGACCATGCACTTTCGAGCCAGGTTGCTGGCGTAGTAGATGGGGAACCTCTGAAACTCCCCATGCTTTCCCCAATATTCGTCGAGAATAAGCATCAGCTCTTGTGCTCGGCCCAGAGCGAACACGGGCATGAGGACGCGACCTCCACGGTTGAGAATATTTGTGACGGATTTCATGAGGGCCTGCTCCCGTTCCAGACGAGGCACGTGCGTCGACACGCCATATGTTGATTCGGTGATGAGCACGTCAACTTTTACGCCACGAGGCACCTCGGCAGAGATCAAATGCCGATCTTGCTCTCTGGAATAGTCGCCCGTAAAGAAAATATTGAGACCGGCAATCTCGATCAAGAACATGGCAGCGCCCAAGACGTGGCCGGCGGGGTAGGGAGTAATGCGGATGGACGAGATGGTGTGAGTGGTGTGGTAATCAATCGCCTCAATCTGGGGGCAACTGTTGAGATGGTCTTGCTCTGTGTAAACGGGCTGTGAGGTGGCGTGTGAGGATGTGTTGCCAACCCGTACGCTATCCTGAATTAGCCACTTGTAGATGGCCTTGGTAGGATGGGTCATGAAGACGCGGCCCCTGAAGTTGGTTTTGGTCAAGACGTAGGGAAGAGACGCGGCATGGTCAATATGGAAACTTGTGGTTTCGTCAGCATCGGCTTGAAAATACGGTTCCCACAAGACAGCGGTCAACACAGGGGTCGGAAACATTGTCGTCACGGGTCATACAGCTACTATCGGTTGGGAGATGGACAATATCTTTGTATTGATGGCTGAATAGAGGATACACGACAGAGATGCTCAGACGGCGGTGCGCGACTTGAGGAAAAGTTACGAGCCAGCACACGGTTCTCTCTTCTCGGGGGCGGCTGAGCCGAATAGTACCCCTCGATCACAACCGATAGCGCCCAGGCAGAACCCTTTACAGCTACGGAGAAGAAATGCGCGGCGGAGACTTACTGGCTGATGAGAAGCACGTCGACGGTGCTGAGATCGAAGTCGTCGAAGAAGGGGAGCGACGCAAGGCCGTCGTATGCCGGATGCTGGCCGGCGTCGAGCTTCAGACCTGGGCATTAGCTCGGCGTCTCTCCAACGTCAGCGCCGCCGGGTGGGATGTCGAGGACGTACCATGACCGTCTTCCCTTTGTATTGGATAATGTGACATGATCGTCCAACCTCGTTTCCGCCCCCCAAGCACAGGAACATCAGCTCGTCGGACGGATCTACGGGCTCGTCGGGGGCAGACGCGGCCATCGCCGACGCTTTGCGCTTGGACGCCATCGTGTTTCGGTTGTTCGCGTTACTCCATCGACGAACCGATGCGTGCGAATTGACTGCCGACCGAGACTAGGCCCAGCCGACGAGTGTAGAATGAGGCGAGATGAGGCGAGGCAATGGCGTCGTGTCGCAGCGCGTCGCGATCGTATTTTCAGGATTCTTCTACCTTTTGACAGAGAATTGTAATCAAGTTAGTGCACTATCTGATTGGGTATTTTTCTTTTCTTTCTCCTCTTAGGTAAGGAGGTAGCTGGTTAATCGTTTCTTTGCAGTTGTTGCCAAGTAGCGCAAAGGTTCTGCTGGAATCGACACAGCTCGTTGACATGGACATGAAGTGATGGAATGAATGGCTCGCTTTTGATTCTCACTTCAGAAGGCAGGCAATTGATTGCATTACATAATGATGTTTCAAGTACATATTACCCACCTCGTTAATGTATGAAGCTCGCTTTACTACATGAGACTATCAACCCCCACTGCAGGTCCCTTAGGTACCTCCACACATCACTCGGTACCTAAGGTACATGTAACCTAAGGAAGTACCTACCCGAGAAGGTGCAGTAGGCCCCAGCATCTACAAGTACCTAGGTGGGGCTTTAGTGGCCAAGGGCGCCCGGAGTTTAGCTAGGTCCACTACCTACATCCAGTACCTGTCCCTACCTTCAGTACCTACACCCTTACATGTACCTACCTTGAGTACTATATGTACATACATTTATGTACCACATAGGTACTTTATCTAGCCTTTGTCACTTTGAAGAGGCTGTAGGCGCACATTACACTGGTTGATGCTTCTTAGAGGTACCTAAAGTGGTACCAGGTAAGTAAGTCCCCAGAGTACCTACTTCGCTACATGTAGGTACTGTAGGTACTTAACTTAGGTGGTAGGGAATAGGGGTCCGTGCACGCTAGTAGGTACGACGCCAAATATTTCCAATCATGGAAGCTCCTCTTCGCGGAAGTCTGAGGCTCATCCATCTCTCAACCTACCTACTACCTACCTGGTAGCCTAGACCAACATTTTATTCCACATCTCTCAACTCACATCTCAACAGTATCGCCACCGATATCCCATCACGATCTGCCGTAGACGCCCATCGCGCGCTTTCCCCTACGAAGTACGAATCTCGATACGCAGATGACCAGCCCAGCCGTTGTATGATTCCATCGACGACAAACCGGACGACAAAAACCGACAAGCCGAGAAACCAGACGTTGTGGTGGCACGCCCTCCTCTCCGCGCTGTCGGATGGGTGTAGTGTAGTCCAGCTTGACAGGCCCCGCGCCTGTGCCTGTGCCGGTGTCGGTGTCGTTTTAGTTGTCGTGGCTGGCTTCTCAATATCCGGGAACGGGGACCTTCGATACCCTCATCTCTCGTCTTTGCTGGGACTTCGATTTTGATACCCGCCTCACTGCGTCCTCTTCCTCTACTCCTCCGCCGCCTGCTGGTCACCATCACCAGGCAAACCCACCACTCTACGCAACCGCCCAAACCGCCCGACGTGATACCGATACCGCTCGCTGCGTCGTCTCTGTCCCTAGCCAATTGTTAACAATCTATTAAACAATCACTAATCGCGTCCACCCTCACCCCGACGTCGTCGTTCACTCGCCATGTCGCATCCGCAGCCGAGCCTCGCCCAGAGGCAGTTTTCGCCGCCTCAGGCGTCATCGCCGTCTCCGAACAACGTCACTACTACCAACGGCTTCTCCCTGCCTCCATCGAAGAGACCCAAGGTTTCTCCCGTACCTCCACATTCACAGCCGAACTCGCCTTACGGAAACTCGACATCCTACGTCGCAAGCCCGTCACCAGGAGTTGCAACGCCCATCACTACTGGGCTGCCGCCATCAGCACTCTCGGTAAATATGGCTGGTGCTGCCGCTAATTCTGCTGCTGCATCTATGGCTCCCACTCCAACTACTACCCCAACTACCACCCAGATCCCTCAGAATCTGTACAATAATCCCACGCCTCAGACAAACGGCCGCTTCGCATCCATGCCACCGGTGCAACCTACATATTCACAGACTCCCATACCTGCGCCTTCTCCGCCGCCAGCTCAGCAGTTGCATCAACCTTTCGCATCCCCCCAGCCACCACAACAGACGCCCGCTCCTAACATAAATCATACACCATCGCAATTTTCTCATGCTCAGCTTGCGCCGATGCACCCGTCGACCCCTATGCCGGCGACCGGTAACATGGGCCCCCCAGCGATACAAAACCCATCCTCCTTTCCGGTTCCCAATGACGCGGCCAGGCAGACGCCGCGACCTGCTGGTTCGAAAACCACGGCGTACGAGATGAACGACATGTTGATGGGCACGGGTATTGACTTGGAGGAAGAGGCGGATTACATGAACAACCTCGAGACGAGGACAGGGTTCCCACACCTGCCAACTGGTGGAAGAGATAGCTTTTACGGAGCTGGCCCAGCCAATCAGTCCGCCGAGCCCACCGATGCCAAATCTCAGGAGGACTATGCAGCCCAGCTTGCGGATCGTGTGTGGAACGAGGCGGCTCGTCACTTGGCCACAACCCGAAGCCAGGAGCTGCGCCACTACTTGCTAGAACCGGGAGTACTCCACAAGCGAATGGCTGATGTGACGCAGAAATACGGGCTTGTCCTCAATACAGATCTCAAGCCCGATGGGCGCAACGGGTACATGGGGAAATTTACTCAGCCTGTCGACTTTCCTAAGCCCGAGCTAAAGACGGCGTTTCAACTCGATGCCAATGGCGTCGCCACCACGGTCGAAACGTACGGATCATTTATCCCTAAGGACGCATTCTTGGTCGACCAGATAGCACTTCTCTCAATCGCGACTAAGGAGCGCCTACGAGACTTGATCGGCGATGCAAATAAGATTGCCGAAACGCGCCAAAAGAGCTCGCACGGCGTCGTACCCGCCGAATGGGCCGACGCAGCGAAGCCCCTCGCGCCAATGATGAACGGCACGCACACTGAAGATACGCGGACGGGAGCGGAGAGTGCAGTTAGCCCCCGCACTAACCCACTTAAACGTATGCGAGCATCACTATGGACAAACGCTCTCATCTTCGCTGACACATTCTAGGACCATT
Source organism: Nemania sp. NC0429 (assembly GCA_022578495.1). Classification (NCBI taxonomy): domain Eukaryota; kingdom Fungi; phylum Ascomycota; class Sordariomycetes; order Xylariales; family Xylariaceae; genus Nemania; species Nemania sp. NC0429. Next base: position 863,956 of record MU392161.1, on the reverse strand, counting down.
AGCTGAAATAAGCAACAACGGGCTTCCTACACCAGTCTCGGAATCACCCCCGCCAAACCAACTTATCGAGAGTCTCCGCGAGTTCGGGAAACGGTCACAGGACGCGGAAGAGGTTCGCCTCAGGAAACGACAGAGACGGCTCGAGAAGTCAACAGAGAAGGACAAAGACGGGGCCGAAGCCGGTTCGCGCAGTGGATCCGTGGCTCCTGGCACGCCGGGCTCTATGGCGCCTGATGGTACCGAAGTCAAACCCCTATCGAAGAAAGAGGGCAAGAAGGCCGCAGCGAAGGCCGCAGAAAGCAGCAGCGGAACGACGGTGAATGCGACACTCAGCTTATTCGCTGGAAGTACAAAAAAGAAGTATTCATGGATGACTGCGGGGGCGGCCAGCGGGACGAGCACCCCGAGGCCTCAGGGGGGCCCCGGTGCCGTTTCCGGGGCCGGTACTATTGGTTCTAAGGCTGGACGTGGTCCTCTCACTAAGGCTGGTGTGACACATCTGGGGCAGTTCCGCGAAGATTCAGAGAAAGGCAAGAATATCCAACTTCGAGATTGGATCGTCGTTCTTGAAGACCGGGGCCTGGACCCACGAGGCCTACAGATGGCCTATGACAAGGTCGACAAATCGGATACCGGCGACAAGGTGGCCACGGAGAAGACATAGCACCAGTCGCTCTTCTCAACTAAGCTTTCTGAACATGACATGCAAAACCAGTCCCGACTGGACAACTCTCAACTCCTTCCACGGAGTGCAGGGCATACATGCCTTGCTAAAATGTATTGAATAAGTGCTTCTTCCCATTCAGCCAGGCGTTGGCATCACAGGGCATAGGGAGGCAGGCAGGCTCTTCTTGGCTTCTACGTATTGATTTTACTCGCCTCAGCTGCCATCAGAGGGACCGGCGAACGAGATGGCTCAGACACTTAGCCAGAGAGAGCAGCGAAAAAGAATTATCCTATGTTGATTTACTAGGAATTAAGTAGTGGATCGCTATCTGGTCACGAGGACTCTATTCAGTCACTCAACCAGCAACGGCTGCAGCGCTGTGTTTTTCGGTTTCGGCCATATAGTCAGGAGAGAGGCGACCGCACGGCCAATCAGAAATATAATAAGCGAAAGCAAAAAAAAAAAAAAACAACCCTCGACTTCCGAGACATGCACATCATGTTCCGCCGCAAGCTATGTGTAAATGTGTCCGCCTGTTTGATCGTATTTTCCTCAGTGCTTAGAGTAGATATTTTCTTGATGCCTCATTGGTGAATCTAACGTCCAAATCGCCTTCTCATGCATATTTGCTTTAACCAACTGGTTATAACATACCACTTTTCCCGAAATCGGACACTGTTAACACTGCGTCGTTCCATCTACTCGTTGATTTATGCATGTAAGTTCTTGATAGGTGAGTTTTCCAAGCAATCCAGGTAGGTATCTACTTTCTACTTCGTCGGAGGTTTTAAATGGAGACCTATCGTGGGGGTTTGTCGACAAATGCCGGACCGGAGTGGAGCCTAGTTCGAAGATCGGAAAGGCGTGCGGGACTGGCCCGAACCTCCTCAACTGTCTCCGTCCCAACAAACAACAGCTTAGATAATCATTTTGACCTACCTAACCGGGGATACATCCGCTACATCGTCAAGCTACTGCGACGACACGAACAGTCAAACAAATATCTGGACTACATCGGTGTAATTTATTATATATTTACCCTTGTTGGTGCTAATCTCTCCAACTGATTGATGCATTAGTTTCACCACACGGCATATCTTCTACGGGCGTCTGTCTCTCGTTTTATCTCATCTTATCTTGTCCTATCGCTCTCTGCGCCCAACCAACTCAACGCGCGACAAAGAGACTCATTCACTTGCGCACTCTCCCGAACTGAGAAAATAAAATAAAACCAGGGACCAAATATGGCCAAAGCGGTGAGTTAGGTTCGACATTAAGCTGTATTTGAGTTACAAAGTTGCGCTGGGTTACGTTGCGTCAAAATGAGTCAACGAGGTGATGATCTGAAGAGTGAATGGACGGACGGATGGATAGATGGACAAATGCAATGGGTTTTCCCTTCGCTGGAAAGTGGTGGCAGTGTCTATTCTATTCTATTCTATTTCTATTCATTTTCCGAGGAGGAAGAGGGGGGGTGTAGAGAGTGGCCTCATAGTCCCCGTACTATTCCGACTGATCAAGAGCTGACTCTTTACGGATCGGTCACCGTGATCGACCCCTCCCCGAGAAATACAGGCCATCGGACAGATATGTTCGTCCAATTCGATGGCGTCCAATCTGGCGCAATGCGTGAAGCTCGTGGGCCAGGCCGCGAGTGCTGGCGCAAAGGTGAGGGAGAAATGCTTTCTTTTCTCTCAATCTCTCAATCTCCTCCCCTGCCTTGCCGGCTTCTCGTGACTGGGAAAGCATCCTGTTATTCGAATGGGAGAGGGCTAGGCAATGCTGAATCGAGATCATTCGCGATGATTCGGTTCTACGGAGAAAGGCTTCTTACTTATCTCATTAGTTGCCGACTCGGCTTAGTGACTTAAAAAGTAGGATAACAGGCTGCAGGCATCTTAAACGCATCCAATATAACGATCGTATCACGCCCGGATAATAGTCTGATTGGTTGTATATCGATATATACAAGACCAGATCTTGTTATTCCACTCTTAAGTCACTAAGCCGAGTCGGCACCCAAAGAGATAGTATAGGTCGACGATAGAGTCAACTCCTAAGCTGAAGGATGTTCTTGTGGGCGAAGTCTACTTCAAGTTTCCCATCTCCCACCCTTCAGATCCAACTATCGCGAGATGAGTCCGTCCAAGAAAGAAGATGCGTCCCAACTGACACGATCCAGATCCTCTTCCTGCCAGAGGCGTCCGACTACATCGGGACCTCGGCGCAGGAGTCTCTCTCCCTCGCCCGCCCGGTAGCGAGCTCGCCCTTTGTGACGGGTCTCCAGGCCGCGGCAGCACAACACTCCATAGCCGTGCACGTCGGGATCCACGTGCCCGTCTCCGTGCCCGCGAAGCCTGCTAGTCCGGCGACAGGCCCTGTGAATCCGTCCTCATCCTCATCCGAGGAGACGACCCCCAGCATAACAACACCAACACCAACAGCACCAGCAGCAGCAGCAGCACCGACGACGACGAAGCTCTACAACCGCACAATCTACATCTCCCCGACCGGGTCCCTCGTCCCCTCGGCCTCCTACGACAAGCTGCACCTCTTCGACTACGCCGCGCTCCGCGAGTCGGCCAGCACGCAGTCCGGCGCGCGCCTGATCCCGCCGATCCCGTCCCCCGTCGGGCGTCTGGGCAGCCTCATCTGCTTCGACCTCCGCTTCCCGGAGCCGGCGCTGCACCTCACGACGCGTCCGTCGCATTCTCATCCTCATCCTCATTCTCATTCTCACAACTCTGGACACGATGACTCCGACGGCAATGGCCCGGCCCAGATCCTCCTATACCCGTCGGCCTTCACGGTCCCCACGGGCCGCGCCCACTGGGAGGTCCTGCTGCGCTCGCGGGCCATCGAGACGCAGAGCTACGTCGTCGCCGCCGCCCAGGTCGGCGCCCACAACGTCGAGAATGCCTCCTCCTCCTCCTCTGGCGCTGAGGAGAAGAAGAAGAAGCCTCGCGTCTCCTACGGCCACAGTATGGTGGTCGATCCCTGGGGCCGCGTGATCCTGGAGATGAAGGGCGTGCGCCCGGACTGGGACGGCCAGGACATCGGGGATGCCGTCGAGGACGGAGCCGTGGGCGAGTTGGGTGTTGTCGATATCGACCTGGAGGAGTGGGAGCGAGTGAGGGAAAAGATGCCGTTGATTCGAAGGACGTAAGTATAAAGTCGTTCCTGCCTCGTCGTAAAAGAGTATTTTGTGACCGCTGCTGACCGCGTCAGTGATGTGTATCCAGAGATATAGTACGGTGGGAATGGTTCAGTCTTCATTGTCACGGTTTTATCAAACATACGACCAGGCAGGCTTTATGCATCATGTATTTATGGCGTAGCTTGAAGATTTGGCCTCTTCGTCTGAACTCGTGCGAGCCACTGCATACGAGCATTCTGGATTCAAGTCCATCATAGAAATCCTCATGTTCCTGTATCATCAGGATACATGGCCCATCATCCGTCGTGATTCATCATCCTTCATTCAATGCGGATGAGCCAACCTCGTTGCATCTCCTTAGTACTAAGTAACCTCAAGAAGCAGAACTAGCCTCTGCTGGACATCCCGTATGCACATTGCTCGTGCTCGGAATTATGCTAGAAAAGACCATACCTAACGCCGCGGCCATAATTATACCACACCAGTTTTGCCTCGACCATCCCAGCCCAAGTGTTGGCTATCGCGATATTGTTGACTCCGCTCGCTGAGAACCGACTCCTGACCATGAAAAAGAAAAGGAATTGCGACTGTCATACTAATACAACTGTACAGTTATTGCGCGATGAAAATATCGTTGCTTCGTCGTTAGGCAGCGAATCAAGTCGACTAGCCATCGCGTGTTGAGAGTAGAACCGAGACGAGCATCCTGCTCCATAGTAGACCTTGGCAAACGCAAGACAACGTTCCCAACCCCAGCGCTTGAAATCGTGATTCGTTTAAGGGGTCGGGGCCTACAGATAGCCCACATCGTTGGCCTAGGCTAAACCGTCGGATGGTGAGACTGGCGGATGACTACTGTGTAGAGTTGGCCTGACCACCGCCTCTGCCTCGAGATCCGCCGCGACCACGAACATTGCCGCGCCCTCGGCCACGACCTCGGCCACGGTAGCCGCCACGGTAGCCGCCGTCCACACTCCCTTGTCCAAATGTTTCCATATTCTTGCGTTGCTCCTCTCCACGCCACTCTCGCCCGCCAGGTTTTTGACCACCATTCTCCGCTCGCTCCTTGGCCTCACTACTAATGTTATCGAAGAAAGACTTGGTTTTGTTGTAGGCACCATCATCGGGCTCTGCAGTTTCAGAGGTGTGTCCATTCGGAACCTCCGCTACAGGCGAGACACCAACAGCTTCCTTTGCGAGTTCTTGCTTGTTGAACTTTGCGTTCGCTGTCTGGAAGTCGAAATCGGAATCAGGGACTTCAACTTTAGATTGAATCCCGCCGCGACCTCCACGACCACGCCCCCTGCCAGGGCCACCTCTTGTGGCATTTACTCTCATCTCATTTACTCTCTTCGTGAGATTATCCATAGCATTGTTTGTTGCACTCGGACCAGAGAAACCCACGGTGGCATTGGGGTTATCTAACTTGGCCATAGCCACAGCGACTGCTGCTTTTGCAGCCTGCGTCGCATCCCTAAGAGCAGCGGCACTAGGAGGCCCATGGGATTGTTCAACAACGGATTTAATAGATGCAGTCGCAGCTACAGCTTGTGCCCCAGATCTCGACAAGATAGCCGCGGGAGTCGGGACAGCAGGAGTAATACGATTGCTCTTGGGACCAGTCGGCACACCTTTAGACTCAGGCTTATTCGTCGCGGCGCTTGTTGAAAGTGAATCCGCCGTAGCCTTAACTTCTGCGGCACTGGGCTTCGACTCAACTGGGGGGGTAGGCGCTACATCTTGGGCAGCAGGTTGCCGGGGAGGTTGCGATGGCGGCGGACCAAGGGTCTTGGGCTCTGTAGGTGCCTCAGCCGGAGGAGTAGCTACCTGTTTCTGCTTGTCGACGCCGGCACCAATGGGTGTTGGCTTGTTGTCCTGTTGTGGCGTTGTTCTTATGCCCTGGCCAGGCGTAACAGGAGGCCCTTGGGGCCCTGGAGCGTATCCGAAGTTGTTCCAGGGGCCGGGACCACCGGGGGGGAACCCCTGGCCAGGAAACCATCCGGGTGGTGGTGGTGGATGATAGGGCATTCCGTTAAAGCCTTGACCAGGCACAGGCCCAGGGCCGGGTCCAGGCCCACCACGTCCCCATTGGTTTGGCGGTGGTGGATAGAAGTTTGGCGCATATGGATTCTGGGCGAAGCCAGCAGGTCCTGGAACTTGACTGGGCGGGCCAGGAGGAACTACGCCGACTGGACGAGTACGTGCCTGAAGACCAGCATTGCATGTTAGTGGTTGCAAGAGCAAAGCTTATGAACATGTTTAACAGAAGGCTGAATCCAGTATAGATCAGAAGGAAGGCAACGGAAAAATCAACATGGTGTTGTTTGCGCAATTCAGTAAACTTGAGTTTACATCCGAAATAGTTCATCATATAGGGAATTCATGTTTTCTCTGTGTCAAGCAGATGTAAAGCCGGGGGTCACTTACGCCAACAATCGCAGGATCATCAGGGACTAGAGGAGGTTGGTTCTCTTTCGGGGCAGCTGGGGCTTGCTCGATACGGAGGTCTTTCACGTCACTGCCTCTGAAAACGATATATTCGTAGATCTGGTCCGACGCTGCCACCTCGTCTGAAGGATTTCCTCGCCGCCCTTCCGTCCCAAAGGACTTGACACTTTCGAGTGATACTGTCGACTCTTCACTGTTGATCTCGTGTAGGATTCCCGAATAGCTTGTCGGGGGCAAGTCAACAGGTGCATGCCAGATTAGCCATCGTTCCAGGCGCTTACCGAATATCGCTCTTCGATATCAGGGATATCCGTGAGCTGTGCCGAGGCGTATTAGTACAGTCAGCGTGGCGGAGGAGACACCGGACAGTGCATCAGCAGCACGCACGTACCCAAGAAATTCGGACATGACTAGTAAATTGTGCGCGTCCAGCGCCAGAAGAAGTGGAAAATAGAAAACAGGATGTGGGCAATGTGGTCGGTATACCCGAAATTAGAGATGGCGAGGCTGGGCGCACCAATTGATGCTACAGCTGGTCAAGATGCATAGGTCGATGTCAGGGATGAGTAGGGACGTGTGGGAGGGAAAAGGTGCTGGTGATGGTGGAGGAGAAAGAAGGCTGAAAACCTGTCGCCAAATACAACCAGCCATTCAAATTGTGGCACTAGATCAAGTGCGAGACTTGGCGTGGCAGCTGTCCAGTGCCTCACCGCCCGGCAGAAATAGGTAGGCTCCACGATGGAGCGTCGCTGCCTTCACTAGGTACTTTAGGTACTTCCTACGAAGTAATTGTGGGTATAGCCAGGTAAGGTAGACGAGGGAGGTCCACGGGTCAGTGTCTGACCTCATGCATCCGGAGAGGTACTTCGCACATGTACCATATTATAGCGGGATCCCTTCAAATGCACTGCCGCCAATCTTGCAGCATTCAATGCTTAACACAATGCTATATAACGTGACTTTAGGTAGATATCACAACTTCGGTTAGCCGGGTGTAGTTCACCGAAAGACGGGTTCCGGCATGATAAGGTAGTATGCTGTCCTGGACATCCATGAAAGTGGTACAAATATAAGTACATCGTCAGGTTTAAGGCGGTTCATATGTATCGATTGAGCATTGATAAATCGTCACCGGAGACCATCGTCGTTTGCGGTCAGTCTGTAGAAGAGGCAGACTACCTACTCAGACATCTCTATATCGGTTCCAGAGCTGCTCGTAGTATCATCCGAGACCTCTGCCTCTGCCTCTGCTTCGGCATCCTTCTCCATGATTTGACCGTCCTCTCCGTCGGATGTGTCCGCATCCGATTCGTAATCAATGAGTGCAGATGCTCTCCTCTTTTTCGACGACTTTTTATTATCCCATTGATCTATTATATATCCCTCTCCTAACCTGGTATTCCTGGCTGGCAATACATAAATCGTGGGAAATTCAACTATTTCTTGGCCTGGGAGAAGATTGGCGAGATTCTCCGACGCGTCCATTGGCGCCAGTCTTCGTGGTTCCCTAGACGGAGTCTTCGGATTGAGAAGGAAGAAGCGGTGCCTATTTTTGGCTGCGTGGAGGACGTCCGTTGCTGCTGAGCCGCCCCAAGAACCATCCATTTGGTTTTGCAGCAGGCATGGCAAACTTTGCCAGGTGCTTGTTTTGGGGTCCTGCGTCCAGTGCACCAGCGTTTGCTGTTTTCGGAGTGCTTTCTTCTCTTCTGCTCGCGCATCATCGGTCATTTGTCTGTGGCGATTATGCTCCAGTGCCTCTGCAAAAGCGACGAAGAGTGGCGTCTCGTCGAGCGCCTTGTGTAGGATGCGCTCAGCTTGGGGCTGGATATCAGCGGCTGTAGACTGATCTGTGTCGAAGATCAACCATTCTACTTGCCAATTGATTGTTCTGGTTCGTCTATTCCAGCTGGTCTTATTGTCCTTGGAACGCGCCATGCCATAGGGCACCGACGACACACGTATCCCGAGCTCGCGCATCCTATGTATGGCATTTCTATCCCACTTCCGCAGGCCATCGTCGACGGTGGTCCTGCCTCGACTTTGGCCCTTGTGGAAGCGCGTCTTTTTATGGGGTGGGGGTTTGTCGCCGTCTTGGGCTAGAATTTCCCTATCCTCTCGCAATACGCGCTCGGCTCGCTCTACAGATCTCTCAATCTTGGTGAGGAAGTTATAATCGTGGTCGATGCCAGCATCGGTCTTCAGCTTGTCGAGCGCAACGAAGGCGGTGGGGTCGCGTTCGCCGTTACATGAAGACCAAGTCTTGTGTTTTTTGACGCAGGGTAATGAGCAGGTCCTCGCTGCACATCGTGGGCATTTGTATCTCGGCGCTTGGATTCGACAAATAGTACAGAGCGATGTTAATAATGGGTCCGCCATTACTAGAAACCGAGGGGGGCGTCTCGTCGAGGAGAATCGGGGACTTTGAAATCGAGAATGACGGCGACGGAGGTGAAGTACCTGAATTGATCTCGCCGTGTTGGATATTCTATCTTGAAGTGTAGGCGCCTGGGTTCATGCGAAACAGGTACATAATCCGGGCTAGTGTACATGTATGTGATTAGTCTGCCTCAGATACCTACTTACTCATGATACCTCATGAATGTAGGAAAAGAGACAGCAGGGAAAGGCTTTGAGTGATTGCCCAGAGCCGGAGAAAACGAAAACAACGAGAGGATATATTGGTGCTTGGAGAATTATAAGGTTAAGGTAGGGTCCCAAAAGTTACACCTCGGCCTGCCGCAGCATTGTCTTTTCTTATCGATAGAGACGAAGCTTATAGTGGGGATAGTGTAGAGTAGCCTATCGGGACTTTTGAGACCAATCATCGGTCATGTGACTCAGCCACATGCACATCTACGCATGATAAACGCTTTTAGAAACGGTCCAGAAACGGGTTTGGCTCAGCAGACGGTTTTGCAGACGAGTTATGCAGTAGGTGATTTTTCACCTGCGGTTGTCGAAGCTTTGAGTGCGCGCACCACTCTCTCCCGTAAGACTGCGCCAAGCATCCCTGAGAAGCATGCAGCAGGCATCATAGTACCTCGGGGGCATGGGGCCTGATGAGCCGGTTTTGTGCTCCGATTTACTTGTCTCATCACGTCGCATAGGCACAGCACCGCTACCGATGAGATCGTGGCGAACAAGTCGAGGGGCAAGTGAGCGGTAGCTTCGTGCAAATTCTTCGTTCCGAGGACCTTCGCCGCCATCCCCTCGTGAAACATGTCTTCGGTCATTTTATCGAAGGAGATATCCGAGTATGACACCGCGAAGTTGAAAACGCCGCGGACGTCCGTCGACTTATGGAAAAGATCCAAGGCGGTACTCTTAGAATTCGCGACATCTAGACGACCAACATCGATGAGACGGCCCAGAGGCGCGAGGGCTTTGATAGTCTCGTACAACACATGTCCCGCTGTGCTGTATCGAGAATCACATCAACCCCCCGGGCTCCGAGTTACTTAGATCATTCACCCCACCTCGGCGGAGTTCTGCGAGGAGAAGACACGATTGGGGGAGATGCCCATCTCGTTGACTAGAAAATGTGATCTTCCTCGGTTCCGCTATGACAAAGACTTCAGCGCCCTCGACCGCGTTGTCTGGATCGCCGCAAGTCCAAGGCCACTGGATGCGGACCGAATCAAGACCTTCTGATTGAAGCGGGATGAGCAGAGTCCGAGGTCCTTCTAATTAAGGCCCGCGGACTCTGCCTTGACCTAGATGGCATGATACCGCAATGGTTGAAAAATATCCATGTAAGGTCGGAAATAGAGAGATGTCAGAGTTCCGAGAACTCCAAAGGCGGCGCACGGGACCCAGTTCGCCCATTGTGACTGGTCTGACATCTTTATCACCACGAGCTGTCTTTGAGTAGCCTTCGAGGTCAGCAGCAGGTACAATCCGGCTCACTGAAAGGCCTCCCTCTTGTCATGCCCACTCTTGATCTGCTTCAGATCCGTAGCTCCCGCCGGGCCATTTCTGCAATGCTAGCTCCCGGGCGACAATACCGCGAACCAAATCTTCCATATCATTGCCACTGACGCAAAAGTCTTCCGTGTCGATATCAATCGATAGGAACTCTGCGCTAGGATTTTTTTTCACTGCCAAGCATACACAATAAGCCTATCACGATAGGCACCATCCGGGTTCCGCCCCTTAACCAACCCACAGGATGCAACCTAGATCATATTGGCAGTGTTCGCGGCAATATGTTGGGAAATTCCTAGCAGTGTTGATCAGCTGTAAGGAGGAGGCTTTCGCCGTTCAAAACCGCCACCACTGGTGCACCTTGGGTCAAGTTGGCCTTGACAATGTCTAGTGGCATAGTTTGAGGATCTACTCGTTATTGACTAAGTGTATGTTGTGAGTATATAGCCTAACAACGCAGGAACCCGTGTAGGAAATGGACAATCTTCCTCCTTTGATCTACGAACTGACTCTCACTTGGAGTAGTGCAGAGAACCATGTTCCACCCAGCTCTGGAGCCTGTCACTTCTGTCGTCACTGGTGAGGCAAGATTAGCAGACTCCAGCGCTCCTCTCCAGTGTGCCGTATGCCCACCTCTGCTCTCAGTAGCAAGTGGCATCGTTATGGCCCCTGTTTTTAGGAGCGCCTCGCCACTGTCTAACACCCGAAGCTCAGATAAGGTATCATTTTCAACTAGCATCGCGATAGCAATATCGCAAGTCCCGCAGTTGATGCTTTCGGTTATGCTGTCAGAATCAAACACGAAATACGCGGCATCTCTGAAATCAGCCGTAGCCTTCCGGGCTAGGGCCAGCTTTTCCTCAGAGATATCAGTAACCTATACTGGCTATAACGTTTGATACTATTAAGCCTGCTGAGGGATCTCAGGACCACCGACACCTCATCACCATCACGGAGCTCTAAGACTCGAAGTTTGGGATTGGCATAGCCCGCAGGATCGAGCAAGGTAGAGAGCTGAGAAAACCGCGCTACTAGTGGCGCGGAAGAAAGGGCTCGAAGGCATCTGGTACTCATAGTCGGAATCTCGGATCTCCTGTTTTATGAGAGGTTGGCAGTTAACGGTTTCTTACAGTTTATTCCCCCGTATAGTCATGCACATTTAAGCATCCGTTTACCCAAGCGGGGGGTGGCATTTGCTCAGCCAAACTAGGCCAAAAACGGTATGGACATCGATCATGAACTGAACTGCTGCATATGCACGCAACGATGTAGGGTTTCTAATTCGCTGGCGGCTATCAAAACATGCCAGCAAAAAGTCTCGGAGTTGATGGCTCGGGAGACTTACTTCGTCGATACTCTAATTTAGTCTTACACACTAGAGTGTAGATAGTTAGTCCAAAGTGTTTAGTTTAATTCAAAGTTGTTGTTGGAAAGCTTTTGTTCGGTGCTAAGCTTGATTGCTTTTTATTCAGTCACAATTTGAAGGCTCCCCTCGCTCGGGAGAGTTTCGTCTTTGCCATTCGCTCTATCTCACATGAAACAGCGAGACAGACAGAGGGCACAGTACTCCCGTGATCGGCATACATTATTGTCTCTCATCAACGATATGAGCACAACCATGAAGTTCGGCAGATGTTCCCCCCCTTTCCCAATTCTCCCCGACCCCTCCACAAGTGCTGAATGCTAGGTAAGGTAGATGTAGATGACCAAAGTACGTAATCCAACCCAGATGCCGTCGATCCAAGCAGCGGGGTTAGATGGTTAGTTCAGATGGCTACCTAGATGGCCCCTGGCCCTCTTCCCGTCCCACCATGAGGAATCACCAGAGTCAAACCTAGTGGCGCCACCAATGCAAGTGCACACACACGTTGCAAGTCGTATGGCCGGCGAGGCATATCAGCTAGTCGATGGCGTCAACGGGTGGGAGAGCCTCCGGCGTCTCCGCGATCTCCGTGATTTGTCGACGGGCTTTTTGCTTATCAACATGCAGCCCAGTTCTTCTTCTTCGTATACGTCGATAACAATGTTCGGGCCCTACCATAATTACATAACACGACATTGTCAATGTCGCCCGGACACGAACACAGGTAATAAATAATACAAGGTGCTCCCACTCTCACTTCCTCCCTCCCTACGTAATCCTCTCTGGCATGTTGTGTGAGTCGTGCAAGGCCCAGTCTCGCTCCTCACTACTCGCTTTCCATATCGCGATTAGATAGCGTGTCTATATAAGCCACTTTCTTTTCTTTCTCTTCTTTGTTTCCCCTTCCTCCGCTCCGTCCTACACTTAAGGTACAAAAGTTGTGTGAATCTCTCCGGAAGCTTGAGAAATCACCTTGACTGGTCACCGTTTTCTCTTTCCCCCCCCTCTCTCAGCGGACCCCAATCCAATCCAATCCAAGCGAGCATGACGACGGTCTCGGTAAACGGCGGCGCGGGCGCGAGTGGGAGTGAGGGGCAGCCGCAGTACGACCCCACCAAGATATGGACGACGCTCCTCACGAACCGCGCCTACTTCGGCGGCCTGTTGGTCCTGAACCACTCGCTGCGCCGGTCCCGCAGCCGCTACCAGCTCAAGGTCATGGTCACGCGCGACGTCGAGCGCGACGAGGAGTACATGCGCGCCTTCGCCGCCGCCGGCATCCCCACCATCGTCGTCGACAAGATCGAGCCCGCGCCGCGCGACGGCAAGGTCAACCGCGGCACCTGGGAGAAGCTGGCGCCCTGGTCGTTTACCGAGTACGAGGTAGGTTCGAGAAAAAAAAAAAAAAAAAAAAAAGAAAAAGATATACCATTTGAGTGGATTTCGTTTTTGTAGTAGTCATCACCCCCCCTTCTAGGAGTTGGGAGTTGGTGGTCGAGGAATTCGACAATTGCGCTGGTTGATCTGTTGTGACGAACATGAAATAAAGAGAGTCGAAGAGGGGAAAAAGGGAAAAGGGCCCAAAAAATAGAAAAGAGAGAATGAGTCCTCGTAGGATATTGCCACAAGATTACTGACGGCTCATCGCGCTCTCGTGGCGTTGTAGCGCGTCGTGCTCCTCGACAGCGACCAGATCATCCTCCAGAACATCGACTACATGATGGAGTTCGACCTCCCCGACGGCTGGATAGCCAGCACCCACGCCTGCACCTGCAACCCCCGCAAGCTCGCACATTACAGCAAAGACTGGTATATATGCCGCCTCTCCCTCTGTCACTTATTGTCCACCCTCCGCTCCACCCTCCCACATCCGACGACGACCACCACCACCACCACAAACTAACATCTTGCTCGCCAGGATACCCGAGAACTGCGCCTTCACCGCCGCGAACCAGGAGACGGGCGAGCCGGCGCCCATCACCACGTCGAGCCCCAACAACCACCACCTGCTGAACAGCGGCACCGTGGTGCTCCGCCCCTCGAAGCAGGCGTACGACCACCTCATCGACACCATGAACACGCACCCCGACGTGCCCAACATGATCTTCTTCGACCAGGACCTCCTGGGCATCGTGTACCGCGAGAAGTGGAAGCCGCTGCCCTACGTCTTCAACGCCCTGAAGCCCATGCGCGACTGCCACGCGGCCCTGTGGCGCGACGAGGACGTCCGGGTGCTGCACTACATCCTGAACAAGCCGTGGAAGAGCCGGACGTACAACGACGACCGCATCGAGAGCACCCACAAGCTCTGGTGGGACGAGTACGCCGAGGTCGAGAGGGAGTGGCTGGGCAGTGCCGACGCCGAGAAGAGGGCGCTGTGGCAGAACGTCGTCGTGCCCGTCGTCGCGCAGGAATGAGCGGGCGGCGCTGCAGTCTCGGTGTTCGAGGAGTCGGGAGAGAAGAGTGCAGGGGATGGTGGGTTGGCTGTTATCGTGTGACATTGACATCTATCTGTTTTTCTTTCCTACTCTCTCTCTTGCTTTCTAGCCGGGGGTTACTAGGGTTGGATGGACGGATAGACGGACGGCGGGACGGATGCGTCCCTATATTACAAGATATACACATCATACACAGCATGCGGTGTGCTACATGTTCCAACTTGATCGACTTATGTAGAATGAAACTACATCTACAAGCCTTTTGCTCAGTCTCATAAACCACTTTGGGGCTTGGGAATCGAATCTAGTGTCATTCACAAGCAGCCTGTTGACTATCTATCTGTCATGTCATGCTATATCATTCATGCTACGCCATATATGTATATATATGTGTATGTATGTGTACCTTATGTATATGTATATGCAGCCTTCCGCCAGCTACGCAAGAAACCGAACAAAACAGGGCAACTTTCTTTCTTTCCTCCCTCCCCAGTCTAAAACTCATTCCCAAATCTTAGCCTCGGCCCTACTAGGCCGGGCGCCGAAGATGGTGCTCCCCACCCTGACCTCGTCGCTCCCCATGGCGACGGCGCCCTCGAAGTCCTCGCTCATGCCCATGCTCAGCTCCAGCGTCCTCCCTCCCTCCCCTTCTCCCTCCCCCTCCCCCTCTTCTCCTATCCCTAGTTCCCGGACGACGAGATCCCGCTGCTCCCGCAGCGCGATAAAGTCCTCGTTCTCGTTCTCGGCCGTCGTGGCGACGGACCGCGCGATAGCGCCGATGGTCATGAGGCCCAGGAGCCGTAGGTTCGGCGCGGCCTCGACGGCGCGGCACAGCGCCACCGTCTCGGCGCCTGGCGCGCACCCGGACTTGGACGCCTCGCCCGACGTGTTGACCTGGACGTGGATGTTGAGCTTTTCCAGTCCCGGCTCCGGGACTGGCGATGATGGTGAGGGGGAGGAAGCAGAAGCCTTGAGTGCCGAGATGTATTCCCCTCTATATCGGTCCAGGAGCTGTGCCTTCTTTAGCGTATCTACACTCGAGACGCACCAGAGGTTGGGGATCTTGGCGAGGTTCTTGCAGTGGCCTGTTTGGAGTTTTCATTTTTGATTTGATTAGCTTTGTCGGGGGGTGAGTGGGTGAGTGAGTGAGTGAGTGAGTAAGTGAGTGATGGGTAATGAATGGATAGTAGACGGATCGGATCTTCACTTTCAAGATGAAGACATAGAGAGATAGATATCCATATCCATATCCATACATAGATATATATGTATACATCGAACATGCGTAACTCACCCGACTGCAGACCGCCAATGAAATGCCACCGGATGTCCCTCGGGAGCAGCTCGGCCTTCTGCGTCAGCTCCTGGGCGTAGTTCTCGCCGAAGTGCAGCTGCGGCTGGACAAGGGCGGCGCCGGGGTCAGACGACGACGGCCGCGCGAGGGCCAGGATGTCGTTGACGGGCTTCAGCTTCGAGACGGCCACCAGCCGGACCTTTGAGTCGTTAGTCAAAGTAGGAATGCAGGCGGGTAGACAGGAAGATAGGTAGCTACGGTATTCCCCCGAGCGTCTCGAGTTGTTGGACTCACGTTGCGGCCTTGGGCGACGGCGGCGATGCGCTCGCTCACGCCCTTGATCTGCGAGGCGAGCGCCGCGGCTCTGGACGGGTCGATTTTCATCTCCGCGATATCTGGCATTCTGTTTCTGTTTCTGTTTCTTTTCCCTTTTCTTTTTCTTTTCCCCCTCTCACTCTCTCGTTTATACGAACGGTTTCTCAGGTTGCCAGCCCACGATGTTGAAGAATTGTCATTTACGGCCCGATACTGTGCAAGTACTTGAGTAAGCTGATATTAACGTGGCCTGGTACCTGACGCGTGCAGGGTTTTGGCTTACCCGTACAGTCTTATCACTGTATGTACACTGTCTCTGTAAGTGAAGCCGCCTCATGGCCGCATTATCTGTCTGTCGCCTCCTAATTCTTCATCCCCATCTAAGGTGGTCGGTACAGATTCATACGAGTAAACAGACATAGTACTGCCACTATCATAATCAGCGATTTTACAATAAAAACATTCCAACTCGTCAGTCTGTTACCTTAAGACGAGCTGGTAAGAGAGACACCCCACGTTCGTTGACAGTATAAGAGTCCATAGGTCACAATGTTGACGACATGTTCGTTTCAGAAGACATCAACCCAGATGTGAATTCCTACGAAGGCTTGTTGTAGTTTGATCATGAGTCGTGCTACTACTGCTGCTAGCTTCTCAGTACAGCGAGGTCCCCAAGAGTCAGGTCAGTCATCTAACCGAAACAGACAGACTGACTGACTGGCCAAGTTCGGACTCCGGACCCTCAAAAAGAAACCCAAGCGTGCGTCTCATATCCGGACTCCATCCATCCGCAAAAACAGGTGTGATACAATCCAGGACGAGAGAGACGGATATGTATCAACACACATTGCAGTCCAGCCAACCCAAGCCAAGTACAAGTGAAGTGAATTCAAATCAAGTCAAGTCGAGTCAAGTCAAGTTCAGCCCAACCAAAATCCACAGACAGCCCTCAAATATTAAGACCCAGCTCCCGGCCACCGGCCGCACGAAGCCTAGCGGCCGTCATGTTCGCCAGCGCCTGCAGCGCCACCTCGAGCTTCTCCTTGTGCCAATCGAGCATCGAATTCTGGCTCTCGATGAGCCGCTTCTGGGCGCGCGTGAGGTACGTCGCCTTGAGTAACTCCCGCCTCATGTAAATACAGTCGCAGTCACAGTCGGGCTCGGATCCCCCACCACTACTACTACTACCACCGCCGCCGCCGCCGTTGCCGTCCTCGCCCCTTCCGAGCCCGGGGATCGAGTTCCACAGCGACGCCATCTTGAGCCGGACGGTGCCGAGGGGGTTCTTCATGCCGTGCGCGGCGGCGGCCGACGACGACGAGGAGAGCTTGACCGGAGGCGCGCTGGCCGGCATGCCCGTGCCCGTGCCCGTGCCCGTGCTCGGCGAGTCCTCCGTGTGCGCGAGCGGGGCACACGGCGTGTAGATGTTGTCGCGGC
Organism: Nemania sp. NC0429; assembly: GCA_022578495.1. Taxonomy (NCBI): domain Eukaryota; kingdom Fungi; phylum Ascomycota; class Sordariomycetes; order Xylariales; family Xylariaceae; genus Nemania; species Nemania sp. NC0429. The sequence goes on along the minus strand of MU392161.1, from coordinate 846,913 downwards.
CCGTGAAGGAGCAGTACATGTGGCTCGTCGTGACACTGTCGGTCGTCGACGCCGATGGTTCCGTGGTTTCGGTGCTCCTGCCGATGGGGGGCTTCGTGGTATGCGTTGTTGTACAGGCGGATGCGACGAGCTCCGTCGTCGTCACCGTCTTCAGAGCCGTGTGCGTCATGACGTTCGTAATGGTGATGGTGACCGTGACCGTGACCGTGCGCACGGTCGTGACCTCGTCGTGTTCATCCGATCGAGTCGTCGTCGTCGTCGTAGTCGTAGTCGTAGAGGTGGTATGCTTAGGAACTTCGGGTGCGTCAGCTACCGGCCCCGCCAACACGTCCCAGGAGCGCCGTGTTCCAGAACAAGAGAGGAAGCAAAAACAAAGGACGAGAGGGAAGGCAAGTAAAGTACCTTCACGAGATAGAACGCAATATTGGCCGTACGGCGACTCGGTCACCGCTGGACAGAGAGACTGGTAGTAGCCCGGGAAAACCGCCCCCGTCTTGGTAGGCGCGGTGGTGGTCTTCTCGTGGCTCGCGGTATCTTTCGCCATGCCATACCAACCAACTATCGCATAGATAACGTCGCGTTAGTATCAGGGATCGGATCCCCGACTCGCGAGCCGAGCCACCACGACGATGGTGCGAGAGATGGAGATACTGACAGATGACGCAGGCAAAGGCGATGAGGACGATGCCGAGGAAGACGTGGCCCGCGAAGCGAAACACACTAGGGGAGGCCCGGGTTTTGAAACCTGCTCGTCGCGGACCTTTGCGTCAGCACGGGATCACAGTCACCACCCCAATCAGGATAGTTTTCTCGACGACGCGGAGACGCACCCTGCCACTGATCCTTCAGGCGATCGAGTCGGAGAGCCATGATGGATTTTGGCGGAGTACTTGGCTGCTCTGTAATGGACTCGAGAACGGGTTTGCGGATGGTCTTGTCTGGCGTGGGTGATGGGAGCAGCACTCTAGGTTGCATGCAGATGGAGAGGACTCTTCGCGATGGGGCTTTTGATTTCGAGTCATCTGGTGGGAGGAGGACTTGTGGGGGAGGTTGCCTCGCATCTGGAGCTGATTTCTGAGAGTCATTGCTGTGGCGCCCGCCGAGGGAGCAGGGTGTTGGCGTCTCTGGATTTCCCATCTCGTGGGCAGTCGAGCCACAACTCTGGAGAGAAACAATAATGACAAGAGCGTTTCATAGGATGGAGGGAGTAGTTATTTGCATATCGTGTGTGGATGCGAGTGCAAACCCGCACACCACCAGTGCAACATATGCACAGCTCGAGAACGAAGAGGTATATATTTATATATAGATATAGCTTAGGACAAGTGGCAAGGGGTTAGCATATATGGATGGGTTGATCTGATAAAGGCTGCACAGAAGTAGGTAAGTTAAGTGGGAAACAAAGGCAGTGTGAAGGATTTGGCACTGGATTTGAGAAAGGACTGGACGCAGGTAGTTGACGGTATGGCATTTACTTCCTCATAGCAGCAAGCAGGTGCATTGGGGCATTGAAGCATTTAGGGGTAGAGCCTTGAGGCTTGTCTTCCCCTAGTCAGGTAAACTGTTCTTGTTGGGTAGGATCGAACAAGACTCTGGGCAGATAGGGGTATAGAGCCACTTGTCCATCCCAAGCTATGATGTCGATGCGTCCTGCTTCGACAGATGTGTAGATAGATAGATATATGTATGCACACGGCGAGCCTCAGCCTGCAAGCCATGTCAACCAGATACTGTTTTGTGCAAACGCAAATACGTTGCGTCGTTGATTTCGTATTATTCACTATTCTACATGACAGCGCCTTTGGTAAAAGTTCAGATTTGCAGGGTATAAGTAACTTGCCATATGCCCGACTATGCATTTCTGGATTGCCGTCTCATCAAAATACCCCTGTTGAGGCTCCTGTGTGTGGGAGGGTTGGTTCGTTTTTGCAATGATTTCCTATGTTCAAATTACCGCTGGCTACCTATGTCACCAGTACGTTACTAAAAGCATCCGTGATCTCCTGGCGCGTGGGCGCTTCCTGGCCTATGGGTGCTTTTGACACGCCCGCAGATATCCTTTGCTCCATCATCTTAAGTAGCACAGCTGGCACGCTCTCATCTGTGGCCCGGATAGTAAGCCGGACCATCTGTGATATGTTAGCTGGCGTCATGGGGCTTGGGATTTATCACGAGGCATACCTGAGACCCGTAGTTTGGCTCTAACCTGAGCAGGCAACCAAACTTGCCGCCCTCTGAGGTGTGCAAAACGCTCGCACCCACAAAGTTTTTGGTGTTTGGATCGACTGAGGTCAGAATCCCCCATCTAAATCCTTCGAGCACCTTGTGAACAAACGTCTCATGAATCTCTCGGCTCGATTCCTTTCCGTTTGCGAGCCCAATAATCGCCTGAGCTTCCCGGGGTGCGCCGCCAATTTGCTTCCACCTCTTGAAGAAATCATCCGCCGTCAAGTCAGCCGGATCCATGAATTTATGTGCCGTCAAAGGCAGCATGAGCGTCAGCGCTTGGAGAGCCCCTGCAAGGTAACTGATCCTGATAGTGGGACTCTTGCTGAACACTTTCTTAGCCTCAAACATGATAACCTGTCTCGCTTGTCCTCCTTGAGATATACTGCTTTCAGGCAAAGTTTTGACATCCCAGGTAAGATTGGCTCTCTCGCTCTCGTCCAGGTCTAGAGTGGTTGTGAAGGAACCGATGGCAGCTGGTGTCTTATTCAGGAAGTATAGAATGAGGCAAGCCATTTGGCCACGATATTCGGCTCTTACACCAACCTGGATCTGTCCATCCTCGAAAAGAATACCGTGAGCCTTGAGAAGCAATTTGTTGTATCCCGGTTCCCAACCGGGGGACAAATGAGCGGCACTGGCCAAGTTCGGTGCTTTCAAAAGCTTTTCGGCCGCCGGTCCCGCATTCATGTCAAGCCCAGCAAGGTCATTTGAGTGGCCATTAGTACCGTTCGTAGCGCCATTGGCGGGCCCATCGCCGTTTGATGATCCCAAGTTCGAACTGAAAGCCCTCTTAAGCCCTGGCTGTTTAGCCATATTCAATTCTGAGCTATCGACATTGGCATCTTTGCCTCCCACGACCCAGGTTCGCTTGTCGCTCGTCCCAGCATGCTTCGAGTGAAGCCTAGACAGCAGTGCTGATTGTCGTTCGGGGAAGGGCGGCATCTCATCGCAAACAGTCCGAAGAAGATCATCTGTGGGAAGACTAGCAAGGGTCAAGTATTCACATGCTCGTTGCTGAAGCTCGGAATCCAGGGTATGGGAATAGATCTCGAAGACGTTGAGGAGTTGCGGCTTGATTTCGGGAAACAAGTTGACAAACTTGATGAATGAGGACAAGATCATGGCACGCGTGCCCGACGAACAAGCCGAGAGTTTACCAGATAACGCCATAAATTGCTCAATCGGGCTACATCCTTTTTCTTCTGCAATCAGGTGGCCGAACTCACCCAGGATGTAGGCCCCGATCTTGACTAATGTCTCATGACAATGGTCCTGCTTGACGTGTTGCAGTGTATTCTGCGCCGCGTATACCTGTAATTCTTCATTGTTCGTCACAATCTGAATGACTCGTTGCCAAACCTCGTCACTTAAATGATCGCCTGCAACGGCCACAAGTCGTAGCGAAACATTGATGTACCACTGGATATCGGTCGCGTATTTCTCGGTCAAAATGGCGATTTTCAATGCCATCTCCTCCCGTATGGCGAAATCCGCGTTCTGGAGATACTGAAGAAGCTCGGCTACGATGGGCCCAGAGTTGGTCGAGTCGCACATACTATATAGCAAGTCGAGGCCCTTTCTGCGTACACTGATATCCCTATCTTTGAGTGAGCCGAGAATAACCTCTTGGTGCTGCTTGATAGGACCCAAATTCTCGGCTCGGGCGGCAAGATGTGTCATGGCTTCAAGGCCCAGATAACGAACGTTCGTTTCCCGGGAGGTAATAAAGCGGCCCAGTCGGGATGAAATCTGCTTCATCAACGCATGCTCCGTATCTAGATGAATGATGAGATTGATCGCTTCAAACAAGACGGCGTTCTGGGCGTTGTTCTGCTGCACATTCTTATTTGATTCCATGGCGATGTTCAAAATCTTTTGGAGCGACTCTCTGATCATCTCGCGTACGTGACTGTCCTCTAAATCTTGCGTTAAGATCGGCGACAACAATCCCGAGAGATGAGACTCACCTGAAGGTGCAAAGTATTGCAGTAGGCGAAGTAGTTTGACCTGAATCCAAGGACAAGGAACTTTGTAGTACAAGTAATCATTTGTATAATCGCCGTCGACGAGTATCCTCTTCAGTCGTGCCGCCGCCTTGACGTACGCACCCTTGTACTGGTCGCTGTTGTCTTGCGCGACAGCCATCACGAGCGAGGTCACCGACAAAGCGACGCCAAGATCGGGATCATCCATTAGCGATATTATGCGTTCTGCCCACTGAGGCTGAATGATATCAGGGTGCTTCCGGTACAGGCGGAGCAGAGTGAGCGCAGCCTTCTTCTTGACGAAAGCCTTGGACGCGCTATGATTCTCGTCAGCCACAGCTTAGAAAAGCGGAAAGCAACTACGTACGGCGAGATCAGCAGCCTGTGGACTTCACCACTCAAGGCCTCTCCCATCTCCCTGCCTCCCACGTTTGCAATGGCATGTAGGGCCAGACAATTGAACAGTTCGTTGTGGTCCAAGAGGTCCTTTCGTATGCTATTGACGACTAAATGCAGCAGCTCATGCTTTTCGTGAAGGAACAGGGTCATGGCCAAGTACCCTATCTGCTTCTCGGAATATTTGTTTGCAGAAATGAGATTGACCGCTTCCAGGTGTCCGAAGTCGACGTTCCAACCCAAGATATAGATGTACAAGAGCTGCTCGAATTAGACTAGGCGCATCACCGTCGACGCGAGGGCACACGCATACCTTGCAGACATATTTCTTCTTGTGGTAGCCGTTTAAGTTGCCATCTACATACGCGAGATTAGCAGGCGCTCACGGTTGGCTCGGGGATGTGGTAGCCATGTAGGTCATGACCGGGACACAGCCATCACTGGAGCACACACCCTTGAACTTTTGGCTGCATGCGAGAGGAGATAGGTCAGTAACACGATATCTAAAAGAATAGCGACAGCTCTTGGCACGTACCGAATGTTTGCCAGCTCTTTATTGATTCTCTTCTCCTCGAGATCCCTTGCCCGGGCGTTTCTGAGATCGGCGATGAACTGCACAAGCCCGCGCATGTTGGAGCCATTGTTACTGGACCGACCGAGGAAGCCGGATGCCGCCGAGGACGCCATGGTGATCAAGTACGCGAATACGTGTAGGACGAAAGTTGCTGTTGGTTTCCCCTAATCAGGGCCAGGTTGATATCCCACGAGTCCACCGTCCACAGTCCACAGTCCACAGTCCGATTCCACCGACCAACACCTCGCCACGCCCAATTGATATAGAACAGCGGTGAGAGTGCCCTCGAAAAGGGTATGTCTCTTATCGTCCAGTTCCGAGAGATCCAGAATTCGTGCTCAGGTTTGCGCCTCTCATGGTAGGCCAGGTCGGTCAATCCACCAACATGATCAAGCCGGGGCAAGCCGAGCTCAGTCGTCTGTATTCGTCTGGTCGTCTTGTTCTCTCGTCTCTTTATACCTCTCTCTCTCTCTCTCGTTCGATCTATTCGAATCTCGAGGGGCAGTCGAGCGTAGGTATGGCAGGGCTCGGTCGTAATCGTCGTCGTCGTCGTCGTCGTCTAGGATAGCAGTGAAGGTGTCGTCTCTATAAGGTGTGCGGTATGAGCCGGAGGGAGCAATTGGGTCAGTGTGCTCCGTCCAAGCCCAAAGTGGTTGACAGTCGCAAAGTGCTAAAGCACACGTGTATAATTACGGCTACTGAGAGATGTACTCGGAGATGAGCGCAAAAAGAAGTAATAAATTGGACGTATTGGCGACTCCTCAGGGCTGGCGCTGCTGCTCATCCGAGGGTCCAAAGGGGCAACGCAGTCCACGTCTGGATTGGTAAACTCGGTGCATCGAACAAGCCCATAGGTAATCACTTGTACATGCCGAGCAGGGGTACGAATACTCATGTATGTAGATAACCCCTACGGTTAAGTATATAATGAGGGCATCTTGAGTATCTATCTAATTAAGTGCCCACTCGGCACCAGTACTTGAAAGTGAACCAGGATATCTTTATACACCCAATAAGATGATAATATCATTCTCGGAAAATAGTTCCATTGGTCTGCGTACGCCTTGCTATTCCAGTTTTATTCCACTTTTAAGTACTGGTGCCGAGTGGGCACTTAATTAGATATACATAATAAGTACCTATCTATTCTACCTCACCGCTAGATGAATCCAGAAAAAGCTTGGTACATGAATGTAAGAAGTAATCCGTTCTCCGATAAGGACAAGAGAGGTAGCCGAGACACCCACCATACACTAGGTACATACATTATGTACATAGTCAGTACCTAGTAGGAAAGATGTACCAAAGAGTAAGTACTTCGATACCTGCCGAGCTCCGACGTCACCAACGACAAAGTCTGAACTTGCACTGCGTCAAAAGCCTCACTCTTCTTTCCTAGTGTAAGCCAAGGGCGCTTCCATCAACCATGTGACACGCTACCCTCGGGCTTGAGAGGATGAGTTTCACGGCTCGTCAAGCGATCCAGATATGCCGGCAACTCCCCAATCCTAAGCCGTCGTGGTCCGGCGCACGCTGCATGCGCCGAGCCTACGCTTCCCAAGCTGCGACGCCGCCCGTCCATCAAGTCTTCAATCGGCACACGAAATGGCTGCAGAAGGAGCGCGCTGCTCGCCATGTCGAGGACGGCCGAGTATCCGACTACTTGAAAGATGAGGTGGCCATCCGCGTCTGCGAGAGGCTATTGGTGAGACATCCTCAGTCCATGTGTCTCGTCTTGTCTTGTCTCATCTTGTCTTGCCTCATCTTGCGTTCGCCCATGCTAACCGGGCTTACGTCGAATAGGACATAAAACGCCGCTTTCCTCGAGTCCTTGACTTCGGTGCCAACTCGTGCCAGATCGCCAAGGCCCTGACCCGGGAGAACCCCGACCCGAACCCGAACACGCCCGTCTCGGACCCAATTGCGAACAAGATAGATCACCTGCTGGCCGTCGATTCCTCCGAGAGCATGCTCTACCGAGATGCAGACCTAGAGTTCAACGAGCAGATCAATATGACGAGAGAGGTCCTCGCACACGAGGAGACTCTGCCCTATGACGCCGACTCGTTCGACCTGGTCCTGAGCTCCGCCAGCATGCATTGGATCAATGATCTGCCCGGCGTGCTCGCACAGATCAACAACGTCCTGAAGCCCGATTGCGCCTTCATTGGTGCCATGTTCGGGGGCGACACGCTCTACGAGCTCCGGACGTCGCTGCAGCTGGCCGAGCAGGAGAGGCGGGGAGGTATCTCGCCTCACATCTCGCCGCTGGCGGATGTGCGCGACGTGGGCGGCCTGCTCCAGAAAGCCGGCTTCAAGATGTTGACAGTAGATTACGATGATATCATTGTAGATTACCCTAATGCGTTTGCCTTGATGCAGGACTTGCAGGCCATGGGCGAGAGCAATGCCGTCCTGGGCAGGGAGATGGGGCCCATTCAGAGGGACGTCCTGTTGGCTACGGACGCCATCTACCGCGAGCTTCATGGCAACGAGGATGGGACGTTACCAGCGACCTTCCGTACGATTCATATGATCGGATGGAAAGAATCCGAAGATCAGGCCCGGCCACTCGCTCGCGGAAGTGGCGAGCTCAGTCTGAAAGATATTCTAGAGAAAAAATAAAATAAACCTCTTGAACTCCCTATTGCTACTTCTAGTGAAACCCCGGTCCTCACTATGGCGACCCCCTCCCTCCATCCCAAGCCCATTAGCTATCCTCCTATAGTATTACGGTGTTTCAGCATACATAGTCGCAGTCTGGTTATCGTTATGCCGACATCCTTGATCGGTTTGTCGTCTGTTGACTGCAGTCAGGAGTAGTCGGAGTCACCTACAACTTCGGACGGTCATATCAAGCGGCAAGCAGTACGAGCAACCGGACTTCGCTTTCATAAAGAGTCATCTCATCGTCTCGTCCCTTCAGATAAACCCCGGCGGTTGAAGTCCAAATACAAGCAGGCGGTAATTGTACAGAAGCCGTGAGACAATACGGCCCACCACGCAACGATGTAGACTTGAGAATCACCTAGGTTAGCTTATTAGAATATTCAAGGGACACCTCATAAGACTCGGTACAGAAAAACACGCAGACGTCACCAACAAGATCAATACGGCTTACGCGCCGACTCTTATGGCGTATGAAATATGTCCACGACATACATGTCCTCGGGCATATTTCCGCATCTACTCCCATCGGCGCCGCCTGATCAAGCCAATGGCCACGCCCTTATCGAGGAGTTAGTTATAGCAGCGGCACAGGAAAAAAACTCGTCAGCCCAACTCCAGAATAAGAAGGCAAAGTCACGAGCCTAAACACACATCCATCATTGACAACAAATTTCGCAGCCGCGGGACCTTAACGCCAGACCACAGCGTATAAAAGCAGCGGAGTTGTCCAAGAGAGAGGACGTAAACATACAGATATTTCTCGCAAGTCGAGAGCACCCCCTACGACGACGACGACGACGACGACAAGACAACATAAAAATTTAACTGCATGACAAACACCCCATGATGCGTACGAAACGATAATGCAAGGTGTCCTCATCACGTGTACGATCTATATATATATATATCTTCATACAAAGTGAAATACATACCCGGAGCCGAAAAAATCTTCCAAACTTCAAATTTCCCTCCTCGGTCTCAAAACCCAACGCTTCTCCGGCTCATCAGTGCTAGACAACCACTTAGTCCGCACCTAGCTCCTCGCCCCCTTTTCTCTATACGATTATGATTAACTAACCTTAAGAGATTTATCTGTCTCTGTACCTCAGCGTAAAAGCTGTACGACAAAGTCAATTCAGCCAACCCCCTAAAACGTAGGTTAGCAAGTCACGCCGGCCGTCCCCTTTTCCCTTCCTCGCGTTAATTAACTAGATGACCAAAGCCAGGCAAACGATGAGACGAGTTTCCGCCGTCCTTGTATTGTAACAGGGCTGCAAACAATAGTTAGGACAGGATACGATACGATACGATAGGACAGGCAAGACAAGCTGCCCAACAGAATAGAATACCTACGATAGATATTGCCATCGTCTTACGAGTTACGAAGCTGCCCGGCAAATACAGGAGTCTACCTACTTACCTCCCCTCTTACCCAGTTACAGTACAACAACTACTTTACCTGCCTATTTCCCGATTTCCTTCCTGCAAGTCACCTGACCAAGAACGTACGTCATAGCGAGCTCGGGAAAGTTGGCTAACTCGTCCCGGATGCAGACGAGACGCACGCATCGTGCATCGTGGATATGATATGATGTAGGAAGATGGGGCCCGGGAAAATTTGACACACGACACAACCACGACGTACATACATGATACATCTTCTTGCTCGGTGTACAAGACAGCTAAGTAGAGAAGCCCCATCACGATAGTTCGGTTAGGCCAGTGAGTTAGTTTGTTAGTTACGATACAGGCAGCAAAAGGCTGCAAGTCTCATGATCGCCAGATGAGTGCGTTTGCATAAACGAAAGCTAGCGAGGATGCCGCGGTCTAGACTCTACACGCTGGATGATCTACAATTCGGAGTAACCAGCGGACCTAGTCAGAAGGCTACCATACGTGCGGTACCTAGTTCTGCTTTCCCGGGTACGGTAGTGTGTACCTTTTGCACCCTGCGCCGGCGCCTCTCGCGGTGAAACCTCCAGGGCATGCTATGCGGCAGCACGCTGTAGACGATGACGACGAGTTCCATGTCGGCGCCGGGCCGGGCTATGATGGCATTGACGTGCTGGCAATTTCGATACGTAGCGCGCACGGGGGTTCTCTACACTTTGCGCCAGTCGGTCATGCAGCGCTGTATCGAGCCCAGCCCGGCAACCTCGACGACCTTCTCGTGCCAACTCAGCAGCACGCTCATGCCCGCACCCGTCGACTCATTCGTCGTGCCCGGCCTATTCCCAATCTGACTAAATCCCGTGGCCTGGGGCGTGAGGTTTCGTGTCGGCGTTCGCAGACCTCCACTCGACGCACTGCCACCTGCCATGCCTTTGTATCTGATCCATCGGGTTAGTCGATGTGTGCGTTGCGCTGTAAGAGGGCGTGAGGGCGTGAAGCCCGGCAGAGACGGGGGAAACGGGGGAGCGGGAACTGACAAGTACTTGGTCAACACGTCCACTAGCTCGCTGCCACCGTCCGAGTCGTAGATGCGCTGGAGCATCGGCGTCATCTCGCTCGCCTTGATGGATTGCAGAACCTCGATGACGGTCTGAAGATGTGCGTCCTGCATGAACGAATTTGCATGGTTAGCATGGGCTCCTCCTATGGGCTCCTCCCATGGGTACCCGATGGCAGCGGCCCCATCTCCCGATCCTGTTTTCTTCTGGCCGCCGTCGACAATGGTCTCCATGTGCCTCCAGTAGTGGCGTACACCGCTCTTGCCACGCCATACCCGGAATATGCACCCATGTACGTCGCATACACACTACACTACACTACACTACGCTACATATATGTATATATAGATATAGATAGATATATTTATATATATTTATATATAGGCATAGTATTATGTGCGTGTGCTCTCACCGCTCTTCCATCGTTGCACCCGGCATGCCCGCTTCGACGACATGTAGCAGAAACTCGAGACGTACCTTTGCCACCTCACTCCCGTTGTAGACAGGGTTCTCGAGGCACCCGCGCAAGGCGCCCTCGGCATCCCCGCCCCGCAGCAGCTGGCGGACCTGGCCGTTGAGGGCTCGCACATCGGCCTCGCTGGCCTCGGGTAGCGGCGGGTGTAGGGTCGAGGTGTCGAAGTTCTGTGACGAGTCCGGGTCTAGCGCATCGATGTTGATGGTGCGCCAGGCGTCGCTCAGAGACGAAGATGTGTGCTGCTGGATGATGGACATGGCGCCGTGTGCTGACCGTGGACGAGGCCAAGGAGGCTTTCTCGCGCTCGATGGGGGGTGGAGGGGCGGTCAAGGTCGAGGACAGCGAGGCTGTGGGGGGGAAGGAAGGGGGGGAGGGGGGAGAGGGGGAGTAGTCAAGTTGGGGTCGATGCAAGAAGAATGTCGGTCTTGGGCGGGACGGCCCGAAGTTGTCGAGGTTACGAGAGGTGCTTCGTCGTCGTGTGGTCGTCGACCTCGTAGGGGAGCAAGTTTTCGTAAATCAATTGATCGAGGACTGGCGGTAAGATTGGGGGTTGGAGTTCGAAGCTGCACTGTTTAACTCGGTATCTACCAGGTAGGTTAAGTAGTCTAGATCGATGGAGTAGGTAATGTGGTGGGTGTAGGCGGCCAGGTAACTGGTTGGTGAGAAGTGGTTGATGGTAAGTGGTTGATAGTTGGTGGTTGTGGAGGTGAAAAGGTGCAGGTGGTGGGCCACTGACGTTGCTCTGTTCTGGCGGGGTCGATAGAGTCCTTCCTTGGTAGTTCAATGCCTAGCGCAATCAACCTGTAGTGTAACCTTACCTAAACCCTAAGGTACTTCTCACCTACTTTACCTAGGTAGGTACTGCCTGGTAACTCTAACTAGGTACTTAGAAGTAGGTAATCGCCTGCCTCTCAGTTCGATTGGTGGCTTAGATTAGGTAAGTGAACATTGAACACATTCTTACTAACAATTGCAATGACATAGTAGTCGGCTCGGCGTTGTGTAAGTATTTACGACACGAGTTGAATAGATACATAAGTAAGACAACGAGTTGAGGTTTAGATGTTTGACTCTTACAGGATACCTTACCTACCATAACCTCTGCCGCAACAATACAATTCCACAACTTTCACGTTTGCTGATACGATATCATTGTATCAAGTACTTCGTAAGCTCATTAGGTTATTAACAACTCGATGAGGCCTCTATTGCTGATCACCTGCCCTTTGAGCATTGCCATTCGAGATGATCCTCGGGTCCTCATCGCCACCGACTATCTTGAAACGTCGACGTTGTTGAGTGTTACGGGCGCCTACAACCCTCCTCAGCAATATACAGAGCATGAAGTGACGTGAACGTGTGTATAATCGAGGTTCTTGTTATAGAAAGTTATGACGTGGTGTTTTTTCTTTCCTTTCTCGCCAGTGTCTTCACGCCTATTTGCTATGCTGAGGTTGGCAAAAGTAGGGCAAAGAACGAGGCAGGCGGCGGGCTCGCCGGCAAATTCTTCACTACCTTTCAGCACGTTGATTTGCATCCTCGCGCTGTTGTCTCCTGTCTCGTCTTACAGTGGCTAGGTCGCGATGGGGTGAACCTTCTTCGAAGTTTCGGGTGAGAACCGGACTGTTCTCTACTGTAACCTAAATCTTGCTATCATGCGGGCATCTGGACTTCGGTGTTGCTCCAAGATTCGTCGAGTAGCTAATCTCCTCGTATACAATGCTGACTAACTACTCATCAATCAGACAAGAATAGATATAGTATTGATGGCCAAATTTTAATTATTAAGCGAGTAATGAGGTGCAAACGATTTACAGGCGATGCTGGTTTGCCCCTCGAAACTTGAGTCTGAGCGAGGCGGTCAACTTGAAGAGACAATATCCTACGACTTCTCCCGGATACCTAACTGCTGGGAGTTGAAAGGTTCGATTCAAGCACCTACCAAGCTCTCACTGTCCGCTAGAATGGATTTGCCACGTGGCGTTACCGACTTGACGTCCCAGTAGTAAGTAAGAGCTTACACTATCTAGGAAATTCACGAAATATTTTCACGATCCTCAGCTAAAAGACACCCCGGATAGTTCGGACATTGGTTATACCTATCTTGGTATAGAGTGTCGCGAACCTGCTAATAGGAAAGGGCCTTGCGCACTAGGGTCTGATAACAGCGAGAAATCTTCCCAGTGCTCTCGTGGAAAGGTAGGCACACCAAGCCGGCCGATTGCGAATTTGAAAGCCAAGCCGCAAGCCACATGGGTAGCAAAAGGGTCAGCCTGTTGTGCCGTAGCTAGTCACTGGTCGTACCATGGTATGAAATGATGTCCGAGCAAACGGACCGAACAACAACCTGGCTTTGAATCAGGGACGACAAGGCTGGGCCTGTTGTCGCCCTGGATGTTGTGTGTAGTAGGTATATGGAATTCTACAGTCGGCTGCTGGCCACCGATACCTCCTAGTAGAGATGGCCCCCCCAGCTGACTCACGAACATGCTTTTCGAGCCCTGTTCGTGACCCAGATATGTCAAAAATAAAACAAACGCAAGGAGGTATGCTGAAAAGACCTCGGGGTTGAGTTTGTCCGGGAGTTCGGGCTTTGGGGGTGCGGATCTCGAGAGTCTCGGCATTCGTAGGGTGAAGGCGACGATGACAATACCTATACTTCGTAGTAATACACTAGTGCACCGAGGGTTTGGTTGTAGCTTGCTGGCATGGCAAAACATGGGTTGTGAATGACCAACATAGCACACTACGGGATCGAACCGACCGAGTCCGAAAGGAATACGATTTTGTGGTTATCTAAGAGAAAATTTTTCTGGCCTGCCTGTCAACGACTTGGGACGAGTAGGGTACATGGACAATGAAAAATCGCAAGCGGCCATCAGACGGAATTCTTCCCCGTCGCATGAGCTGGGGCTAGCTTTCGAGCAAGGATGCGTTCTATCGTGCTTTGTGCCCCTGTCATGAACCAGCATCGAAATGCTTGGCACGAACAAGGGGTTGGTTGGGATATCAAGGAGCTTCTTCGGCGCTCAACCATCGTCATGGTAAGTAATTGTCTCGTAACTGGTCAACAGATTTCATTGGGGCCGAAGAATAATGTGTAATATCAGTGGGTTCTTACTACCGGCCGCCTTTGTTCTAATCTTTACCCCTGCAGCTCTGCCCTGTACATATACCATCTTGTTACCAAGAGGTTCCATCTGGCTGGGAGAGCACTATACGTGGCTAAAGGAACATTCTCGAATTTTCTTGTGGGACCAACTACTCCTTCCATGGCATAGATGCTATTTCGGAGTCGAGCCGTAGTGTAGCCTCCACCGCTACCTATAGCATGATCTTCGCGATGCGTTGCACTGACTGTTGCTCACAATTCAGAGGATATGAATATGATACTGTACTATGTGGAGGCAATAGCCCCAAGCCCGGCAACAGAGATGAACTTCTAAGTAGTGTACAATACATGTCTCAAAAAAAATGAAGTATTTCTCTCCTGCAATTAATTTTATCACAACAGTAGTACTTGGGTACTCTATTGTCTTGTGAATCCACCGGATGCTTGTTCATGTCGTCAACCACCCTTGCCTTCAAAAGGCGGCTCAATATCGACCCAATGTTCTGGGTAGCAGTGGAGCCATAGCAGTTCGGAATCCACAAGTGCTGGGACGAAATACCCACGCCTGTCAAAAGTCGAACAACTACACTACCTAGGTCAGTAGTCTACCTGCAGAATACAACAAGTGGTCAAGCTAAATAAGTATGCAGTCGGCAAATTCAAGTATAGCCGCTTGCCGAATGAGCCTCAACTGAAAGTGCTAACTAAGTAGGTAGTGGGTATACAAACAAAGTCTTGTTGTACCTTGAGTTGCTCTGAGTTACCTCGATAGCCAACTTTCTTATGCAGTTGGCTCATATCTAAGAAGAAAAGAGGAGCTGAAACTGAATCTCAAACATCATTTGCCTAGTTCTCGAAAAGAAAGAAGACGAATACGCCGAAGCAGGCACCACGATCAGACTCCGGTCACGGAGCGAGAAATCTCGGTCTCCCATTCCGCCCAGTCCACACACTAGGGGCTCAGGAAGGCAACTTGATGCTCTCCTCCTTGTCACAATGATGTTGTGGGCACGGCTGAGTCTAATCATTTGTTTAACCTATGCTTTTGCCGCCGCCGTCCTTGTGCCACTCGTCCACGATACGAAGCGGATAATAAAACGGCGAGCTTCGACTGAAACACATAATCTTGCACAATAAAGGAGCATAATAAGATATAGATGATAGATAGTATAATGCTATTTCTTTCTAGCTTTGCTTCTTGCAAGACCTTTGGGTAGTTGGATACAGAAGGCCAAGAAAAGAATATAGGTACATACCTACCTATCTTGATGTCGACAGCCTCTACCGTGCAAGGTATAGTTGTTTACCCAGCCGTGCCGAGGGTTCAATCATGCAGGGACCTCCTGCCGAGCAGACCCTCCTTCAGACAGGGGAAGTCAAGAACCTCGATGCTGTTACGCTAGTGTAGAACCAAGAGACACAATAGTATAGTACAGTATCATCATACCAACCACCCTTGGAATCGCCTGGGCTTTGACTCGGAGATACCGTATTTCGTAGACGCTCCTGATCGCCTATACTAATGCATCCCTTAGAATTGAAACGGGGGCCACCCTAGTAAAAACACTGGAGTCTATATTGAGGCTCGGGCTAGTGGAATAGCGTGCTGGCCGTGCCATGCGTTTGCATTGGCGTCAATATATAGGATTAGTAGTACCAGTTTAGTTATAGGTCGTATACCATTGTAGGTCGTAGTGGAGGTCTCCCAGAATGAGCAGTTTTGTCCCTGCTTGCCACATGGTTGCTAGGTCGGCTCTGACGCTGATAGGTCCATAGTAAACCCTGCCGGTCCGTAGAATTCCCAACAGCGAGGAATTGAAGAGGTGACGGCAATATGGTGCTGGATCCTACCCCTAACCTAGTGTTAGACCGAGCCGGGGTTCTACTTTCTTCCGTGATTGGTGGATACCTTAGTGAGTACGAACACGGCGAGGAAGTGCGGCATACCTACATGATATGCACATGATAGATAAGTAATGCAGCATCTAAGGTGATCAGGCCAGTAGAATAAGACCTGCGCTTGCGTGAAGAAGGATTTCGCGGAATTCGGCATCACTCCGTTTTAGACTGCGCTAGCACTTTCTAGCCCTACCACGACGACCACCTAGTAATAACAATAGTAACACCTACACCACCTACATGCCTGGCTTTTTGTCTTTTGTCTGTCGTTTGTGCTGGGATGATGCTACTTATTTTGGGGCTTACTAGGCTAGGGTAGGAAAAACGCTTTGATTCCCGTGCGAATGCACTGACACCTTCATCAAAAATATCGACGGACAATTGAAGTTAGTAGAGTTGGAAGAAGCTTCACAGGTTGGCACAAAAGTGCCAATTGAAGATGGTGCTCCTATTTTTGAAGCTAGAAAGTTGCACTAGTAAATTGCTCGGTATTAGATAATCGTTGAGATGTGGAGAACGCGTTTGACGAATCGGAAACAGACTCTAAATACCTGCTAGATCTGTCTCTGCTTGTCTTACTTCGTACAGTACTTCTATGAAGACATCGACCCACTACGGCGGATGACAGACTCGAAGATCTCGTTCAAGTCTACCATTCTATCAAAACGGTGTGGAGTGCTGCTTGTTCACCTGTAATTTGAGAGTCAGATCTACAGTTCCCTCAGCAAATAACTCTACCTGACTCCAGCATACCTAAACACCTGTCATCTACATATTCTCGAGGAATGTGCATACAACAGTTGAACAAGTACCTACTTCGTACGAAGTAAAAGTAGGTTGGTATGTACTCTCTAGTCGCCTGTAGGTACTACTGTGATATAAATAGAGACCTGTAATCCTCGGTACACTAGACTAGTAACTTACCTAAGGTACTGTACAAGTATCACGTTAGTGTTTGCCCAATCAAAACTTAAAGGGGTTATCGAAGAAACGGAAGAGAGCTGTCAGCAATCTGAAACAACTCCACGCGCCATTCTACGCTAGTCCACATAGGTACCGGGATACACCCAACACGTCCTCTTAGCGTCCTTCTAGAAGATCGGACGGAATATGTAAGTACATGGGTACAATACGAAGTACGTATCGATACCAAAGCAAACTTAGGTAGTACCAAAGCTGTACATGTACCTAAGTACGGAGTAGTGATAACAGACAGGTATACGAAGTACGAAATGTTCAAGGTTGTTTGCAGGTTGTTATTCTTTTTTGAATCCGGAAAGGAGAGGCTGGAAACGAGTGAAGATATCGCCAAGCCCACTCGCTCAGATAAAAATGCCGGTGTCTGAGAGCAAGGCGAACTTGGTTTCCCTTATGCCTTCATTCGTCGCTCTTGGGCTCATATCATTGAACATCTCGTCCTCTCCCCTCTTCAGCTTCTTTTGCACATGACCGGTGCTTGCTGA
Source organism: Nemania sp. NC0429 (assembly GCA_022578495.1). NCBI lineage: Eukaryota > Fungi > Ascomycota > Sordariomycetes > Xylariales > Xylariaceae > Nemania > Nemania sp. NC0429. Next base: position 829,660 of record MU392161.1, on the reverse strand, counting down.
CCTGGAACTCGTATACGATCTACGACATGCAAGGCGATCTGAATGCCTAAGCGATCGCATTGAAACCCGACCCTTGCAAACCTGTTGATCCACTTACGGGCTGAAACAAAGCTTGACAATCGTTATACCCAAGTTTTGAGTCATAGGAAACCTATGGCCACTGACTGGCATCGTGGCCATTAGACGGCTCGCGGCTACCTTGCCAGGTAGGTAGTGTACAGCTGACGTAGCGAGGACACACGAGGAAGAGGTCATGGCCAGTGGTTCACCTGGCGTCAGGGGACACATCAATATACGTCCCTTAGGCCAAGACAAAACTTGTTCAATACATTTATAAGTGGTGGGGTGGAAACGAGCACCCGAGACCTATCGCAAAGTGTACTCTATATACCATACCTTGGTACTGACGTCGTGATTATTGTGCAGCACGAAGTGCCGAGCTGCATATCAGCTGATTGGTATTCGCGGCGCACCCCAGGATCTTAGCACTTATACCTGTCAAATCGGAAGCATAAACAAATCACTGTGGTGAATCGACGCGAGGCGTATTCCTGGGAATGCTATCACATATCATGGGCCTTCTCGCTTGTTGGCTATGGGTAATCAGCTGGACCCGAGTGGCTGGATGTGAAAGCCCCGAGCATCACGTCGATCATTTGATCCATTTCTTCGTTTGGGGTAACCCCCTTGTTTTGGCAATCAGGAAATTCGTGTAAGTCCCGTAACCTACCAGTTCAATCACTGAGTCCAAGGGCAAGGCACTGACTGGTTGAAATATGGTCAATCGTGTTGTTGTGGCTGTCCCGGCCCGGCGGCACCACCGATCTACTAATGTCTCTAATTTCAGCAAAAAACCAAGCCAGTTTCCGATAGGGCTAGACCGGGTAGACGCCAACTCGAGGTCATATCACAGGCGCCAACTAATGCCTATAGTATAATAAAAGCCGGCCATAGGTGATACAGCCGAGCACCTCTCAACATTAACACGAAAGGCATCGTAAGAATGGCTGGCGGAGCTCGGGTCGTCGTCAGATGGAATGCGCCGCCTTACATAGCTCCAAGTCAGCGCAATCTCTTTATGACGCTGCTGCTCACGCGATGATACCATAAGGCATTAATAACAATAGTCACTGCCACGACACGACCGCACACGTCTACCCATCCTCTCCTCCTCTACCCATCCCTCGATAATTCGGTATTTGTCATTTTCGCGGGTCCAGGAGCCCTATAGTAGCCCTGTACGGGTCAATTATGCATTGGAGGCTATTCCTAGTGGGCTTAAAACTCCGGGGCAGGCTACACCACGTGGAGAGCTTGCAGTCTTCCTTCGATTGGTAACCTCAGCATGTAGTGAACTACCTACATAGTGTAGCATACGGCATAGGATTCAATCTGATGGTCTGCCTACGCTGCGTCAATAGGTGCTATTGTCGAGTAGTTTTGCTCTAGCTTTTCACAATATGCGCTACCATCACGCGAAAGTAAGATTCGAGAGCAGAGGATGAGGTAAATACGGTATAGGTATAATACTTAGCACCTTCAGACGACAAAAGGGGCTTCTCCTTTCTCTTCGCTTGGTGGAAATCTAGCAACCCCATACAAAGGCGCTACAATCCCGTTGCCTGATCAGTTGTTCCCGACAAACAAACTGCCGTAAAAAGCATGAATCAACAGAGCAGAGGCCTTCGGGCCGTCATCTCGTTTATCCCTGACGACTGCCACTAGTGTAGAGCCGGCTCTATTGTTACCGGCAAACACACTACGTAGCGAGGCTGGCTTTTACTACATTTAGTATAAATCTAGTACTAGGATGGGTGAGAAAGGGATTCGAGAAAAATTCGATTAGAAACCTGTCTAACACCTAGCTCAAGGGGAAGATTACAAGTGGAACCAAGATGTCCACAGCGATAATACACTATACTTTACTAGGAAAACTGCAGCCCACACCTATTTCATAGGACTTGGTGATAGAAACACTCGCCCCATTTCTTTCTTTCTCTATGTTACCTATACGAAATGCCGACCGATGTTGCATGTAATAAATTATATAAAAAATAAAGAGAAATAAAAAGCAACACTAATATGAAAATACACACACCGGATACAATGGATTTTCTCTAGTACCTCAAGTCAGTTCGTGGTCTACTACCTACCTACTATGGACCTATTTACCGTAATTCCAATTCCATTCATTTGCCATAAAGTGGCGCAGCTTCGGTGTGCGCCCGGACCTCTCGGCGGTCCAGGTACGTAAGAGGCAAGTATTGCCCTTCAAGTTACCTGAGTACACTATGCTGTACCTATCTCCTTTCGAAGGGTCCGGATCTGTCTTGAAACTCAAAAAGATCTGCAGAGTCGATCGAATGTGCTGGACATTTGAGGTCGGTGATGGAGACGGCGCCCAAAGACAACTCACCGTTTCCTTTACTTATCTCACCTTTCTTTTCGTATGGGTTACTTAGCAATGTACGAAGTGGTAGGTATGTCATTTATTGCGTAGGGTGGTGGTACCTAAGTCCTGAGATTACCTACCTCTTAGGTACATAAAAAAGCGATTCGGAGTGATGAGCCGACCTGACACTAGTGCAAAAATACCACCCGCCAGCTTAATAGGCTATTCCCTCTTTGGAGATCTTTAGGTCGCAGGAAGGCCGCAGGGGGAGCACCAAAAAAAGGTGTCGAAAACTAGATAGGTATGAAGATGGGCTTTGACGAACCACGAGTGCCTACGTGTAGATGGATGCACGCAACAGTGGCACGGGGGCCCTTCAATGGCCACGACTGCTATGACTGCACTAATGTGGTAGGTTGTCCTCCCGCCTCATATACAGCCCCGATAGTCTCTCCTAAAGGCGCACATGATATCTATAATTACAAGCCCGGAACTAGAAAAAAAAAACTTTCGATGTTGAGATTCTGTGATGATGACATCAACCAACCTCCAAGCTGCGGCGTAAAATAAACATGAGGGAGACCGTCAGTACCACGTCCACAGCAACGCTGGAGAATGGGCTCTCGGTCACAGCCAACGTCATTGTAAAGCTCCTCAAATATCATTCTCTTCCACCAGCACCAGCGGCATAGTATACTATAGTATCCTATAACGCTGGTGAGGCTAGGGCTGGCGGCTGCTTCAAACAAAACACAAAACGCATAAGGCATACCCGGTACTCATGAAGCAAGGTCTTAGTGTAGAATACCCATGTAGGGTTGATCTCGAACTTACACTAGTAGACAGAATTGCTCTAGCTTTAGTGAAGCTTTTCCGAGCCAAGATTACCGTGTTGAAATGCCGCCTCTCAACAGAACACCAGGGTCTTGCATCAATCTCTCCGTCACCGCATCGATCTACCTGTCCATTGATCTACCCACCGGAGCGCGGCGTAGCTTACCAGTCACATAATCGGCTGCCTCAGTCAGTCAGGCAGTTAGTCAGGCAGTCCGTCAGTCTGTCCGTCAGTCAGTCAGTAAGTCGGTTTGTCGGTGAGCTGGCTACAACTGTTGTTACGGGCGACGTGCAGTTCGACGGACAACAACGTGGTAGGCTGGGTTAGGTACCAAGCAATACCTAAGTGGTAGTTGCATGTAACGATACCTTAGCACAGACTGAGATAAGGTACGAGAGGTGGTATACATAATGCACGTACAACGAACTACACCTGATCGAGGATAAGGTCGAGAGTGTTGAAGCCATCTGTGTATGTACGTACCGAACGTGTTTTCTGCACAACGCACGCGGCTTTGCTTGACCGTCAACCCGCCAAGTTGCTGGATCCCGGTTCCTTGTCTCCGACATATCTGCTAACCATGGTATACAAGTACCATGTACAATGAAGTTTGGGTGAAGGGGACGGGTAGGGTACCTGGCACACTAAGGCATACCACCTAAGGTACTAATAGGAAGCAGGAGGTGCATGTGGTCAAGTGTGTACCTGCTGTACTTCGTACTTGCAGCAGTGTACAGCACAGTTGTTGTAGAGGTGTAGGTACCTTACATGTCCTGGAGGTAGGAGACATATCATCGCGGGCAACAGGTATCTCAGTACCATCAGTACCAGGGTACATAAATAAAAAGTATTCTGTACCGTCTGGGCTGGGAGTGGGGAGTACAACAGGGCTACCCGGCAACTTACACTATACTAAGTGACTTGACTTGTTTTGGATCTCGCAGTTTTCTTCTCATTAAAGTCGGGCTGCCTGTTAAATGAGCCAACTCTGGATGATCCCCGTCTCACAATGCCTGTCCCTTTTCGCCGGGGTCCTTTGGGCAGGCGGGTACAAGTGGAGGTACAAGTGGAGGTACATGGGCAAGTTGCACGAACCCACAGTCAGCCCGTACCGCTGGCAGCTGCAGGTACACAGGCATTAGCTTGGGAACAGGATCTCTGTGCGTGCTAGCTCAGGTACTACCTGCTCAGGAAATGTACCTGAGGGATCGCCCAGCGGGACTTCGGGGCCAGGGTCGCTCGCTGTACTCTCTTTGCACCAGCACTTGCTACCTAGGTTGTACTTGGGCACATTGTGGTAGGTAGTGTAGGTCAGTCTACGTGTAGCTGATGCTCCCATTACCATTACACCACCTATCCTAGGCACCTTGTCTGCGCTATGATCACACGTACCTGCTAGACCGAAAAAACGACTAGCTCTACGGAGGCATGGGGAGTAGTTGGGGCCATCTCTAGTCTCCCTGTTTCCTCACCCCCGGCCGAGCTGGGCTCCAGCAGCCAGGAACAAACACGCTTGCCGGATGGATGACTGACAGGCTTTCGTCGAGAGACTTGGTATAAGTTGAAATAACGGCCCTTTCCACTCCTGCCGTTCTGGAATTCCTCAGCTCATCTCCCTACCCATCTACCCATTTCCCTTTAATCGACCGACCTTCAACATTGTATACTTGTAATCAACTTCCACGTCCTTCCTATTATATACCAAGCCCGTCGTCGGTCTTTACGTCTTTACACTCGTGTCTGCTCTCTTGCCCACAGCTTTTGTCTTGCCCGTCACCGTCGACCTGCATTCCTGATATTGCTCCCGTCCTGAGACTCTAGGAGGCAAGCGAGAGAAACAAACAAACATAGGGAAAGGGGAGACATCTTGCTCGCAATCAGCAACTCTCGCCGTCGCAATCTGCGCTTGTGCTACCCTGTTCCAGCGCAGCTGATCTGTTTTAAGCGATTCGCCAGCCTGCAGACTCGCAGCCTCAGTCCGCACGCCTCGCCTACTCACAGACATACCTACCCGGAGTCTCCATATCGCGAAACCCGGGCTTTATAACAAAACAATATAACGGTTTCTAAAACCTATAATCTTTCAGCTTCCCGAGACTTGCGCGACGACCGCTCTTCGACGACGACCATCAGCCTTTCAGACACGCGCCTACCGGGACAAAGATCTGGCTCCAGAGCTGGAATATTCTCTGCTTGTCTCGATCACCATTCAGCTTTGGTGTTCCAAGAGAAGCACGGCCTCTCTAGCCTTCGCTTGAGCTACCAGAATCGACCACTTGGCGGACCTGCACTGTAACGCTCGCAACGCTCAAATCATTTATATATAACATCTGCTGCGGTCATCTCCCGGACGTTTTCGTGCTGACCTCAGAAAATTGCGCTCCATACAACCTACCGAAATCCACACGCAATATCACCCGGGTGCATCAATTACCCACTGATCTCATTCGACCAAAACCCCAGCTTGCGACATCATCGCCACAATTATCTCACCCAATCCCATCACACATCTTACCACCGTATTACCTTTTTGGCCTATTCTATACCGCCGCTGGACCCGGCCTGCAAAGAGTGAGTCAGATTTGCATTCGTCACCCTGCCTTATGTGCTCCTTAAGTTTTTCTCATGGCGCGCCGCTGCATCACAAGCAACTTTGTTGTTCATCCTTCGTCGGGTGTGGATTTGGAACGCACCAGCTTGCCCAACGTCAAATTTATTTTATATAATGGGGGACTACCACTCAGAATGCAAGCTAACATTATGTTGAAGCATCGTTAGACAATTACGAACACAACGAAACTCACAATGGTTGCCAGAGAATCGCAAATGTTGAACATGGGCCGTGGAGCCTATGACACGACAGGAGTTCCCAAGCCTCCTCCGCGTCCTAAGCCGCAATAGAGCACAGCTCAATTTGCTTGGAGCTTGCCAAAATCACCATACTACGGACCTGTCCCGCGAATGCGGATTTACTTGTCGCCATTCCGACGGTACCAATGTTTTGCGATTGAGCGTCCTCGCTGCGCCGTGGAATCCCACATCACATTTTCTTGGCTGACGCCTGCGGGACACGTGCATGCGTCTCCCGCTGTACAACACTGCGAGTTTTGAATTTCAGCCCGGGAGTTTTAATTTCATACGACTTTTTAATCAAGCATCCTCAACTCTGAGATGCACCTACGATGGCAATTCCAGCACTTTGCGGCACGAGTCAGCATGATTCTAAGGTGTTTCACTTCACAACCGGCGTTATTAGACATGAGGGTTTCTAGATCCAGCGAGTTTTGTCCGCTCTGCTTTTTCTCCCCCATCACAACAAGGCCATTGCCCATGTCTCGCATTTCGCATCATGTGAGCAGTGAGTCAGCTCGAGCCGATTTACGATCGCCATTCTCCATTTGCGCAGCGCATTCCCATGACCCTCGGCTAGGAGCATTTGCTCTGTCGCGGGCGCGGGCGCTGCTGCTTTGTCTGAACACGACTTGGGTGTTCATTTTCTAAAATCTTTTTTAATCGGTTCGGTGTCTCAAGGCCATAGCAAAGATTCGGGTTCGGATTGGACAAAAACTTGGGTTCGGTTGGGAAAAGAAAAGGAACACTCGCATATAGACTCTGGGTTTTCCATTACGTTTCTTTTGTTCCCGCCGGTTTTTGCACTCGTCAGCCCCTCGCGGGGATCCCTCACGAGTGTACGGTTATGGTTGTACTCGTATTGGTTTGGAACAGGCCGGTACGGATACTTGTTTTGCTTTCGGCGGCATTTTTGATCTGGCTCCGTGGTGCATGCCCAATTATTTGCATCACACATAGACCCAGTTCCTTTTCATTTTTGGGGTTTCAGCTATTTCCCATTGGGCACGCTGGGCTGGGACCAGGTTGATAGAAGATACCCTGTCTTTTAGACTGTACAGTACATCAGAGATGCATGATAGCTACACAGCGACACGACAGTTTCAACATGATGGATCATTTTACTCAATACTTCCGTATATCTGTCTTCCGCCCGTGAGATCTTCGACTTGGCTGAGCCAATTTTGAGGCAGATCAAAAGCATCCAGGCTGCCACTAACGACTCTCTAAGCGAGAACTTGGCCGCAAGCTAAAAAATTATGGCGTCGCAGGTTTCGTGAAATTTCATCGTAGGTACGGTCATATCCTAACCAGTGTTGTTTGCTTTTCCGACCCGAATCATTACAATGTTGATTTAGGGTCACTCAGACCTGCGCGGCGCAAACCCACCTCCTCACGATCGAGTTCTCCTCACGATCTAACAGAGACCACACAATTGAATGGTAACTTCCTGCTTTTCTCACCCCTTGCCATATGACAAATCGACCCTCTCGCTTCCCCCTGCCAAGACGGGGAACTCGAACAGAATATGGACTTTTCAACTCATGCCCTCATGCTCTCCTCTTTCTTTTTGCCTTCAATCTCATCATCTTAGTCATTTTGCCTTTTTTCATCGGCATGTAGATGGAATTGTCTGAGTAGGTTTCACTCAGTCCTACATACGTTACCACACCCTTGGGTCACCCAGGAGTAGTTGCGTTGGTCAGCTGGACCAAGTGGCTGTGAATAGGGTTTCTGAGTTAAATTAGAGTAAAAGAATGGGCGGATCGAGACTGGCCGCCTCGTGTAGGTGTACAAGTAGGAGGCGATCGGCTAGGGTTTGTCATCATCCCTGGGCTCCGGTCAACAATCGATCACTTTTATGATGCTCTCTGCAGCTCCCGCAGTTACGGCCTGTCTACGCCATTCCTCGCACCGTACCTGGGCTCGCCTGGACAATTGCGCTCAGCTGTGGCAACATCGGACTATCCACCTAAGGCACATATGTTTCCACATCGCGCCGTTATGGATAGCAAATCACGTCGTATACGCCACCACGATAGAGCATACCGAGGCATTCGGCGACGCAAGAAAAGAAACCCGATCCCCAATGTCCTACCTGTGGTTGTGACGCGAGACGTACCGGATGAATGACTAACTGGCTAACGTCATCGTAGCTACCCCAGGCACGGTTTGACCGACCGGCTATATAGCTCTTGCATCGGCACCTGGGTGTCGGAAGAGGTAGGTGCCTAGGCAGTTCAATCACGACAAATGCCAAATGCAGAAGACATCATGCCCAAACACGTCCGCATCCGGTTATGCTGATCTGACTTCTCGAACGCTTCTTCTGCAAGGCTAATGCAAGCTCTACAACTAAAAAATGGGGGGGAAGCGCACGGAACGAGGCGAGAGAACGGAGCTGGAAAAGTACTCGGCAGGTACCAGCAAACACTATATCGAAGTACCACCTTCTACTAAGTACTCCTCCTTCTAAGTACTTAGTAGAAGTACTAAGTAGGTTCTCTTTCTCCCCTATATATAAGTACATACTTAGTACCGTACTCTATCTAACCTTCTAAGCTCAGTAGTAATGTAGTGTATATCACCCGGGCCAGGTATTCATAGAGAGGTAGGTATTTGATGATGATGCGCGTTTGTTCCCACCCTAGTTCCCGGTTTTCAGCACCTCACCAGCGGAGTGTAGTGTATCAGCGCGGTTTGCAGCTCTATCGTGCAGCAGTAGCCTAGCGCGTTCGCGGATCCCAGCAACCGTCCCGCCGGGTCCTTGCCATCATCCCCCTGTCCGAGCGCCCTCAGCAACACGCCTAGTGTACACTAACCTCCTGGGCACTTGGGTACTAGTACGTAGCTACTTCGTACCTGGCGCCAAGTCCCCTTAAGTGTCGAAGAAAAAGGAAGATTGGATTGAAGCTCACTACACTAGCCTTCGCTTGGGGCCGGAAATAAACCGTCCGGCACTCCTTCATACCAGTACCTAATACCTCTAACCGGACCCGCCTTACACCATACAGCACTACCTTACCTCGCTACACTCACCTAAGGTAGTGGTGCAGGGACGACTCGTCTCTTAGAGCCAGATTATTTCCCAGATGAGATGAGATGAGTTATAATAATATCCATACCCGCCATCGATAAATTCAAACACGGAACACCCGCCGCCCACCCGCGTGTAGTTCACTCCTTTCTCGCTTATTCTGTAATGAGAATCGCCCACTTCTTTTGCCTTTTCCCAGGCCAATTGCGGCACAGGGACTTCCAGATCAGGAAAATCTGATCCTAGCTACCGTACCTATCATACTTGTATGTGTCAAGCGGCGCAGACCTGACGTAGGCGAGCGAGTGAGTGAGTGCACTCCGTGACTAACCCGAGTAAAAATGATAACCCGGGGCGAGGCAAAGAGGATGATGTATGTCCCGGCTGCCTGGCAGCTCCCAAGTACCTATTCCAATTCGTGAATAAGGGGTCAGTTCAAGCAAAGCGCACGCTGCGATGTGCTGTCACCCCACGCTCTGTATATACCTTGTGACAGCCAAGAGAACGAGGCGAGATCTACTACCTACACTACCTAACCATTGGTAACTGTGCCATATTCCTTACTTAACCTATGCTTGGTATCGATGTCGTATCTACATACCTTAGGTAGAAGCTTCTCCCAAGGGACGTACATCATGATCTATCATGCACATCATGCGTACTTTAGGTATGTAAATCCGCATGAGCCCATGGTACGCCCCTCGGATCCCGGCTGAAAACACAACGCGACGCTGGCGCTTGGGATGGCATCTCTTGCTCCCTAACGAGCAGAGTTTGCTTGTGGTAGGTAGGCATTTGCCATGTGCTGTCCTGTTGCGCTGCGCCTCATGCACGCTTCCGATGATGATTGGTGTTCCCCTGCAGTAGCTGGCTGACAGGTCGTGTCTATAGGTACGTCGCCGTTGGTGCTCGGAGTACTACCGCAGCAGGTGCCGAGGTACGCACCAGGGTGACGACAGTGATCAGGAGACAGTTGCGAGAGAGCATGACGCGTCTGGTCACCAGTGTGCCTTGGCCGAGTACGCCTTGGCCATTGTTCACGTCGAACATGGCGCGCCTTCTTACAGGTATTTTGATGACTACGACCACGAAAGACGCCTGGGATGACAACGATACCCGGCGCTCAGCATCCTATATACCTATGCCTACTAAGTAGGTAGGTATACCAGATATCTATATCTGGAGGTGTGTGGAGGGTCGCCAAGCAACAGCCACCAGAATGTAGGGACGCTGTCGTTGCATCGTATACCTGCTTTAATAGGTACTCTACCTGCCAAGCCAGAGGAGCCTCGCCGGCAGCAGCCGCAGCTGCAGTCCCACCAGACAGCATAAACCACATGGCATACGAAGTAGCTAGCTACTTATCTGTGTAGCCTGTTGGTACCTAGATGACGCTCCATGGCCGGCCTGCAGCACAGACGAGGTGTGTGGGTGATGAGGAGAAGGGTGGGCAGGAGTCTGATATAGGTACGTTGCTGTAACACGCCGCAAGCAGCAGCAGTAATGGATGTACCCAAGGACGGAGGCAGCGTTTTGAAATGTGATTCGCAGACACGAATAAGACTCCGTCATCCAACCAGAAATCTCAACTTTTCCCCCCATCCATTCCTCTCACTTCGACGCCATCTATGAATAACAATAGAGCACGAATCAGACAACGCTCGCCACCAAGGGATTCAGCTGGCTAGGCTGCAAGGAATAGCTGGTAGGATCCCATCTCATCCCTTTCGCCAACTATCGGCCGGACAAACTCGGTGACCACCATTCTACACACGTGCAATCACTTACCAATCCATATTATATCAGCTTCCCACGCCTGACTAAGGTGTTATAGGTAGTGTAGTGTATTTGTATGAAGTACCCTACAGATGAGAATGGTGAGGCCTTTGCAGACCTGAAAGGAAGCTGGAGGGCGTGGGGGCCCAGAGCCGCCAAGTAGTCATCAATATTTCACTGGTCAAATCACCCGCCCCTGTGTATCTTCATTCTTTTCCCCGTTCCTCGACAAATCTTCGGAGCCTGTAATTCGGCGAAATACCTGCGTCGTGCTGGGGCAGTCACGTCATCTCATCTTTATATCCAATGCTTTTTTTCCCCGACGGGGCCATAGAGATCTGTGGCATGGGTACAATATTTTCTTGCCCAGACACCTACACTACACTACTTACACACCGACCTTTATAGTCGGGATGATGAGCGGTGGGTTGTCCACGCCCAAGCCGATCCCGAAAGATACACGCCAAGGACAGCCAGGCGAGAATGCGATCACATTACGAAGTAGACATATCATCAACAGAAATAAACCATCGGCTTTTTGCGACTGAGGCTCGCCATCCGAACACAAAGTCCCTAGATCGTTAAAATATCCGGCACACCGAGCTGACGGCTGACCCAAATGACCCAGGCCTTATTGCCGTACCGGCCCTATTATCCACCCCCACCCGGCGCAAGCCTACGTGCGTTGCGGAACCTCCGGGCATTTCTCTTCTTGTTATATTTTGTAACCCACTACTTAGGTAGGTACCTATCATACACACCACTATAGGTTCTCGGACAAGCAAGTGGTTGGACAGCGGAAACAACTGGTTGTCGCCTATCGCGAAAATCCCGATAATTCCCGCCCGACGTTCCACGGGGAAAAATCTCAGATCATACATACCTATTTTCTTCTTAGGATCCCCCCCCCCCCCCCCTCTTCCCTTTTCCTCTTCCTCGCGTCTCGCGACCGACACTGGCGCCGACAAGGGACAGCCTATGCAAGCGCACGAGGAATCTTTCAGGTTAGAGAGTTGTGGCTAGGTAAACTTGGCAGGTTCGCTATATAATTGCTGCTAATCTCGGTACCTATTATCAGCCTCTCTTGGATCAAGCATAGGTGATTCGAATCCTTCTACACTACCTACACCTTTACACTACTGTACGCTCCCGACCTACTTTAGTGTACCGATTCGGCTTCCTTATAGGTAGACCCCACGTGCCTTATCTGCCCAGTGGAGTGTGACGAGGTTGGTAACGCGATCCGATAGGTAGGTCACCAAGATTGCGTAGGATGCCGAGCAGGAGAACCCGGTCTGGGTTGTAGACCTACCTCTTAGTAGGTATCCCGTAATCTTGCCTACAGCGCCCTGTGTCTGTGTGGCAGATCCTTCAAGGCGTGAAAACCACGTGTGAGTGTCACCCCTAACCACGTAGAGTGTTTATTACTTCGTATTAATCTAATATGCCTCCCTCCCTACTTAGTTAGCATTTACCTGTAGCTCAACTTGATGCTAGAAATATATATAGAAAATTACACCACCTACCTTACTTTGATGCTTAAGCTAAGCATCTAGCTAATTGCCCTACGGGATATGTAGACTATTATATGCATCTCCTAAAATACCCTTCCTGTCAAGCGGGTAGTCTAGGTTAGTTTACCTACCTTATTCATTCACTGGTCAATTGTATCATCCTAGAGCTATGCTGCACATATCTATCATCCTGTCGCTAGAGGGCGCGTGCGCTGCCTACCTCTACCTATTTCATATACCTATGTAGGTGGATGTGTACTCAAGCTAGGCGACATGCGGCAGGTGGAGGAGTTGGTTCGTCTGTCGATCATGGTTCGCGTGGGAGCGTCCGTCCGTCCACACTACACTATCTTAGGCTAGGCCTTTCCCGCCGGCCCCGGCATGGTCTCGTGTTTTTTCTGTTGTTGAGTTTCTCGCCCTTCATGATTTCGGCAAATTCCATCTCGTCCCGGCAACCTCTGGCATATACTGTACGTCGTGTTCAGCGCTTGTATTGGACGACGTTGATTACCCATTCGTGGGCGGTTACTTAGGTAGGTATGAAGTATGAGGTATGTATATAAACACAGTAAGTCGGCGACTCGTGACGAAAATAGCAGCTGGCTTTGCCGCTGTGCTACATACACCGGTAGGACTGCCTTTGAAGGGAACACTGGCCATAACCACCTATAAATACTGGTAGGTATTGGTAAGGCTCTATTTATTGTCTAATACATACCGAGATATAGTATACTGTATACATATGCAATGTAGTACAGTGTAGGCAGGATCTTGGAAGGGCTCGCGACTTGGGCCTCCCTTGGGAATGGATCACGTTGCCGATTCCAATGCAAGAAGCGGGACAGTAGGTAGGTGCAGGACCCTGCGGATTCTGAGCCCCGTGCCGTTCGCTTGTTTCCTTTCCAACGTGTCCTCTCTCATGGTACTGGATACCTACATATCCCCAAAGTGGTACGTGCAGATAGATGGGTTAGGTACGTTACAATACCTGCGGGCTACATGGAGGCTTTGAACAGGCAAGTCGGTAGTGTAATGTACACTAGACAGGCATGTCGCGGTCCCCTTTTCATCATAATAGGAAATACCACGGCATACCTAGTACGGCTTAGAGATGGATGTGACTCGATTCTCCATAATGTCCCATCACGTCCGCTCCATCAAGAGCGGGTGTTGCGGCTCAGTACGAATCTCTCTTGGGTCCTAATGCATGGCGGCGGCGATATCGCCGCTCTTGACGACCCGAAGAGCATGTTTCCACTTGCTGTCAGAGCCACGGGTGAAAACATGTCATGGACTAAATCGAGGGGAAACGTCCGGCCTTTAATGGGAGACGAGCAGATGTTGTATCGATAAGGTATTCGACGTATTGTTGTTTCCTGCAGCGTGAGATGTAAATGCGAGGTGTGTAGTATATGAGATTGAGGCGAATCCATGTCTTTCACGCACCTAACCTAACCTCGCAGATTTTTTTCTGTCCTCGTGATTAAGGAATAGTCGTGGAGATGAAGGAAAAGTCGGGAACGGGTCGAAAATCACTCGTTGAGACCCCTGGATCTCTTTACACTAGAGTATCGTTCAATACGTGTCGGGTGCTCTCGCGAGCCCTTTTCATGACTTACATATTTAATTTCTTTAGCTTAGATCTTATATATATTCATGTTAACCGTGTCATCTTCTTAGTAGTAGATGTTGCGGAGTTCACATATACCATTAATCCAAACCAGGGATTGCAGGCGTCGTTTTTCCGTCACAGTAGATTATAAAACTTAACCGGTTAATTCGAATTTCGAGGCAAACTCAATTACTACTCTCTACTTCGCATAGGTCGTCCTTGTAGTAGGCCTTGTCAGGTCGCCAACCAGTCAGCTCAGCTCGGTGGTTCTTTTGTTCTGCTTCTCGCGATCATCATCCTATTGTCGTGCTGTCAGTATTGTTACTACGCCCGGCTTTCGGTCCTCTCCTATAAATAGCCAATTGCTTGTATGTCGCTCGTCAAAGTTTCATAATCTGTGGCTTTGTGTTTGAATGCGTTATATCTGGTGGCATAGTGTATACTCTCGCTCAGTTGTTCTTTCATGACGCATGCTGCTATTTCTTCGTAGCGGGGGGTAATATTTTTAGAGTGGCACGGAAGAGCCAAACGGTTGAGATAAAGTCTCCTACTTGAATCATTTCCTTTATTTGGAGCACTGTTTACATGGCTTGGTGGGTAGAGCAACTCTAGCACACCTATCCTCATCTCGAGTTCCAAATCATTGAGCCTGGTCTCCATTTGGGCCATTCATTCCACGCACCGCCTTACCATCCCTTTTGGTTCCCTTCCTACCCTTCTTCTTCGACTTGTGCTTCGGTCCAATAACGACTACGACAAGGGAGGACCTATGATTCACGAATTCACTCACCTTGTAAGCTAATTCCTCGCATCTTCATTCCAGGAGGAAACAATTTCTTCCTGTATCAAGTATTTCATTCACTGCGATGGAGCTATAACTGACTGCGACAACCACAGTACGGTACCGACGACTACCCCTACGGCCAATCCGCGACCAAGCGGCCCAGGCGGCCGTCAACGCTAATACTTACGAGATCTACGCCAGCAGCGTCAGGCTCAGCGGTTGCAGCAGCTAGACTAAGCCCAGTCGGGAGAGTAGAGAGCTGGAAGTTGTATATAGAGTCCCGTTTCAATTGAAGCGGTTAATGTGAGATGCGCATTAACAATAATGGACTTTGAAACAATCTCCTATCGTTAATCGGCCGCTTCACTCGCCTGCTAATCTTACGGGAGTCAAGACGCAGCGATGATCGCTGTGTGTATTGCTTAACAGCTCAGAAAATCTAACCCCCTACGGTAATGTCTCAATACTAGCCGACGTACTCCATGAACTCACGTGTCGTTGCAAATAAAAAGTAGACCCCAAAATCAAGGCGAGCCCCTGTCTCAGGGTTCAAGCCATAGGAGACATGAACAAGCACGCCCTATTTCAATAATATGGCCTCAGACTCTTGGCTGAACTCAGTGTTCCGAGAACGCATCATCCCCCACAACCGCAAAATGCCCAGGATAAACGCTGGTAGTCCAATCCCGATTCCAACTCCAATTCCCACCCCTATGTTGATCCTGTCCCCCTGAATAAGTCCTGTACTGTCTCGCTGGGCACTTATCGTTGAAGTATTCGGGTATGAGGTGGAAGAGTCCGGCCTAGTTGTGCTCGGTCTAGTTGCGCTCGGTCCAGTTGTATTCGGCGCGGTTGTGCTCGGTGCGGTTGTGCTCGTAAAATCAGGGTTATCCGACTGCTAAGGTAGTTATCAGAATTCAGAACTAGTTAATCACCACAAGCGCTATGACTATGAGAACATATAGACAAAATCGAAGAAAAGATGAGAAAGGTGCTAGGTCTGAGCGTACCTTGCCACAATCACACCATAGTGATTAATTGTGTTCTCGCGTGCTATATTTGTTGTTATCGACCCGGTGAGTATTGGAAACATAATTTCATCAGACATCGTGATCGTTTCATAGTTGACACTCGGCATTACCGTAGCCCGGACTTCTGAACGAAACACAGACGTGCAAGCATATATATTGTCAGTTGGGGGATTCGAAGAGCACGCGTAGCCACTATCGAGTTGTCGTGATCAGACCCCAGGAAGATTGCTTAGCGAGAGCTCTTAATACATACCCAGGGAAGCATGTAGCTGTCGTCGCTACCGACCCGTCTGTGATACCAGAGCTCCTATAGGCGACATTGTAGCCCGACGGACACACGCCAGGAGAGTAGAAGTACCGATTGTCGCGATCGAAGCCTGGTGGGTAACATTCTGGACGATGCGCACCGTTTTCAGTTCGACGTTCCGCCTGTATATACCAGCCCTCGGGAGTTGCAGGATTTAATGCACGGAAGACGATGTTACAGGAGGTTGCAGGTGGCGTGTGCCTCGTTGTTAAGGGTCCGATCAGAGTCGAAGCGACCGACGTTGTCGAAGCCATATGGTGTTTATGTTGAACTGACCATGCTTATTGACGGACATGTACTACTAAACAGAGCCTTTTGGATTTCAGAAGAATAGATTTACGACACAGATTTCGTGGACGTACTCTCTTGCCAACACTCTTCTTACATATAGCATTTCAAGGTTGCAATCAGACATACGTTGCCCAACTGAGGAGGAAAGGGAAGAGTGCGAAAGGGTGGGTTGAGAGAATGGAACAGGGGGCTGAGAATCGATGGCCATAAATATCTTTCATATGCGACTCCTTCGTGTCAATATCCGAGCATACCACAGACTCACCTCCCTAGAAATATGATCGCTTACCACTATTAGCTGAGCTATATTCAGTGCGCCACTCGGCGGCTAGGGACCAGTCACAGTAGACGTAAATTCGATCATGGCCTTGGGGTCTGATACGCGTGCCGGGCAGTCCAGTTTTCTGGCAGTGCTGGCCTGATACTGTTGGCCTGAAAGACCTCCACGAGCCGACGCCCGCCCCCACGCAACCCCAAGTAGAGATCTTTACCCGCTGACAGTAGAAAGCTCCTGACCACTCTGATCGACTTAAAGCGGTACGTTCTTGATACTCACGATGCTTGGTTTTCAGCCACTCAACGTCAAAAGTTACTCCGCCCACAAACCCCAAACAAGTAATCCCTGAAGGGGAACCCAGTGTCGGCTCACGGCAGCGCTTGACTCAACATTCGCACAAAATAGCTGGGCATAAAGAGTTTCGAATTTATGATATAGCCGTGGTTGCTTTGCTTCGCGTTGGATACGTCAAGGGTCCGAGTTCTTATGTATGGGTAGGATCACCTCATTGGTGCAAGGAATGCCCGTGGAGTACGAATTGGCTTCTGAATGTCTATATAAAGGGCCTCTGGCCCTCACAACAGCAAACACATGCTTGGATCAGGCTAATTTAAAGTGACTATCTATGATCCCGTGTTATCTGAGGCACTGGTCACCTCTTCCCACCATATCTCCAGACTCCACACACATCTGTTAGAATGTACAATTTTCAACAATGACGGAATTATCCTTCCTGATCACTTACATACTTTCAACAAGCCAGTGGTCAGCCCTCGAAATCGCAGGACGCTTCATGACAACCCATGTTTACTACAGTGACCAAGAGAGAAAATATCTGAATAGAAGGTTTGCAGAACAGGAAGAAGATATCACGAGTACTGACAATATAAAATATTATGTGTATACTATTCATAATATTTATCGCACTCCTTTAATGGTTTTAGACTCGGATACTGAACTTGTGAGGGCCTGCTCGTATGCTTAAGGATTCACGCAAGTTAGCAACTACTGACGGGAAATTCGTCACTACCTCCCCAAGCTAATACAATTCTACCTATATCTATCACTGATTACCTTGCTGTAACAAGGACTTAGGCGAAGGGTGTCACAGTAATTATTCTATCAGTAGCCGCAGGTAGTCAAGTGTTCGACTTAACAACGATCTACTTTTGCCATTTGGTTCTAGTAGTGTAGCAGTATTATAGTGCTACTGTTCTATTCCGTAACAAGGGGCTAGAGCCTCCCGTCGATAAAGACGTTAGATAATTTATGGCCAACACACTTCATCCCTTACATCAAAACGGTGGCTTGGTTCTAGGGTATTCGGCTAGCTCCTGTTATCCCTTGAGAGGTCTCCGATTCCTCGGCGAGAGACTCGTGCGCTACGCAGGCTCTGTCTATATTTATTGATTTGTGAAAGGTGTTACATTACTATATATGCTACTGCAGACAATCAAGTGTCCGACTTGATTACGTTCTACTTTTGGTAGTGTACCGGTTATAACGCTGCAGTTCTATGCCGTGCCATCTATGCCAGGACTAGAATGTGCTTTCCTCTCATTTGCCAGATGCAAGCCATACCAACTCGTGCAGGGTTATATTTTCTTTTTCGAGGGCATCCTTTGCAAGGGCTATACTTGTTGGTTAGCTCGGATCTGCCTATTATGTATCACAAATACGTTGGCGCCAAGACTCGAACAAGTATTCAAAGTATGAATCTGCAGCCACATTTCGTTTTCCAGCTTCCGTTGGAGAGTTTCTTCCTTATTTCCTCATCCCCTCATGTTATCTGGCTGATCATATCTGTTCGCCATGGCTACCCACGAAGCCGCTGTAAAGCAGATCGCGAAGGCAGTGAGAGCTTCCTACAGTCGACGAGAAAGTTATCGCATATTTCATGGATCAACAAACAGTACTCGACCTCAGCATGGAGAGAAAACCATCGACATCAGCGCCCTGTCGAATATCATAGCAGTGAACCGAGAGTCGAGTTCAGTCCTTGTTGAACCAAATGTTCCCATGGACAAGCTGATAGCATCGACATTACAACATGGACTCATACCGCCTGTTGTCATGGAATTCCCCGGTATAACCGTTGGTGGCGGATATAACGGTTCGGCAGGAGAGAGCAGCTCATTCAAACACGGCTACTTCGATGAAACGGTACGTTCTGTTGAGATGGTTCTTGGCAACGGAGATATTGTCACAGCGTCAAAGAACGAAAATCCCGACCTTTTCAAGGGTGCTGCTGGCGCTCTCGGGACTTTGGGGATTACCACTTTGCTTGAACTTCGCTTGATCTCGGCAAAACGCTTTGTGCACACTTTCTATCGAAAGACCTCTAGCATCGAGGAAACAATAGATGTGGTTAGAGCAGAAACAGAAAACGCTGATAATGACTACGTTGATGCGGTCATGTTCTCAAATACGTTTGGCGTTGTCATTACTGGCAAGCAGACTGACGATTTGCCCGATGGAGTCAGGCCTCAAACTTTCAGTGGTGCTTGGGATCCATGGTACTATCTACATGTGAAGAATAAAGGGAACTCTGCTCAAAACTCCGAACCAGCAAGCGATTACGTTCCGCTCCCTGAGTATCTGTTCCGCTGGGACCGAGGTGGATTTTGGGTTGGAAACAGAGCGTTCGAATACTTCGGTTTCGTCCCATTCAACTCGATCAGTCGCTGGTTCCTCAATGATTTCATGCACACGCGTATGCTGTATCGCGCTCTCCACAGTGGCAACCAGTCATTTGGTTTCATGGTTCAGGATCTTTCCTTGCCGTATTCGACGGCAGAATCGTTCATCCGATACACTTCCAATAAGCTGGACATCTGGCCACTCTGGCTGTGCCCTCTTCGCGAGGTCAACGAGCCTACTTTCCACCCCTCTACAAAATTACCCGGACCAGAGGATTCTTCGAAGCCTATGCTCAACATCGGCTTATGGGGCCCGGCCTCTCAAGATATTTCGTCTTTTGTTCGTCAGAACCGCGATCTGGAACGGACACTAGGGGAACTAGGCGGGCGGAAGGTTCTATACGCTCATACATATTACCCAGAAGACGAATTTTGGAAGCTGTATGACAAGAAGTGGTATGATGAACTGAGAAAGAAGTACTGGGCCGAGTCATTGCCCACTGTGTACGACAAGATTAAGGTGGATTATAGGAAACATGGGCAGAGCTCGACCTGGAGCTCATGGCTCAAGTCATGTTGGCCGATCCCTGGTATTCTAGGTGTGATTGCGGCCGTGAGAAGCAGAGACTATTTGCTTCATAGGAATGCGCCTTGGAAGGGTATATAGATCGTATTATGGCGAGCATCGGGAGAAGGTCTTGTAAAGTTTCAAGTTTCAACGAATTTGGCATGTTCTCGGATCTCACTCCTCTGAACATTATTGATGCTGCTCTCGGCATGTGAAGGCAGTTGTCTACGCTTCATGAGTCGACCGCAAAAACAAAAGTTATATGTTCTAAAGAGGCTTTGTTTTAACGCAACCACAGTAGTTATCCGAGTCCGTGTTTCGACGTCGTCCCTAGTACTGCGCCAAGTTGTTATCCAGCTGGTAGAGCCGCTGCTTGGCATTGAGGGCCCAAGCCAAATGCCGAGAACCCAGAGCCTAAGCCGGCCTAAGGTCTACCTACCTAGGGTTAGCCTTCAGGTACCCCAGGTATTTGAATCCTTCCAGAAATCGTGCAACGTTCTAGAACAATCACACCAGAACCCACCTCCTGTAGTCAGGAGGTGTTGTCTCCCTATACTCTAGAAGTGCCAGGCTGGGTTGCTAGGCCTCTGGGGCAGGTTGCATAGCACGGCTGATTTTATGAGCGAGATGAAAAATATGAAGCCTTTCTCATAATCTATTGAAATATTTGGCTGCGAACAGCACTGCTCAGTCGCCAACATTATTATCTCGAACCAGATAAATACATGAGCACCAAAGCATCGTTATCAAACTTCGTCCCTTGCCGGACAAGACGACCTAGCAAGACCCAAACACGCTGTTCCCAATCGTCCGAACAGCATCGATATTAGGGCCTTCGAGGGCCCTGTCCAACATGAACAGGGCGCAATGCTTCGCATGGTCAAATTGGGTCACGAGGAAGTCATGTCTCTGCCCAGTCGTATAGACCTGCGCCAGGCGGATCAGCACCCACGTACAGTGCGTCATGTGCTCCCGCCCCGTCGTGTACCACTTATCGCCGCCCTCGTCGGCGTTGTCCGCGATGAGGGCGAGCTCATCGTACGACATGGGCCGCGTCTGCTCGCGGTCCCACCAGTACGGCCACTGCTCCGTCCCGGTGAGGTTCCCCGCGGCGAAGCCCGCGTCGAGATACTCCTGCAGCCCGTAGCGCGGGCACGACGGGTGCAGCCAGCCCTTGACGAGCTGGTCGAAGGTGCAGCCTATGGCCTCTGCCTCGGCGAAGCTGTTGCCGCAGTACAGGAATGGGCGCGGCCTCGTCTCGCGGAGAAGCCGCACGTGCAGCGTCGTGACGACACAGAGGGCCACGATCGAGACCGCTGTCGCGATCTGCCATATGTTGGGGACGCAGCCGGAGACGCGGGGTCGCAGAACCCATCGTCGGCCTAGGAAGATGGGCGTGGCGCGTCGGTCGTTGTTGTCGACGACGTGATCGTCTTTTTCATCTTCGGGCACGGAGAAGTACTTCGGATTGCGGAGAGACGGCTTCCAACGAGCACCGAGGTTCTTCGGGGAGAAATATCTGAGTGGCATAATGATCTGTCTCTCCTCTGGTTCTTGCTCGACTGCGACGAGGAGTATGTGTCTGGTATCTCGGGGGGAAAGGCGATGGAACGCGCGACGAGAGATGAAGAAAGGGGGTGAGCTGGGAACAAAGCACTCTACGACAACGGCGAGCGCGGAAGCAGCGCCAAAAGGGCGAGACCGATCAATCGAGATGAGAATCACGAGACGGATCGAAACCGCTGGATGTCATCCCCAAGCTCGACACCCAAGCGCTCCAGCACGTATGATGAAGTTTTGAATGACAAAAACATTGTCACGTTGCCACATGTCTAAACAGAAACGAGCTGCGGAGGGCGCATAACACACCGGAGAGCGATGATTTCAGCGTCGACTGAAACCGATGTCGTGATGATGGTTTCCATGGTTCGGCTCTGCGAGGCAAGTCGATGCAGCGAAACTGGTACATCTCGATATGTACCTGTACTTGTCTGCTCGTGAGCGACTGTGGCAACCAGATTCGGGTTGTTCATTTACTCGATTTGGCACTTCGCGCACCCGAAGGGAGCTGATTAAATTTACTGACAGGCTCTTAGACACAGGATCGCGGATCTTAGTGGTACGATGTGTGTAGTGTATGGAAAGTAGTGGAGCGAACTCGGGAGAGACAATATCAACAGGGGCTAAGGTATACGTCACCTAGTCAGACTGAAATCTGAATGGCATACCAAGGCCCAGACTCTCTCATCGAGATCAGCTATACTCTACTGAGCTTGGTATGCTCCCGTCGGAGGTCAGAAGCGACCAACCAATAGCCACCTCATGTAAGAAGAAGCGCAGCGGAATATTGATCCCCCTTTCGTATCTTGTATTCCTTTCCTGGCGAGAACTCCACATTCGCGTATCCGGCGCAAGGGTTCACTGCACCTCCATGCCCGAGCGTTCGGATTTGGGGCCGGGGGGTCGAGAATGTCGCGCAGGGATCCTGTACCCCACAGAGGACGGAAAGGGAAGGACGATTCCGAAAGCTTGACAAAAGCTTGTCGCTCGGTATGCGTAATATGACACAGGCTCTAGTTGGACCAGTAGGATTCTAGCTGAACTTGTGCTTCAAACGATCTCGGGTGCGTAGGTGATGATGAGACCTCAAGGTTGGATGTCGCGAGTGTTAAGGCCAGCTCGGCTGGTCTCAGGAGGCCTCTTACCTACCCTATTGTTGGTCGGCTGACTTAGATACAGCGATGTTATACTTGCACTTGGTGCGTTTCTATGACTGGGCTGGGTGTTGTGACTGTGGCATGACCATGGGGCAATTGAAGTATGCCCTTATGCCCTGATTTGTTAACATATCATTACAGTGACGAGAACTATGAACCATCTGCTTTCGATCAGACTCGTCATGAAATTGATGGCGCAGAATCTATACTACTTGAGGTTCAGTTGGATACAGAGTATAGGTAGGTACAGTTGAGTCCAGTGACTGGCCTCCAGACCCCATTTACGAGCCGTGCTCGTGTTCATGCTCGTGGCCATGGTTGATCATAGGCACCGGCTTGGGATCCGACCCGTGCTCATGCTTATGATCATGCTCATCGTGCCCCTCCTGAGCCTCTGGGTGTGTTGCTAGGTGACTTGGGAGCTGTCCGCCGATCCTCGAATCCCGCGGGTGTTCATCGAAGCTCCCATTCATGCGAACGGGGACCTCGATGAGGAAGAAGTAGGCGGGCTTTTCCTTCAGAATCAGCGTACCGCAGTGTTCGACATGATGAAACGTATCAAACCGCTCCTCCATGATCGTCCCCGTCTGTCCCATGCGCTTGTATTTCTGCCAGTAGTACGCGCAGTGCGCGATGTGCCAGTCCCGCGATGCCCAGAAGGAGCCTCCCTTGGGTCCCAGGGCCCCGATCTCCGACTTCGATTCAATGGGAATCGTCCCGTTCTCGTCGAGGTAGTAGTCCCAGTGGCCGCCTGGCCCAGCGCGATCGAACCTGTCCGTGAGCTCATCGTCGCGACATTCTTTGGGCAGCCAGGTGGTGGCCAGCGAGTCATAAACGCAGCCGAGGGAGAGAGCTTCTTCTACCGTGTTTCCGCAGAGGCAGGCGTTCAGACCCGGTGTCAGAGTTTCGGGGCGATAGACATCTCTCTGCCGGAATGGTCGCCAGGAGGGTGACGCGGCGTGGGCAATCGCGAGTAACGTGGCTAGCACGCCTACAATGGCGAAGAGGATGACGAAGATTCTGAGTGTTGCGTATAACAGCCGTTTATGGGGTCGATGAGTCCACGTCATCAGGGCATTCTCGATATTCCTTTTCGTTGGGTAGTCCTCGCCCGATGATTCTGAAAACGAGTCGAGGCCGTCGACCTTGGACAAGAAGGGGGATGTGTCTGATTCCATTTTGCCTTACCCGTTTTCCCGTGGACAAGACAGTGAGTGTGGGCGGGAACGCGCTCGCTCGAGGCCGGAGGGACTCATGAGGGAAGAGCTTCGGCGTGGATGAAGGCCAGACATAGCTCTCTGCGAGAAGCAGTACCGACCTTGACCCAGATAGGCCGACGCCATCTTTTAGAATGGACTGATGACAATTAGATGGGACGATACACGTGTGGGATGTCGGTGAGAACCCAGCAAACAGATTCATAAGTACCTAAGTTAGCGTGACAGGAATGGTGTATCGCCATGATCGCGTCACAGCTAGGGCAATCGGTTCTCGCTCAGCGAGAGCGTCGTAGCGAACGTTCTTTTAAACATACCCGCCAGTGTTGGCGCCACGTGAGATTCCAGCCAGCGGTCGAACCATGCGGGAAACGACCCTAGACCCAATCTCGGACACGCCCCCACACATATCCCCGGCTCGTCCTCGGTGCGGTGCCGGGGCGCATCTCTAACCACACAGAAGCTTGGCTCGGGCCGGAGCAGCGTTGGGCGGATGTGGGGAAGAAACCGAAAATGGGCGTCACCCTCGCATCGCGATACCTACCTTGGCAACCCATGTTAAAGAGCCGAGTTTACCACGGCCATGTTAACATCATCTCCATTAAGAATAAGACGCGAGTTTCCAGCTTCTCGGGTCCCCCCCAAGAATCGCTTTTAGCCAATCAATTCTACCACGAGGTTATACCGAATCCATGGTCAGGCAGAACCGGGACTGAGCCATGCATTCCAAATTTTCCTAACTGATGCTTGTTTTCAAGACGAGATACATCTGGGCTAGAGGCTAGAGCGATCTATGTCTAACCGTCGAGACTGAATAGACGCTGCATCTCGGCTAGGAGGCGTCGGCCAATCAAAAGAGGATCATCGTACGTGTATTTCAGCTCAGAAAATCTAGGACTCAAGAATTCTAATGTTTATACGAGCTAGCGTATCTAGAGAGTAGGAAACAATAGAGTCGGTCTATGGTCATACGTACATCGGTTCGGTTTGAGATCATGGGGGTTTGAACAGCTTCAGAAGGCCAAGTAGAAACACAAGCTATTAGCTCTTAAACAAGCGATGTAACTAAAAAACAAGCTAGCACAAATAATCTAGACATGTCACTACCCTGTTGGGCCGAGGCGGCGGCTAGAACTCGCTCGCTTCTAATTGTCGTTGAAATTCTGGTCGACATGACCATCAGCATGGAATAAGCTTCCCTTCCCCAAATCATGGATGCCCGTCGCGACTTTGCTCCCTGGATTCTTAACGCCTTCCGGAATTCCAAATAGCGGGTGAACCAATAGGCCAGGCTCCAGGGGATCGAAGGAATGCTCAGCCATCCATTCCTCGAATGACTCCCATGACACACACATGCGCTTACCGTAGTCCTTCGCCACTGGCACGTCGTCACTGAAAAGACCTCAATTAGCCTAAAATAAGAATTGTCATGTCGTTGACTTACTTTGTGGTCCAGTGGATTGGAATCAAGGTCGGGTCGGCATGACATTGGATGTACTGCCTGATCCAATCTAGACAGTGCTCTGGAAAGTCTGGTCAGTGCCATATAGCCTGAGCCTTTATGGTTCATGACTGACCCGTGTGTCTTTTGAGGAAGAAAGAATCATGCTCCGAGAGATCGGGATAGTAGTGCTCGGACCAGAGATACTTATGAACTCTCCTAAGACAGTGCAGGCCGTGGAACGCGGAGATCGTGACATAATACCCGCTCCCGTCTGTGAGTTTGACGATGCTGTCATCATCCTTGAATCCTCCGAGCTCGTCGTTACTCACCCTCACCTCGGAATCTGATCAGGCATCAGCATGCAACCTAGACAGAACTAGCTAGACAAGGTGAATACTCACGATTCATGAGATGGTCCCAGGCAGCTTCCAGCTCGGGTCGAGGAGTTCCTAGGAAATGCGACGGCTTATCTTCATTTATTGAGCCGTCTAGGTTATATATCGCCAGTAGTTCAAAGCGATGCTCCTCATACGTGATTTTGTCTTTGATGGGATCTATACTTCCGTCGTTAGCAATGTGGATAGAATAGCTTGGATTGACACCTACTGTTGCTCATGATCGGGTCTATCTTAAGCGATGGAATCAAAGACACTTTCTCGGCGTAAATGCTAACAATAAGCACATTGACCGCAAGAAGGCCCAAATGAATGACGATGATAGTCCAGTATCTCTGACAGCGTGCTGACCAGGTACCTAAACTGGACATCTGGCTGGATCGCGTCGTTGTGACGAGGAAAGGACCATCCTCGGCCTCATCTTGAGCCAGGCTTTCTCGTTCCATCTTGTGCTCCTCTGCGCTTTTCAACTTGGAATATGATCCCATCGTGAGACTTAGGTAGAATCAGATTAGTCGTGCGTGCAATAGAGATCATAGCCAAATACAATTCAAAAATATAGCAGAGAAGAACTCTATCGCATAAGAGAAGAAGTGCCGAGGGACTTGGTTGGCACTCGAAGATGTCCCCAAGTTTTTGGCAAGTCTAACGCCGCTACGGGACGCATCCCCCTATCTTGCTACTTCGGGACTCTGCATGTTCAAGTTGATATTAAGAATGCAAGAGGTATAAGCTAGTGCACATCTCTCTCCACTCTGCGAGCTGAATGAACCCCTGCGGCTTACGCGCATAAGCGATACTTTTGAATAGGTTAATTTCATGTATCTGGACTTTCCACATTGTGAATGTGATCTTCTAACACCATCAAGCCTTCAAAACGTAACACGAGTACTTACAGTAGCCCTTCTGAATAGCGCTAACTTGCCACCGACTGTGCCGCTTGATAAAACACCATATATTTCCGCTTGTAGAAGGTGACATTAACTCGGTGTCCGACTTTGACTCTATGCGGTGCTGGTCGTTGTCGCGGAGACGGAGCCAATCCTCTTTTTCAAGCACATACGCGAAGATCGCGCTGCCTAGTGATTGCGCGAGATCACAGGAGACAATCGCCTTCTGCTGATTCGGACTCTCAGATTGTAGCGAACACGGGGCATAATGCGAAGCCGTGATGGTATGACGGACAAGCGGGATACAGCCAACGAACCAGAGCCAACAAACTACATGGGGAAAGATGCGTGGCTGGTCAGAAGACCAACTCAGACCTGCATTCAGCGTTCCCTGGATGATGGAAAGCGATCTTAACCATCTATGCACTATTCACAATGGAGCTGGCGAGAAACAGATTAGTGCCTAACAACATCCATTCGGAACGAGGTGTATCGGAACCATATGGGGTAAGGAAGCCAATGGATACCAATGTTGGCCTGTTGCCAAAGGCTCATCTCTGATATATAAAGGCAGGTTGATCACCTCGAGAGATAATGAAATATCATCTCCCCTACAGCACTCACAGCACTCACAGCACCGCCTTCCTCACAAGAAGCACAACAACCTCCTACAATTTTCCCAACTTAACTTTCTTGCAAAGCCAGTTACTCAACTTCATCATGCAAGTTTCCAAGCTCTTCTTTGCCATGGCCATGTTGGCTATTGGAGGATCAGGACTCCCAACTAAGCGTACGTATACGAAGCCTATGCAGTGTAGAAAATATATACTGACAAGATGATACTGCCAAAGCGCTCAAAGGGGACGCCGAGCTCTGGACGGAAGGGGGTGGCAAAAGCCAGCTCCGCTCCGTCGGCTCAGGAGACGCTGAGCTGTGGACAGAGGGGGGCGGTAAGAGCCAGCTCCGCCGCGCCAATGACGGCGAACTCTGGACCGAGGGAGGTGGCAAGAGCCAACTTCGACGCTCTAAGGACGCTGAGCTTTGGACCGAAGGAGGCGGTAAGAGCCAGCTTCGCCGCGCCAATGATGGCGAACTCTGGACCGAGGGAGGTGGCAAGAGCCAACTTCGACGCTCTAAGGATGCGGAGCTCTGGACTGAGGGAGGCGGTAAGAGCCAGTTACGCCGCTCCAACGATGCGGAGCTCTGGACTGAAGGTGGTGGCAAGAGCCAGCTCCGCCGTTCCAACGACGCTGAACTCTGGACCGAAGGTGGCGGCAAGAGCCAGCTCCGTCGTTCTAATGATGCTGAGCTCTGGACTGAAGGCGGAGGCAAGAGTCAGCTCCGTCGTTCTAACGACGCCGAGCTTTGGACTGAGGGTGGCGGCAAGAGTCAATTACGCCGCTCCAACGATGCCGAGCTCTGGACCGAGGGCGGCGGTAAGAGTCAGCTATAGATGGCCAGGCTCCTAGAAAGTCAGCCAGAGGATGTCAGGCGCAGAGGCCTACTCGGCCATTTGGATCAGGTGCTCAAGTCGTTTCGAGCGTGTATGACGAAAGGGAGCCGTCAATGGTCATATCATGTCTACTCCTTTCTTTTGTTGAGTAGAAGATAGCCAAAGTCACATTCTTACTTCTCATCTTCTTATCTCAATTTTCAAACGGAAACGAGGGGTGTAGCTGTGCGACATTGATGTAGCAAGTCGCGACAATGTAGAGGATGAAGTTGGCAACATTTCGTATTCTTGCGTGTAGGTTGTTGAATGAATATTATTGATACTACCTAGGTTAAGTAGTAAGGTAGGTAGTGTTGGGGATCTGGGAACCCCTTTACACAACTCCAAATCTTGGCACAATGGGCACTAACTTCAGTACGCCAGCTGTTCTCAGCTGGAGGAAAGCTCTGCTGCTGCTGCGGTTCTCAAACCGTGGTGGCACTAGCCTGTCTTGGCCTAGTGTGAATTCGGTGAATGACACAGCGATGCCATTTAGCGCAGTCGTTCAACCCCCAAAAGATACCAAGGTACCTGGTTAGGTTGCATCATTTATTTGCCCCTCCATCACTTTCCTTTTCTCTCTTCCCATTCTTGCTGCTTGGACATGCGGCAAACACAAGTACACATGTGCATAATTTGATAACTTCTGGCGCATATTATCACACAATTGACTTGTATCTACAAAGACAGCGGCGAATTGGAACAGGAATATTCACAATGTCAAGCAGACAATTGCGCCGACTCCAAAAGCAGCGAGAGCTAGAGCAACTTCAAGCGCCAACCCCTGCCGGCAACGACTTGGAAGAGAGCGAAGATGAGACGCCTGTCCAGAGAGTGAAGCCGAGAATGTTCTCAGGATTTGCTGCTCTGGGAGACCAAGATGACGAAGCCGACGATGACAATGATGCCGACGATCACGATGACGAGAACGAAGCCAAACCCACCAAGACCTCGTCGCATCCCGCCCAAGGCGCAGTCCACCCCGACACCCCCAAGAGCTCCTCTAAGAAGGCCAAGAAGAAAAAGAAGAAAGGAAAGAAGCATGATGCTTCCCTGGCGTCACCTTCGCCGAGAGAAAAAGACACGCCCACGCAAGCCGGGCCCGACGAAATCGACGAAGCCCTTCGAGCACTCGACCTTTCGAATAAGCAGGCTGGTACTTCCACTGCTTCCCAAGCGGACACAACGCGGCTGGCGGCTTTCGAACGGATATGCGAGCTACTGCGCATTAACACGCACCACCTCAAAGTCGTAAATGAAATGCGCAATCTCTTCGGTCGTGAAGCCATTGCTGCTGCGATGAACGAGGAGAACGAGGAACGCGCGCGTACACAACGCCCACGAAACATGCCCCAGCATGTAGACCTAGAGACCTACCTTAAGGGGCAGCCAGGTAAGACACTGCCTGAGGTCACGCTCCGTCGGAACCCATTCTTGCCCGGGAAAGAGACATGGCCACGTGCTCCCACAGAGGGCCTCACTATGAGGCAGTTTAAAGAAGGGGTGGTGGATGGCGTATCCATGCCTGGCACGGTCGAGTTCGGGTTTGCGCACGACGAGAAATACAATGATTTGGAGCAACAATTCTTCCATCTGGTCCAGATGTTTGATCCCATGCGACTAGTAGATCTTCTACATCGTCATCCGTACCATATTTCGACCCTCATTCAGGTCAGCAAGGTCGCCAAACAAGACCAGAACTCGGCTCTCTCGGCCGATTTATGCGAACGGGCCTTATTCACGTTCGGGCGTGTTGCGCTCTCCAGTTTCCGACAAAAATTGGAAGAGGGCAAGGCCAGACTTGACTTTAGGCGGCCAGAGAACAGGCAATTCTGGCTGGCAGGCTACCACTATCTCAAGAATCTGGTAATGAAAGGGACGTACAGGACGGCTTTAGAGTGGGCCAAACTACTGTTCAGTATGGATCCACGCGACCCCTATGGCATGATACATTTCATACATCCGATGGCTATCCGGGCGCATGAATCAAAGTGGTTTATAGACTTCTGCGACTCGGAAGTCTTGGACAACTTTGACACGGCGCAGGACTACGTTCGCCAGACATTAGTGCTAGCGAGATTGCAACAGAAGGACGCGGCGGGTGCTAAGGCTCTTTTGCTCGAAGGCATGGAACGACTTCCGTGGCTCTACAACGGTCTCTACCAAGCGCTCAACCTTGACGTGCCAAAAGCAATCTGGGGTGTGCAACCACGCGATGGCCACGAGGAACTCTTCGTACAACTATACGTACACCAAACAAGGAGCTTATGGGATAATGCGCAGGCCACAGGCTTGCTCAAGGAGGCGGGCCGGGAGGCGAAGAAGCCGGATTTCCAGACCTTCGGCTTCCCGCCGGTGGTTGGACGGAACATTGCCAGGTTTGTCTATCTGGATAACACACCCTCGTTGATGGGCCATGTTCCGGGCGACTTGCTTAGCTCATCGCCCAATTGGGAGTTCGATCCTGTTCCGCCGTCACGAGAAGAAAACATATTTTCGTATGATTCTCAAAAGCAACCTTGGCTACCGCCAAAGCGACATGAAATACCCGGCCTCGAGATCCCACAAGATGGGCAGGCATTGCGCCGGCTTCTTGCCCGGGTCAGGCAAGGCGGCGCGCCACCGGAATTCGAAGCTATTCTCCAGGAAGCAATAGCCGAGGCTACTCAAGCTGGCGAGGGCGATAATGGTGATGGAGAAGAGGATGAGAGCGGGGATGGAGCAGCCGACGAGTCGCGTGGAGTTGGACCTGGTATCTTCCAAGTCCTGATGGACTTGTTTAGTGTTGGAAGACTGGGCGGTGGGGATGGAGGCGAAGGCGACAACGAGCCTACTATCGATCACTGGAACCTGGCCGAGTCCGAGATGGATAATAGAATGCCGGGAGCATGGGGAAGCGACTCAGAGGATGATGACATGCCGGAGTTGATATCACACGACGGAGATGATGAGGACGAAATGCCGGCTCTGGAACCGGACCCTTGAAAAGCCGAAAAGCTCATCATGGATCTATAGGCACTCGGGCGCTAAATACCCTAGATGCCTCGATTCATCGGTATTTTACACCTACACTAGATATTTCCTCTCGGGGCGGACAGGCGGACGTATCGGGTTTGGGCGTTGGATGTTGGGTAATATGGCGCACAGCCGGCTACGCCAAGGCGGCAGATTGCGCAAGCTGCGGGGCCAGTCATGTCATGTAAGTCATGCGCGGGACCGGAGGACTGGGTAGAGGATCTGCACTGCAATTCAAATGGCATGCCTTCCTTGGTCGTTCAGACCTGGATGTATTTTTAATCGCTTCAGCTTATAATTACGTGAGATGTTTTTGCTCTTGGTCTCAGGAATGAGCAATTTTATTTATTTTTCCTGGCAACATGGGCCATGGCCAGGAGACGGCCCAAAATAGTAATGGCTTAACCTAAGTCCTTCGTCTGGATGTTACAAAGCATCAGGGGGAAACTTGCTCAAGTTTCACTTTTTGTAGTGGAGTGTGTACCTACTCCGGACATGAGCGGAGAGAGCGCACGCAAGTTGGGATGAGGTACCTACATAAAGTAGGTACCAGTACATAATAGTAGGCAAGTCATCCAAAACAAGGGATGTCAGCCGCGTAGATACACTGTGTAATCTTGTCACCTTAACGGCTTTGTTTTGGTATCTATAATTACCTGGCTGAGACATACGTCATTTTACCTACAAAGCATGTAGCTACCTATATGTATTTACATGTAGTCTTTCGTATTTTGTACCAGGCGAGACACTGAAATAACATGTGCCCTGAGTGCCCACATAGAGAAATGTTCTCAAGTTGCAAAGTACCTTTCAGGGCCAGGGTTGTAATCTACCGCACTGTATGAAGTGGGCCCAGCGGGATGGAGGGGTTCTCGGCAGCCCCTCCATGTGTGTACCAGGTACATGTATACTTAGATGCTAGCGTAGGTAGGGGTACATCAGGTATGGTACCCGATCAACCGCATTATTAATTGCCAACAGAACAACCACCTTTATAACGTACCTAAGCACGCAACGCCGCATTCTGCAATTAAATAGCCGTTGTGGCCACTTCTCTCCTTTCCCATCGCCTTTTGCCCTGCGCCATTTGTCACATCCTGCAAACTTACAATCCATAGACTGGTCCACTATTGCGCGCATATTGCATCACCGATAAAATGGCGGACGCTCACACTTACAAGTTCAACGTCTCGATGAGCTGCGGGGGATGCTCCGGCGCTGTCAACCGCGTCCTCGGCAAGCTGGAGGGTAAGTTGTTTCTCTCACTTTGTCATTTCCTGTTCTACCCCGTACCATCCTATGCCATAGCCTCGTCCTTCGGAAAGCCATGGTTGCGTTAGAATATCACCTAAGCATCCGTCCGTCCGTCCATCTATCCATCTACCTCTCTCCCCGTAGAGAACCTCCGACATAACCGAGCTGACATTGTCCCCTCGGGAAACCCAAATACAGGCGTCCAGAGCTACGACGTGTCCCTCGAGAAGCAGGAAGCCGTCGTCATCGCGTCCCCGGGCCTCGACTACGAGACCGTCCTCAAGACCATCAAGAAGACGGGCAAGAAGGTCAACTCCGGCGAGGCGGACGGCGAGGCCAAGAGCATCGACCTGTCTGACTAGATATCCATCGCTCCTTTCCCCTTTCCTCTCCTTTCTTCTTCGTGCCTCTCCGTGCGAGAAAAGGCGGGACGGGATAGGTGGATGCTGTGATACAGATATAGAGGAAGGATCGACTTGATGGACTGGTCAGTTGGCTGGTTGGCTGATTGTTTGACGAAAGCTTCGGAGTTGGGAGATTCTGGGTTGGTTTACTATGCTACTTAGCCGACGGCACGTGAGTCGTGCAACATCTGGGTTTTTTTTTTAAAAACCGATATCTTACCTGTTTGCCTCTTCTCTGTGAGTGATGTGACTGCTATTCGCTAGGCCCGACCAGCGGGTTTATCTGGGACCGAGCCTCAATATTAAGGCAGAGTAACCGGATGCCCTCGGCCCTCAACCATACGGAAAGAATCCCGACGAGGATCAATTAATTAACTAGGGCCAGTAGCCCTTGATAATGAGGGAATAGAGCAGTCGGAGATTTCGGATTAGGCGGACCCATCAATATTCTCGTGTGCTTTGTCGACATCTCTGTCTATATAGGCCTTTTCCACGAAGGGAAAGGGTGAACGATTGGGCGGGGGTTGATCACCACAGTGGGAAGCGGATGGCCCAGAAGGACTCTATCAAGCAGTGGGGCCCTCGACAGGCTCTCCCTTCTGACTCACTACGTTCACGATTATATAACTTATACCGCATCATATAAAACAGCATCATAATCTCATAACTTACGGACCGTAATGTGTATGGGGCCATTTCCCTCCCGTGACTCTCGCTCTCCGCGCTTTGAAACAGCGTGTCAAGTTATAGAGCCAGGCTTGCGCTCGCGTTCTGATCGCTACCACAGGTGAAGCCGCGTCCGCCGCTTTTCAGAGTCCGTGGCTCGGCTAATGAATGGGCTGTGTGATAACGAGTGAGTGTCTCCCTCGGAGTATTGTAATTAGGTACTGGTTAATTCACGGACCTAACATTTGAGGTTTGTCTTCCTACACAGGTATACGATAGTCAATCAAGCCACTTCATATACCACTATTTCAGCACGGAGGGGCTGCCCATTGACAGCTAGTGAATATACCGAAAGAACGAACTCTCGCCATCAGGTAGAGAGATCTCCCAGGCTTGCAGAACATGCCTAGATCTAGTGGCTGCATGCTGATTCGCCGATCCTCGGTGGGTATTATCGCATTAGCCCATCCCAAACCCATATCAAGAAACCATCTCATGTGGATAGAGTTGTGATTGCTGTGATCCAGTGGGGGATATTTCTTCTCAATGGTTTGTTGTGGTATTATGGAGTTCATGGCTGTAAGTTTCTTGTCTTTCTTGTTTAGCGATTCGGTGCTCGTTTCAGAACTGGCCGAGGGCTGTAGTGACTTGTCAAAGAACAGAAACTCCTCTACTAAATTGCCAGTTTGCTACTGCGAATGAAAGTTTGACGCCCTGCATATGGCTGGTTGCGCCTCATACCTATGGCGAGGGATGAAGAAGACCCTGACCTGTATGAATCGATCGACGGATCCTGTGACATGATGGCGACATCGGCAATGTTCACGTTCTCTAGTAGGCAGTACAATGAAACAGCAAACCGCCAGCAAGCGCCGAAGATCCTGTCTTGGCTCCTCGTTCTTCTCTCCTCTTCTCAATGGCGGGGCTATATCGAGTACCCTTCAGCGCTGCTTGCGCTGCTTCACCGCCAAGGCTTTGGCATCTCTAGCCTGGGATCTCCATATAATTTCAAACAGCTTCCCTGTATTCTTCTCACGGAAGACGGCGGTGTGAAGCTATGCTAAGGGTGAGAAGAGCCCACACCGTGGGTGCGTGACCTGCCATTTTCTGTCATGACGTTCGTTCGAGGCGTGTGAGGGGACCAACAACAATGGCGACCGATTGCGGGTAAGGGCTGATTGCAGACATGACGCACGCGCGGAAGAGGAGCTTGAGAAGCCGAGAACTAGCACGGATGATTCGAGGAGTGGGGAGGTTGCAGGCGTGTGGCTTCCGTTGCGGTAATCAGATCAGTGCCGCCGACATCATGGGTTCTCTTCCCTTACATGGCCCAAGAAGGAGAGGAAGTAGATAGAGCCTTTCTTGCGGCTGAATACCCGGAGATAAGCGGCCCTTTCATCAACTTAAGTGCGAGGGGTATAGCCCGCGTCTTCTCATGCTATGGCATATTGGCGGCATTCAACGAATTACAGGACGTGTGAAGCAAAAGAGTATAAAATAAACTGCAATCAGGAGTACCTAGATGGGCTTAGGACGACTAAAAAAGGGTGAGCGTAATCGGACTAGCTCCTCAACTTCGGGATCCCAAATGCCTAGAACCTTCGCGCTGGCGCTGGGCCACGTGATCTAATTAGTCGAAACCTTTCATGTGGGGGTGGGCGGATAGCAGCCCTGGTCCTAATTTTAGGCCTGCACTTGGTACGTATGCTAGGTCCGACCTGGTAAGTACCTATCGACCTACCTACCCTGCCAATGACCAGACCTACTTCGTACCTGTATACAGATGCCGCCGCATCACATCCCTTACGCCTCAGAATGCAAGCCGCAATATCATCTTTGAGCCTCAGGTCGCTCATCCCAGTACCTATCTTCCCTCTATCCCACTAATGTCCAACACGTAATTATATAATGGGGATGGAGACCTCTCGCCTGTTGTTGTTGTTCTACTGTGCCCGCCCACCCTTCCGCCAATCCCCCCCTGCACTGCCGTCGCTTTCATGACATGCTTATTTCTGCCCAACCGAGCTCACTGGGTACGCATCCAACTTCGACGGAATTTGGACAACCATTTACGAATTTTGGAGTGCGCTTCACCAACCCTCAGGTATCTGTCCCTATGTACATCGAGATTTCTGACAGCAAAATCTGCTTGATATGGCTGAGAATATAGCGCATGGGAGTGGTCTGGTGCAAAACCGTGTTGTGAAGCGACCACGCCCCGTCAAGAGTTGTCTAGAGTGAGTCGACCCCCTCCAGATCTTTCGATATTGGCTATACATATTCGTTGCCTTCATGCCATAGGAGCCTCGCAAATTTGCCACCCCTTGTTTTTAGTTTGCAAGTAGATGGATGGCATACTGGCAACGAGCGGCAAGTAATTGGTTGATGTGCTGATAAATTTGAGTGAAGATGTCGCCGAAGAAAATTGAAATGTGATCGTCTCATGCCTTGCACCCAGTGCCAAAAGTCTCAGCGACAGTGTCGTTATGTTGCCGAAGGGGAGGCTGGTAATCTATCGGATGCCTCAGATGCCGAAATACCTGACCGAGCCCCGAAGCGTAACTTCGCTCCTTCGGACTATGAGGGTAGCCTTAGCGAGGCCTACTCTCAGTCGGCAGGTGCAACGGTTTTGGAAGACTACGGCCTTAGAATCGAGAGACTTGAGCGGGCCCTGCTAGAGAGAAACTTGCCGCTCCCTGAGGGAAGCAGCGGGGGTCGTTCCCAACGACCCGTGGCGTCGGCTGTGACGATGCGCGGACTCACGGTCAAAGGCGGGTCTCGAACACGCTTCTTTGGGCCGAGCAGTGCACGAGTGTTGGTAAATCTGGTGAGTCTGCCTTCACACCCTCTGTATCCCCTCATACGTTTCCGAGCCTGATGCAGTTCTGCTTAGTTCGATGAAGCGAAGGAGTTTATGTTTAGTCGGGGTGACCCTGGTGATATTCTCCATCAGTTCTTGCTTATACGGAAGATCCACAAAGCTGTGCAAGAAGAACACCGGAAAGCTACGTCCCCAATCGCCGTTTACGTGGACTCGATGACGCCGATCCAGAAGCGTATGGCGGACGTTTTACCAACTCGAGCCGTCTGTGACCACCTGGTTCAAATCTACATGGAAAGATCTGAGTTGCTTTATCGCGTTCTACATATCCCCTCGTTCATGTCTCAGTATAGGCAATATTGGGAAGGCAACCAGCAGCCCGATTACTTCCTACCACAACTGTTGTCAGTCCTATGCATTGGTTATCGATTTATTGGGGCCGACAAGGGACAAGTTCCAAACGATCGGGACGGGATTCACATGCCGACCGCTTGTGCTCTGGTCAAGACCTGGCTGAACAGCCTTCGGGGTAAACAGCTTGTCGAGTTCAGCTCGCTGCAGACCGAGGTTCTTTCTCTTATGGCTCAACGGATCCTGAATTCGCAAAATCACGAAACGTGGCAGCATCTCGGTCTCCTTGTCCGCATGGCAATGACGATGGGTCTACACCGAGATCCGTCCGAGTTCTCTCACGAAATACTTCCCTTCTGGGCTGAGCAGAGGCGAAAACTGTGGGCCACGATCCTCGAACTCGATATACACATGTCTATACAATGCAACTTGCCCAGTTGCGTTCGAGAGGGTGACTTTACGTGTCGGCCCCCAAGGAACCTCAATGATGAAGAACTGCATCCGAACATGATCGAGCTTCCTCCACCAAAACCAATCGAGATAGATACGGATTCTCGTATCCAAGTATTTGCCGCTAATACTCTGACAACCCGCTTCAAGGTCGTTGACCTAGTTAATCGGATTGATTCTCTCCAAGACTACCAGCAAATCCTCGATGTTGGGAATGAGTTAGAACGAGCTTTGGAGGATGTTCGTTATGTGGTACCGCGGAGACACCTGAGCGACACGAATGAAACGCATCGTCACTGGATGACGCGCATAACTCTTGACATGAATTGTCGTCGACCTCTTCTAGCATTATACCGGCCTTTTGCGCTGAGTAGTGCTGATGCCCCTCAGCAAATTATGACAGGGTACCTGAAGTCCTGCATGATCTTACTTTCATACCTGGAGGAGGTGGATCCGACGGCACCTGGCTATCCTCATACTTGGCCCACGTATCATCTTATCCTCAGGCGGGATATTATGCATGCTTCATTCGGTGTTTGCTATTATATGAAACACATTCAAAGCAGCACTGTAAATACACAAGAAGTGGATTCCTCTGGATTCAATTCTGGGCCAGTACCTATTGGGGTAGCCTGCATTGCCGCATCCAACAACTCAGTGCTACTCTCCTTACCTCGTCTTAGAGCGACGGTGGAGAAAGTAATTCATACCATGATCAGACGCATTAGCGAGATGGGAACGGATATCAAGGACTTGGTCTCATTGACGATCGTTTTTCATACATACCAAGGCGAAACGCATGAACCAAAGAAGGAAGTTAAGAAAGCTTTACAGCGAATCGTGGATGCTGGTCTTCAATCGATGCATATTAGTCAAGAGGACATGGCGTCCATGACAGTGAGTACGTTCATTCTAATATTAATACAAGCACTGACCTGGAAGTAGATGGTATCACCAACAAGACAGATGCAGATGATGAACTTCCAGCCTGACCCGAGTCTTATGGTCAACGTGGAGCCATATATGGAGCCATATATGCTGGCAGCAGATGCGCAACACGGCGTGAGTAAAAATAAATTATATATTTTAGCGGAATACTAACGTTTCACAGCTACCTCATGACTTTAGTACATGGGAAAATGAATTTTGGAATCCCTTCATCTCAAACCAGGCACCACTATGATGATCGCGAGGTACATTCGAAACTCTATGGTATTATGCCGTGTGGCGAATGGCGAATAGTGCTTTGTTTTGAATATTGAACTCCTCTCATGTCGTACGTCACCAATAGACCCATCGTTTCCATCCAATACACTGATTATCGTACCCTTAGTCCTAGCAGTGAGCCTGATGCTGAAGAATACTCAGTTCGAAATCACAGGACTTTTGCCAACAAAGTCAGCCGTTTCACTTGCTTCAACCATGAACCTGGCGACACTAGCTCTTGTGATCTTGGGCAGGCACCCAATGGCCTCTCCATCGTCGGGATATAGCTTAACAGGTGCCACATCCCCATCAGCTAGCACACAAGCCCGGACTAGCACAAATTCCACGCCAGCCTGCCGAGTTTCTTTGTCGACTGCATTATGGGCTGCCAGTCCATGTTTCATATTGGTATGCTTGAACATGGCGCGGAAGAGGAGATTCACGCTGCTAAAGCTGCCCCCGACTCCCCATTGACTCAATATGATTATTCTCCTGGTCCCGAAGTCTTTCATGGCGGAAATGGCATTGGCCACTGAATCTTCCACTGCAACGATGGAGGTTAATAATCCCCCTTCTCAGTATGACGTTTTACTATTCCAACGAGCGGCAAGGCTTTGGGAGCATGAGGATATCCGAAAAGTTGGCTCTGGCTCGTGAAAAATTGGCTTAGAAAGGAGGCCGGGGATTACTCACTGATCCTGTCCGGCGTATCTGGGGAAATAGCCGCGAAGGGGGAGTCAGAAACTCTTCTCATAGCTAAGGCAACTAACACCGCCTCGGGAGGTGTTGGAAATGCCTCGAATGCTTTCGTTATGTCTTCGCGCTTCATTGGCGTCCCCTCAACGGGCGTCAGACCGGGGCGAGCGGCCACGGAAGAAAGAGACCGAACGAGAACGACGACACTGTGGCCTTTGGATAGCGATTCTTCAACAATCAGCTGGCCTGTTCGACCGCTACCCCCTAGGATAAGGAGGTGCATCTTGAGATAAATGAATAAAATACTATCAACACTTGCTTTGCGACAGAGGTAGTAACCAGTGGACGAGAGTGAATTTGATCCTGAATGAGCATGCAGCGCCGGAAATTTCTACGATTGACACGTTATTACTTTATATACATGTCCCTAGCTGCTCTATATACTGCCTCTAGTATTATCGTATCTTGTCGTCTGTGTTGAACCCTCTGATGGAGAACGGAGCCGAACGACCGGAGCAGCAACTGACTCGGCCGAGACACCCGGAGAGAGGCTCACCAAATTCGTAAGCGCAAGGAAGCTCACCTGGCCATCGGGTACCTAATCTGACCAGGGTACTTCGTATCAGTCGAAATGACCCGATTTTTTATTAACCTGGTTTTTCACTGCATTGAGCTGGTCGCGATGAGGATGGTGAAATCTATTCCGTGGTCATACATCGTTACTATGCGGGGCAGTCCTGCACTCGACCGTCTGAACATCTGAGGGCAAACGCTAGTGATAACCCAAATAGGAAGAAGAATTAATGCTCGTCAGCACGCAGTGCATATGGTATCGGATTGAAGATTCAAAGTGCTGGCGATTTAACTACGGGACCCTCCGTGTCTGCGCGGTGATCCTATCGCGAACACAATTCCCCATCTATCGGGTCGGACTGACAATACCCTTGCCCTAGGTAGTATCCCCACTCCGGCGTCCTCGCTATGCTTGTCGCCTCTAATATTCTCTACCTTCTCTTAGGCCACGAGAAAGGAGTGAATCAATGATACTCCTTGCAATCCTCGGAAAGAAGAGCGAAGGAGACCAAAGATCTCCGTCCGCAATCTCCTTTTGCTACCAGACCTTCTCCGCAACAATTACTACCCGATTGGTTTCTACACTAACGCGTGGTGAGAATACTCCTAGGAGCGACTTTCCTGTAGTTCTTGCTGTCTTGAGCGGCGTGTTGAGTCGCCAAATGCTGTCATAATATCAATGGGTTTCGCGCAAGTTTTCGGCGTTAAAACCTACGAGGTAGTCTAGGAGTAGTCACCGCGCCATGAGAAAGACCTTGGGCAGCTATTGTGGTTGGCGATGTTCCGAAAGTTCACAAGGGATTCTAGACTCGGTATTGTGGGGGTATTGTTATTAATTTCTCATCATTTCTTCTCTCCATGCGGCAGATCTCATGTCTGGGCGGGATTGGCGCCTTCGATTTGATAGTCTTTGAACTGTCGCGCAGGAACTCTTCTATCAAAGAGCACGTCCAGCTCTTCGTATGTCCTGCCTTTGGTCTCGGGCACTCTGAAGTACGCCCAGACGAGGCACAGTGAACCCAGTCCTCCAAAGTAATAACCAAGTTTGCCTTGCAGGTTAGCTTCATCGGGATTGATCATGTAGGGAATGGCGACCGTCATAGCTATACCCACTACTGCCTGAACTGCCGTGGCTACGGCGATAGTCTTGGACCGGACCCGAGTGGCGGAACATTCCGAGAGGACCACAAAGGTGATGGGGCCGATGGATAGATCGTACACCCCGTTCCAGACCAGCATCAGAGAGCTCTCCGCCCATGCGACACCGGACGGTCGACCGGGGATGGTGTCGAGAATGCCAATGATGAACATGATGATGACGCAAAACAAGAGCCCGATGTTGAAGATGCGACGTCGCCCAAACTGCCCCATCAAATACCACGAGATCACAGTCGAAACCCAGCCCACGGCTAGATACAACCGGTTAGCTTCGTCAACGGAGCCAAGGAGCGATCGGGACTAACCCAGGAACCCGATGCCTAGATAAAACGCGTCTTGGTCGCCCACTCCCGCTAGCTGGAAGAAGTACGTCCCGTAATTGATAAGATATATACCCGACAGGACTTGTGTGGTGTAGACGCCTGTAGCAATCTCGGTGCGGCGGCGGTTCACCCCTTTAACAGTATCGAGATAGGTGCTCCCGGCCTCCATCTCCAGCTCAAGTCGGTCCGTCTCTGTGATCACGGCGAGCGTCGCATCGATGTTCACCTTCTTAGACGCCAGTCGCCGCAGGGAATCGCGGGCCTCTTCGGACCGCCCTTTCCGCACCAGCCACCACGGGCTCTCCGGGATGAAGAACACGCCGGGCAGGATGATCAGGACCCAGAACCATTGCAACGCAAACGGGATGCTGTAGGCCCAGTGGCTGTTCAGCGTCGCTGTTCCGGCCGTCACTCCATTGCCGAGAAGTTGTCCAGTGACGAAGCACAGGTTGGTGTAGGACGTCAAGAAGCCGCGGAGAGCCATCGGGCAGACTTCCGAGGCATAGGTCGGCCCGATGACCACGAAGCATCCCAGGACCAGACCCCCCAGCAATTCTCCAACGAGAAGGGCCTGTAGTGACCGGGCGAAGAATTGGATAAATACCAATCCGGCCGTGAGAAAGACGCAGGCGAAGAAGGTCCACTTCCGGCCGAACCTCTCCATCGGGTAGGCGGAGAACAAGGCCCCAACCACCTGGCCGAGAGGGTTTCCCAGCGATAGCCCAGTCTGCCACCTTGCCGGAATGACATACTACGAGACTTGAGTCAGTATCTGGTCGCGTATCCTAGCGGAATCGTTTACAGGGATGTCACGGAGTGATGATGGATGACTTGAACGGCGCCCAGCGTACCTCTCCGTCGGGATGCCGATCCCCGAAATCTTTCTTGAACTGCGGAATGGCGAACATGTTCCCCACGATCTGGGGATCGAAAGCCAGCATGATGACGCCGATCGACACGAAAGCCGACCACCCTACCGCCGTCGGGTATAACTTGACAGCCTCCCAGAAGGTCAAGGCGTGTTCCTGCTCTATGGCCTCGCTAAGCGCCTGGGCGTCCAACGGCTCAGCGTCGGCCGACGCGCCAGGATCATCTGGCGTCTTCATCATTCTGGCTCGGCTTGAGCTCGGGGATGTCTCCGGCGCGGATCGCTGTGCGTGTGCTCCGTCTACTCCCTCGGCATTGGCAGCGAGTAGTAGTTCGGGGGCAGCAGAGAACGTGCCGTACCCGGATTGGGGGGATCGTGAGATCGTTTTATACGACTGCCGCTGCCGCGCATGCGACTCTCCACACGACATTGATCTCGACAGACAAGTCCTGCAACCACCACACCCCCCGGTACCAGAGGAGCAAGGGACTTGTTATCGTAATACGAGAAGCAGAGTGGTTGGGTTGGGTTGGGTTGGTCGCTGAATGAGGGGAAACACCTTGTCATCTGCACATAAGCGAGGGGGATGCAACCGTGCATGCTGCAGATCAAGGTGAGAGTGTGCTGCAACGTTGTAGATAGCGACACAGATATAGATAAAGTAGCTACCGGAGCGTTGGTAACTTCTGACCTGCAGCGTCACTTTATCTCTTTGTTACAGACGTACGCGCATATTGGATCTTCAAGTCCCGCGCGGCGAGTCAGATCGGTACAGCATTCTATCTGGCCAGTGTGGCTGATAAGTAATAAGCGAATACCCTGCCCCTGCTTGGCGATTATCTTCGCAACATCTATCTGCCTTCGGCTCCAGGTACCGTGGAGTGAGCGACATGGGATCCCGGTTCCCTTGTTCGTCGGCCGCCCAACCGGGTAATACATTGATAAGCTACGTAGACAAGACCAGCATACTCTCCAGCTCACCGATGAGAAACGAATTTCGCTCTGGGTACTTGTACCTATCACAGTTTCTGAATGCGAAAACATCTCGGCGGAAAGTA
Organism: Nemania sp. NC0429; assembly: GCA_022578495.1. Classification (NCBI taxonomy): domain Eukaryota; kingdom Fungi; phylum Ascomycota; class Sordariomycetes; order Xylariales; family Xylariaceae; genus Nemania; species Nemania sp. NC0429. Next base: position 786,749 of record MU392161.1, on the reverse strand, counting down.
AGTGTAAGTGATATTGGATAGTCTCGCCGCCACACGCAAACCCTTATCTTCATAAGCTTCATCTAATTGAAAGGTGGGGGGTAATACATGGGCCTGGATACGGCTACCCCGAAATATCGTTGAACTGCCTGATCTGCTACATGCAGATATGACTACTCTAGAGGGACATTATCCACGTGCCGTCCCTTGAGCTCGCCTTGACTGCTACTCGTCTTTCAGTTGGTAATTCCAGCTAACCGGAAGCGGAAGAATCAGATAATGGCAGTGATGATAGGTTATCTTGCTAATAATGTTTAGGATAATCCTCGTATCGGGAAAGCATGGGAGCTGACTGGTGTTCGCTCTCTTAACATGATGTTTATAGAGTTGTCGCATATATGGCTACAACATGTAGCGTGAAGCTAAACACTAACCGTGTTGATTGTAAAAGTGAAACTTTGGCTATAGGATAGGTAGATAGCTTGAGTATACCCTTTTTGCGGTATTAGAGTATGTCCGCATATTACGGTACACAGCTCTAAACACTGCTGCTGATTCTTCAATTGCTTTATTGTTACTATAAAGGCACTAGCAATTATCTAGTTCGGTGGCAACTCTACAGATTTGTCTGTATCATGGGCAGTTGTAATTTGCTGGTACTGAATGAAGCGAACTGACAAAGCACCACGAAACGATTCACAATGAGAGTGGTTATTGTTAATATCCCAAAAACTGCCTTGACCAGTAAATAGGCCTTTTTTTTGCCTAGCCCAAATAGCACAGTAAAATCTTTTCCCTGACACATTTGTATACGCTTCTGTCCTTGAAACGCTCAAGGATACCCCGGGGCAATAACAGCTTGATCAAGCTCGAGTATCACTTACATCGCCAACATAGTTGTTGTTATTGAAGCTAATATGCATTGCAATAAATCAAGAGGGCTGTTTTGTATAACAAGGCCGGTCACGGAATATAACTGCCGCGCTATTTCGGTACACTACTAGGAAAACTAGAGTTATCAAGTCGGACACTTAACTAGTTGTCTTACAGTCGCCTACATAGTACTATGACACGGCTAAGGCATCAAGTCACGTTGATATATATAAACTCACATTTTCTCTCCTCCATCCTCGTATTTCTGGCCAACGACCGAACTTCCGCAGCAGCCTAACTGTAGACACTGCCACTTTCGACATGTCTGATCACGAAGAGCCCAAGACCGGCTGGGCCGTCTTGTTCAACCGGCTGGCCCCCGAGCTTCGCCAAATGATCTGGAAAGAAGCCGTACTGGAGGCGATGGAAACCCCAGAAGTCCTCATCCTTCTCCCCCGTTACCTCTTCAGGGGCATACATAGCCTAGATAAGGACGCGCCATTCCCCCCAGTCAACACGGCCTTCCCCGCTGTTATGCACGTGAACCGGGAAGCTCGACAGATTGCCTTGATGCATGTCCAGATGGCCGATATAGGACCCTACCCATGGAACAAATGCCTGGTTCCCCAGCGGCCCTTCCGCCCCGAGATCGACATCCTCTACGCATCGCACACCTTGAACCCGCTCATTGAGTTCTGCCGCGCAGACGTCATGAAGGTTCAGCATCTCGCTCTCGACTACGGACCTCACATTGAGAGGGCCTTCGTGCCGCTAGTGGAACGCCTGCCTGCCCTGCGCACGCTCAGGTATGTATTCCTGGGGGCCCGAGGCACCATCAAATGTCGGGAGGACTTGCCATTCCTGCCCCACCGCAGATATGCGCTGCGAAATGTTGATCTTGTTGACATGATGCTTTCCGCAGAGACTCAGGAGGCTATGAGGGGCATACCCCCCGAACCATTCATCTCTGCGGCGGTTCGCCGGGCAACGATTGGGGCCCGCACAAGATACATCGATCCCGAGCTGTGCGTCATCACCGAGTTCTGCTACTCGCCCTCGGGCGACTCCCGCTTCGTTGCCGCAGGGGAGGAATTCCCGGCGGACAGTCCTGATCCCAGCAAGTTCGCTCTCTATCAGGCCGGAAAGAAAAATCTGGATTTCGTGACTCCTCTGGACGGGATGATCATGCGAGGTTCTGGTGTTAACGCTGAGATCCTCTACTTGCGAGATCCACTAAGGGGCGGATAATTAACATAACCGCGAACGCTGAGAGCCCATGGCGGCTGGATTAGATTGTTAGATAAGCGTAGGTAGGATTTAGCCTCGTGGTAGTCAATATGGAGTTGTGCGCTGATTTAACATCGTAATCTTTGCCCCTTTAATTATACGCCTAATTCTTCTAAATTGTAGCTCTTCATAGTTTGAGTAGAACTCCAAGTATTCCTTGTAGGACCCGCGTTGGTATGTTATTGATTTCTTGAAAATAAGTAAATGTCATTGTTGTCGTTACTCGTTGAAGCGGAAACCGCCCCTCCCTCCCTCCTGATGATAGTCAGTGGTGCTGGTTATGACAGGGTAGGGAGAGCAGCATATACTATGCTCTATCTCATGTTCGGATCAACAGCCAACGTCTATTGTGCGGGATGATCTGCCTGGGGATCAAACTAGCCGGGCGACAGAGCTGAAAAAAATTCTTAGTGCGGTCAACGACCACATGTCCTTTGGTTAAACCCTGGAAGCGCAAATGCAAGACATGAAGGTAGTCTGTGTCGAAATAAATTGACCTTCCATTCCGCGTAGTCAGATCGTGAAGTCGTTTGTTTATACAATTAAGTACATCCTCAATTGCTTCCTTGTTGGGTTACGGAAGACTATTGCTAATTATTATTTCGATTAAAACCTGGCTTCGACCTTTTTCTCGGTATCCTGCAAAGCCCAAGCGCTCGTCTTCGTCTTGCTTAGGACAGATCTGCACTGCTCCGCCGTGAAGCCCTTGGCCTCGACTGCGGGGTTGTAGCCAAGCTTGTTCTTCTCCCCGATGGTGGCACTATCCACCTTGGGGGCCGCGCTCCGATCGGGACGGGAGTACACTGTCACGACGGCGGCGCCGCCGAGTCCGAGATTGTGCTGTAGCGCATACTTGGTATCGGGGACGGCGCGGTTGTTCGCCCAGCCCCGCATGTGCCAGACCAGCTCGGCGCATTGAGCGATGCCGGTGGCGCCGAGAGGGTGACCCTTAGAGATTAAGCCGCCCGAGGGGTTAATGACGACCTTGCCACCATACGTGATACCGCCGGCGCGTACTAGCTCGTGCGCCTTTCCAGGCTCCGACAGACCCAGGGCGTCGATGACGATCATCTCGTTAGCCGAGAAGCAGTCGTGTAGCTCGCATACCTGGACGTCATCGGGGGTGATCTTGGCCTCGTCCATGGCGACCTTCCTGGCGTGTTTGGTCATGTCGATGCCCATCAAATCAATAGAGCTCCTAGAGAAGAGGTTCGGAGAATCGGTGGCGAGGCATTGACCAGCGATGAGAACGGCCTGGTCCTTGAGGTGCGGCCGTGCGTCAAGGAAGTCTTGGGAGACTAGAACAGCGGCCGCACCACCATCTGATGTTGGGCAACACTGGAGCTTGGTCAAAGGATTGGAGATCATGGGCGCCTTCAGGATCTGCTCCAGTGTGTAAACATCCTGAAACTGAGAATAGGGATTGCGAGTCGAGTGCTCGTGGTTGACGCGCGCAATCTCGGCGAAATCTTCAGGCTTCGCACCATACCTAGGAGCTGTTATGAGCATGCCTTCTGAGACGGAGACCACAGGTCCCCCAACTTACTTCTCCATATACTCTATGCCGGCATTTCCGAACATCTGGGCGGCCCCAGGAGCATTGGTACGGCCACGGGTCTCGGCCATCATTTTACCTGTCGTCCCCGTGGGATTCTCGCGGTCGTTGAAGAAGGTCTGGAGGCTACCAGGCATCATCTTCTCAAAGCCGACGACGAGGATGCAGTCGGCGCCGCCATAGGCAATGGTGTGCCTGGCCATGGCAAGACCGGTCGATCCGGTGGAGCAATTGTTGTTCACATTGACGATGGGGATCTGCGTCATGCCGAACTGGTAGAAGACGCGCTGGCCGCACGTCGAGTCGCCGTAGCAATAGCAAGCGATGCCCTGCTCTACGTCATCGTAGTTTATCTGGGCATCGAGCATCGCCTTCACACCGGCTTCGAAGCCCAGCTCCGTGTAGTCTACTTTGCCACGGGGCTTGATGAACTTGGTCATACCCACGCCAAGCACGTAGACGGGCTGCTTAGGTTTGGCAGGCATCTTGAGACAAATGTATTGGACTCAGTTTAAACACAGAGAGCTAGGATATCTATCGAAGAAACACACAATTGAGACACCAGAGTCGAATAAGGGACAATCAATCCGATTGATGCCCTGAAATTCACCGAGCCAGTTATGTTCGGTACAAGACGGGTTTGAGGTCGAAGTTGTAAAGATCTGGGTGAAAGCTCCCCATTCTCACATAAATAGCTGTACAAGTACAAAGTACCAAAGTCGCATCCACTCTTCGTCCCCTGCTCCCCGTCACTAGTCCCGAGGCGAACCCCCTTTCGGTAAGCGTTTCCCCGTTGTCTGCGGGGGTCTGGGGAAGAGACGGATGAGGTACTTGCCGAGGCCTGCCGAGGCACAACACCAAAACGGCATGGCTCTATTGTTTATTATCGATAATAGATGTCTGCAAGGAGACCCACAAGTACGAGGGTACATACTGCCACTGCAGACATGGTGCCTCCACCTCCCTGCGTTATGTAACTAAGTACCTCCTCACTACTGAGATCTAAGCCTGATACAGGTGCAGTGACGAAACAGAAGTGAGACCATTCGTCAGGCCCTCAGCCTCCGTCCGTCAGCCTAGATTCACTACCTCTTAAACCATCCATATCTTGATACGATGCGTGGCCTTTTGCTTTGCCACGTTGCCAACTATACTTCCTCCTAGATCTGGACACGGCCGACTTTTCCTTTCCTCCTCTCGCTATCTCGAATAATATTCTTTCATCTTTTACTTCGGACCTGAAATAAAACAGACCCTCACTTTTGCCACCATGTCGAGGATGCCCTTTGGTGGCATGGGACTGCCAGGATCGAACCCACGAGTGCCCCCGCGAGAAAAACAATACTCCGACGCCCCAGGAGCGCCCCAAGGCAGGGCTGACCCGTACGGCGCACCTCAGGGATATAGAGAGAGGGACCCTAGGATAGCTCCCCAGAGTCGCGGCGGCGGCGGCGGTGGTGGTGGAGGATACGATGCGGGTCGATCGTCGGGAAACTCTCGACAGAACGAAATCGGCGGTTCCGGGGGAAGTCTTGGGAGGCCGGTCGAATTGAGGGTCGAGAAAGTCTCCAACAAAACTCTCTCGGATAGACTGATCTTCTCTAACATGTGAGCAATTTCCGCTTCACGACTTCCAACTGTCGCGGACCATCCCATACCTACTCGACCGGTTCTCAGGCTAACCGGCTATGATGCAGATGCGCCGTGTCTCCAGAAGACTTCCCCGCTCCCCCTAATGGCTCCTACCTCTATATCATCATCCGGGGTGGCCAGCCTTTCACCGAGAACGTGGTAACCGCAGAAACGGTACCAGGCTATCCCCGGGGCTGTATAAGCTTGTCCGACCCTCAGCGCACTTGGTGCGGCATCACCGTCACAGACCGTTTCACTGGCGAATTATTCGATCCGTTTTCGGCCGGGGGCAAGGTCTATATCGGTTCGGTGAATCTAGAAATCGGATTTGCCTCGAAGACGAAGAGGGCCGACACCCCGTACGACGAAGATGAACTCGCCAACATCTTCGTCCAAACCTGCCAGAACCAGGTGCTGACCCCGGGCCAGCGAATACTGTTGAATGTTCGAAATATTCCTCTCGCTCTCCAAGTCAAGACGGTGGGACTGGTAGATCTTGCCATGCTCTCTGACGGGTCCAGTAATCAATTGTCTCGGGAGGGGTCCGCGAGGGGTATACTGACAAACCAATCTCGGGTGCTGTTCCACCAAGACGGCAAGGGAGACTTCAAGCTGAAGCCTTCCATGTCCAAGCCGAACTCGAATGCAATCCTGAGTCCTGATTTCAAGTTCGAGGATATGGGTATTGGTGGTTTGGGCAATGAGTTCTCAACAATCTTCCGTCGAGCATTTGCGTCCCGTGTCTTCCCTCCAGGGCTGGTCGCGAGGATTGGCATTCCCCACGTAAAGGGCATGCTGCTTTACGGCCCCCCGGGAACCGGAAAGACCCTCATCGCTAGACAGATCGGAAAGATGTTGAATGCTCGACCGCCCAAGGTGATAAACGGCCCTGAAGTCCTCAACAAATTTGTCGGCCAGTCGGAGGAGAATATTCGGAAACTCTTCGCTGATGCCGAGGCCGAGTATAAAGAAAAGGGAGATGAGAGCAGTCTTCACATCATCATCTTCGATGAGCTGGATGCTGTCTGCAAACAGCGAGGGTCGGGAGCAGGCGGCGGTACGGGCGTTGGTGACAGCGTAGTCAACCAGTTGTTATCCAAGCTCGATGGCGTGGACCAGCTCAACAATATACTGCTAATCGGAATGACCAACCGGAAGGATATGATTGACGATGCACTCCTTCGGCCTGGTCGTCTCGAGGTTCATCTTGAGATTTCACTTCCAGATGAACCCGGCCGATTAGAAATCTTCAAAATCCACACCTCCAAAATGAGGACAAATGGTCTCATGAATCCAGATGTCAATCTGGAGGAGCTCGCCGGACTCACCAAGAATTTCTCGGGTGCCGAGATCAACGGTCTTGTCAAGGCCGCCGCTTCATTTGCCTTCACACGGCACACTGAGGTTGGGCAGCTAGCCGCTGTGAAGCAAGATGTCGCAAATATGAAGATCAACCGTAGTGACTTCATGAATGCCCTGACCGAGGTTCATTCCGCTTATGGCGTGTCTGAGGCGGAGCTAGAGGACGCTCTCCGATTAGGCATCATTCCTTACAGTCCTCGTATTAACAGCACCATCGAGGAGATGATGCGTGTTGTCGGCATGATCAAGGATGACCCGAACAAGTTCAGCACATCAGTGCTCTTCCACGGACCCAAGTCATCGGGTAAGACCGCATTAGCAGCACACATTGCAATGCAGTCTGGCTTCCCATTTATCAAGATGATCACGCCTGCGGACTTAGTAGGCTACCGCGATGATTTCGCCAAGAAAGACTACGTGCACAAGGCTTTCGCTGATGCCTACAAATCCCCTGCGAGTATATTGATTCTCGACGACTTTGAACGACTGATTGGATGGAATCCGATCGGAATGCGATGTTCGGAGACCATGCTCCAGGCGCTCACGACGCTCATCGTCTCTAAGCCTCCTAAAGTAAGCACCATCAGAGGTTACCGTGTCTCATCCGTAGCGAATACATACTGACATTTATATAGAATCATCGACTACTAGTTTTTGTCACTACATCAAGGGTGTCTATGCTCAAGATGCTTGAGATTGACATGGACTTCGCCAAGAAAGTAGCAGTCCCCCCTGTGTCGAACCTGCAGGAACTTAATACCGTTCTGCGTGGGTCCAGGGTCTTCAACCCCGAGGATGTCGATGAGGCAACCAGTCTCGTCCAACAGGAGGCGGGATCCAACGATATCGGCGTAGGCATCAAGACTGTTTTGGACTGCATCTTTGAGGCACGTGCTGGCGGCGGCCCCAGCGCTGACGTGATCAGGACCTTCTCTGAGCTCTTAGTCGAGAAGATCCGAGAGATGCAGAGCTAGAGTCATACATATCTAGAGCTAGATACGGGGGTTTCCAACGGGTGTTTCCAAGGCTGTAATCAGAGCCGTGTATATGCAACTACATGGCCCTGTAGACTGGTAGAAATCTTTTTCAAGCGGCGCATCAGTATCGGGACTTCGCTTACGCGGCTGGGTAGACCCAGTTGACAAGGGTCAATCATATCTTTATCGAAATTATCTAGACACAAGATCACGACCGGCTAACGCTTTTATCCTACGTATCATCAAATGGGCTATCACGAGTTACAAATGCTGCTACGATTACAAGTTCTCGGTCACCTAGTGGTCTTATAACGGATGAACAGATGAATAGGTTATGAAGAGGTCGGTGTGGCGTTAATTCAGATAACGGTTCCTGCACCCGATCGATTGGATTTTGCTCACTGAGCTTCACACGGGGATGGCGGATGGCATCGGTCTTATAGATGGGACTGTGGTCAGCTGTATCATACACATGTTTCCACCCCAATACATGCGATGCTACGACTATGCAGCGGACATCAATTTACATATCTTAAATAAGTTCTTGTATATCTGGAAGTTGTGGCCATGTTTGTCACACAAGCGTTATCAGTATATGCTTCCCGTTCGCTCGGTAGTTGGATATCATACCCACATCAAGCACATACAGTCAGGGAACTGGATTCAATTTTCAAGTGTTGGAGCGAAGTGATAGGGATTGGCGAGATCACGACATCGAAAATAAAGGAATCAGGTGTTCTATACACATCATATTTCCATGTCTGTAAAGCCAATAATTTTGCGATGCTTTTCTCTAGCTACATAAATAGAGCTCTGGCCCCTACTAGACTCTAACACCAATAGCACAATACCACTCTCAGTACATGTCTCGTCTCCTCGGTCCGCGCGAGGAAGAGCCGCTCTCTAACAATGCGGATTCCAAATTGTCGAGATTCGTAGCATCACGCCCAGGCCTTGTGGAACTTTTCATCGAATTCTTCCTTCAATAGTGTGAAGGCCTTCAAGACATCCACCAGCCCCTTTCCATCCTTTTCCCACGTGGGCGAATCGGCGTCTGGCGGGGTCGTTTCGCGGGTCTGTGCAGTAGTCGTGTTGTCCTCGTCACTTGTGTCGTCGCTGTCGTCGTCGCTGTCGTCCCACGATTCAGCTACTTTCTTCTTAGTCGGCTTAGGGCGTGCCGCCGTGACGTGCTTCGTATTATCGTGTACGATCTTCTCGGCTTGAACGGCGATGTTCTCATCCGGTGTCTCGGCGACATCGTCTATATCGAGCATGTCGCCATCGTCACTATTGCCATCCGCCTGGATGAAATTAGTCAGGCTGGCGATGATGGTCGCGAGCACGAGGGAGAAATCCCGCAGGAGAAACCACACGTCGCCCTGCTTGATCTTGTTGTCTCGTGACATGGCAACGTAGTCACCATGCTTGAAAAAGTCGTAGATGAAGGAGTTGAGGGGAGTGGGTAAGTCGTGGGGCCATATCGGAATATATGGCACTGCTGACTCTTCTAGGAATACGCCGCTTCGGATGCTAGTACACAGCTCATGAATGCTCTTGAAATCGTCCGAATGACCCGAGAGGGCAGAAAATGGCGATCGTAGCTTAGTCATTGGTAAGGCATTGGGAAGATCGAGGATACGTCCCCCCTCACCCCCGACTGCAAATCCGGTGAGCGGCAAATGTCTATCTGGAACCTGTTCAAGGTACTGATCGATATACGTGCCCGCATACGTTTTGAAAATTTCCAAGGTCTCGTTGTTGTGGCCGATGAGGAGCTCTTCAGCGTCCTTGGGAAGAGGTGGCAGCACTAGAGAGGCTGAACCCGCATATGCTTCCAGCGTGGAATCCAAGTTTCGTGCTTGGATCCGAACGAATAGATGGGCCATGACCAAACAAAGCGTTCTCAGCTTATCCGTCGTGCCTTGGTGAATATTTGAACAGAGACGATGGAAGTATCCGCCTTTTAGGAGGGAATGGAACGCGAAAACTGCGTTCTCCGTGAAGTATAGATGTCCAACGAGGCCTGCAAAGTTTATTGGCTTGCCGTCGGATGACAATAGGTGCTGCCTCTGGAGATACTCGACGGAGAACCTCAGGTGGTGTTGGATGGACTTCCCTGCTTCTTCGCCGCCCAAGTATAATCTGTTCTGGGTCAAGAGAGATTTGACGATGCCTGATGTGAAACCAGATTGACCCGCGGCGTCGAGGAGGCCCAGGGTTCGAAGAATCAAAGTTGTGGTTAACGGGAAGTGTCCTTTAAGGTCTGGTAGTCGCGACGACATGAGCTCGTATGCGCGGGTGCGGCTGACATTGCTGAACACTACATTACCGAGGAGGTCGAATCCTCTACGGCCTGCTCGTCCAGCCCCCTGCCTGTAATTCAGAGTGGTCAAATATGTGGAATCTCCAATGAAGGCGACTGTTTTGCAGGGCATGTTGATACCGAGGGCGAGAGTCCCTGTCGCAATCACAACGGTTAGGTACCCCTTGCGGAAAAGAATCTCGACCACCTGTCTGTATCTTCTATTCATTCCAGCGTGATGCACAGCGATACCTCGCTTCAGAGCCGAGAACAAATGGGGTTGAATCGTTTCGCTATCCAAGGATGCAATGAAGTCGGCAAGATCAGACCGTGTAAGCCGAGAACCATCTGCAAAGCTGAATTGATCTAGTGGCCATTCTGGGTCGAATGATTCCCATCGGCTGATATCAGCGTTTGCTTCATCGCGCATCTTCTCATCCTTCGTGAGTTTCTCTGAAGCCTTCTTCGGGACTTTCTTCTTGTCGTTCGAGACTTTCCAGCGATCATAATCCCTGAGATCATTCTTCCAATCTCTGCTGGATTCTTTCCATGACTTCTCAGCCGAGTCGAGCTGCTCCAGCACGAACTGTAACAAGAGTTCGCATTCAACGCGATCGTAGTTGAACAAAATGGCTGGGAGCCCATCATCTTTGTGCAACTCGCAGATTAGGGCAAACACGGATGCCCTTTCACTCTTTGGAGTCTGCCGAACATGAGTAGAGCTGGGTTCAGAGCTAGCTTCCGTTGCGGTTTGGTTTGGACTGTAGTTGGCGTGTCCACCAACCTCCAAGCTATTGCGAACCCGGTCGAAGGGAGAAGAAGTATCTCGTATCCAGGTAGCAAGAACAGACTTTAGTCTTTGTGTCCATGCCAGCACGTCAGACTTCTTCGGGACCCCCAAGAACGCCTGATTCGGATTGAGTGAGTTATCCAAAGGAAAGCTTCGAGTTTGGAATTTATTCATGCGCTCCCATAGAGTCAGGGCGTCTCGGGGCTCAAGACTGAGCTCATCCAGATCAAAACCGGTCCTATAAGCAACATGCGATAAGTCTCTGGTACCAAGGTCCAACAGAACAACTTTGAAACGCTCTAGGGGGCTCGAACTAACCTGTTGACCAATGAAGCAATTGGGTGAATAAATCGAAAACTGGAGTCGGCTCGATTCGAGCGGTCAAGACCTGGGACTGGTAAATGTTCAGTATGCTCCAGGCCTTTAAATTCAAAGGGCTCTGGAGGCACGTATCGGAAGGCTCGGAGATCAGAGTATCGAGTGTTATGCTTGATCATCTTTAACTTGAAGCCCTTGGATTGTTGCGAGACGCTGAGCCATTCGCAGAACTCCTCGGAATTTCCGACAGTTGCAGAGAGCGCAATGATGGGACATGGTGCCATAAGCAAAAGCTGTTCCCATATGATGCCATCATCGGCCTGCCCTATACAGTGAACCTCGTCGAATATAATCCGCCTCACTCGCTTTGACCAGGTATTGGCATGTGATGGTGATAGCAACATAATCTGGAGAACATGGGGGACTGTGACCAATATCTGGCAGCCAGTAGGATTGTTTACCCTGTAATCTCGTGTATGTATGGCCCAAACGGATCTCCCTTCGTGATGGTAGTTCTTACTGAACCGAGCTTGAATCTCCGCCGCGATTTGGTTGACAAGTGCTTTTGTAGGCGCAACGTAAACCAGGACCCCGTCGTCATCTTCCCGAAGAATAGCTTCCATTGCGTAAAAGGAGATAAAAGTTTTTCCAGACGACGTGGGAGCGACAATGAAGAGGCTGTCATTGGCATCTATACTATCAAGGACAGAACGCTGCCATGCGTCGGGTTCAAATGACACTCGGTCATCTTTGCGGGAGTCAAAAGTTCGCTCTAGGAAAGGGCCACAGAACCCCAACTGGAAGTCAAGAGCTCTCATGGGTAATAATATCCCCTTTTTCGCTTCATTGACCTGTGGATGGAAGCTCAACTGGTGTGAGGTCGTTGCTTTGTCAGGTGGTATGTTCCATGGGATACCGACGGCCGAGCCAAGCACCCGAAGAACCGCCGCGATTTCTTGAGTCAATCCTGGCAGTATCAAGGTCTCTGTGACTTGATTGAATACCAATGATCTAATACCCAACGCTGTTGGTGCCAACAATTATCAGACGAGTGCGGACTAATCAATAGCTTTTGTGTATAAACATACCTTGTTGACCATTGGCCTTAGCCGCTTGCTCCTCCCAGGCAAGGTAAAGCGTGTCGCATAGATATAACGATACTTCTGCGCCAATGATGGCCTTGTCTTCCGTAGGTAGGTTCTGGAAGTACTTGACAGCTTTTAGGAAACGCTTGGTCAACACTGCCTCTTGATTGAATTCTTTCGTCATAATATGCCAATGTCGGAATGCGGCGCTGCTCTTTTTCTCTAATTTCCGAGCTTGCGTCAACAGTGCAGTCTCATGAGCACTTTCCTTGCCAGAGCTTCCTCGTGTCTTATTCTTCTTTGGCTCATGGCTGCTCGCTGCCTTCGGTGGACCTGTGCTGGTATGGCTGGCAACTGGTTTCTTCAAGGGACGTGCTGAAACTCCGGTTATTATCGTTCTGGGTTTTATCAATTTGCCTGTCGCATTCGTGAGACTGGCCGAGTATACAAGTGTATCTGCCATGAATTTCTGGTTTCTTTTCCTGGCGAAAAATCCCGGCTTCTTTGGTATCCTCTTTGGATCGATGGCGCGTTTAGCGTTGTGCCAATGTGTGAGCTCTTGAAACACTTTGTGCTCATTGACTCCTTCATGGAGTTGGGTTGTACTAAGTTGTACCGGCGCAAGGAACTCGTTCAATAGCTCATGGTTGAAGGGGAGAATCTTTGCCTGGGACACGTCGTAATATGAGATCGGAGGCTTGGTATGCGGCTCTGTCTGAAGGATAGTTGAAACGTGTAGCGAGTCTGATAGCGAAACGCCGCTCCACTTCTCAACACATGTAATTAGTGGTTTCGCATAATTGAACAATGCGACGGGCAGAGGCTTCCTGTCGAGAAGCATGGTGTGCAACGATAGGAAAAGTCTTCCATCAATGATGTCGAAAAGATCCCATTCAAGTCTCTCCGCCATCGAGGCTCCTAGATCCGATTTGATGAAGGAGTTTGTTTCTTGGCAGAAGTGTTCCAGAAAGATATTAACACGTTCAGTAGCAGCATTCTTACGCATCGACCCCTCTATAGCCGTTGATCTCTCTGTGAGGCGGGTATGGGTGATGACTATGCTGTGTAAGATCATAGCGGCCGCCATCAGCGTGTAGTTGTCTGGCTTTTGGCGATTCAGAGCTCTGGAGAGGGCAACAACAGTTACTAATTCCCTATAACTGGTCCCTTCGTAGAGAGCCAAGTCAAACCGCAGTGGTTCCTCTGATATAGGTAAACTTGCGTTTGGCCAAAGGTTTGGCGGCTGGTCTAGAGATCGTATCTTGCCTGCTACTGTTATTATGGGCACAACTACCTGGTAGTATCATTAGTCTCGACAAGATCAATAGGCCAAGCCGGAAGGACGTCTCAGCTGTCAGTATCAATACTCACCCTTGAACTCTTGAACTCGATACCGCTAATCAGTGCCACACTATGCCTCAACCGGAGAAACTGGTGGATCATATACTGGCACGCTGCCTGCTGAACCATGTGCTCTCCCGAACGAGTATGACCGTCGTGACAGAGCAAGAATGTAGCTGGATGCTGAGCGAGGTGTTGGTGGAAGTGGTGACTGTCGATTGAAGGGAAGGAGAAGACCATGCCGCCGGCATGACTACCCTGAGAGTCCTGAGCATGTCGCTGAAGATGGCGAATCAGGATAGTTCTTGTCATTTGATATTTGTATTTCCCGCTCGCTGGCATCGTCGGTGGGAGACACAGCTCTCCTTGGTTATCGAAAAAGACCACATGGAAGTTACATCCTCGTACTTGCAGGCTCCTGAGGAACGATTCCACGGCGAATACTGCGTGCAGTAGCTGGAAGCCAACTGATTCGGGAGCGTGTTAGTAACGAAACTGGATCACCGGGAGAGAGATGACGGTGTGCTGGGGTAGGCTGCTTCTTACCATCGTAGTCGACCCCTGAGGTAGTGATACTGTGTAGTAGGATTGAGTCGCCGTCGATCAAGAACAGCTGTTTCCCGCCAAAGTCTCCGACGATATCAACTCTGCGCGGGAAAGTAGTGGCATACCATGCCGCAAGCATCTCACAAGTTTCATGGTCCTCGCTCGACATGGCCGATGGTTGCGGCGCTAGAGCCAAATTGTCTGACGAACGAGGCATCGAAATTGAGAATTTCTAGTTCCGTTCTGGGTTCTGGGGCTGAGTGAAGGGGAGGGGGAGAAAGACGTGAAGAAGAGATGGTATGGTTCTGGCAATCCACCCAGGTTGGGCATGGGCAATCGACAGCCACACTGAACTTGTTATTAATGGGTACACTGAAAAACGGTACTTAACGCTCTGAGTCTGATACCCCGCTATGTCGTTACCTGGTAAGTAATGTCGGTACTTTGATTTTTGATGGCGGTTGATGGTAGGGAACTTCTCTGATGGCTTTATATTTCCAGTGCCGTGCCTGATATTAATTGGCTGGCTTCTTGTTGGTTTCCCGCGTCATGCTGAAGAAAGATATGGAAACCTAGCCCCTGAAATAAATGTCTCGGCTGCCTGCTTCGGCACGCGTGCAAACAGACACAGAACTGAGCTGTCAGTGAGATAGCTTGGTGAAGGCGTTTACATGTTCCAATTTCCCAGTGTGTTCCCATGAGGTGGGCTTTGACTACCTACTGCTTGTCGGATTGACATCTGGGAATATCCTAGACCACCACATACCTGTGGTCATATTCGCGACAGTTCTAGCGGGTCAGTACGCAGATGGGGGAGGCCATAGTAGAGTCTGCCGGATCTAGCATCTAGATAGGCCTATAGGTAATAAAGCGCGTAAGATGCAGAATGGACCAGTAGCATGCTGGCGTCGATAGAAGATGTGTCTATCAACCAACCACATAGGGGGAGTTGTTGTCCCTGAAAAGTATCAGCACCAAACTCCAGTACTTCATAAGGTACCTCCACTTCGGTATGTACCTTAGCTACGAAGTACCTATACCTACATGTAATGACGGGAGCTAATGTAGCGGTTGGGGCGTCGATCCACAGTAACACCCAAGAGCCCCCGCCCCCCACCCAAAGAATTGAGATTCCGCACAACAACATCCCATATATAGAGCCTCGCCCCCAATGGTCCCAATACAATACGTCTCCGACAAGTCTGAAATTCCCAGGCGTTGGTGTTCCCCGCAGAAAGAATGGCGTCTTGCCACCATCAGGCACGACGACGGCATCTCCGACTTTCGCGGTCCATGGCGCCAGGCCGACACACCCCCTTTTCGGTAAAGTAAAGCGCACGATGCCCCAAGGCCTTGTATATGCGTCTCGCCACATCGCCGTACTTATTATTGTCGTCTCTTGGATCCCCTTCTTCTCAAGTTCCTCAGATGAGAGGGCCCCTTGCGTCAGCTTTTCTTATAGACTCGGAGCTCAACAAGTTCGTCAGGTACGAGTGTATATTTGAGTCCGCGTGTATTACTTCGCCCAGTTCGGCTGGATATTAAATCATTCAGTGCGATCAAAGATGACTCCATTGAACGCTAATAAATCTTCATTTTGAGGGCGCCGAGTCCGGACCGAACCCCTCCAGCCCAGGCAGAACCGATGAATATAGTCCCACGGACGCTATAATTCGAGTGGATATATCGCGGTTTTGCCATATCTTTGGGGGAGCAGAGCTTGTTCCCCTTTAAGCATTAGGCGGTTCAGGAATTAATAGATCACTTCGCCCACCCCTCCGATCTATCAAGTCCTTCGACCTTTCTTCTATCAGGAAGCCTGCTTTCTACCCACTCTGTAATCCCCTCAATTACACCTGGCACGAGGCTCCTTCTCGCTCTCAAATGCCGCGGCTAGTATCTGCTAGCTCGGCGACTTCCGTTTCAACTATCTGGCTTGCCTTATTCCTAGCTTCCAATTCGGACTTCTTTTTCACGTATACCCGTCCGACGGTGCCGGGCTCACCCGGGGTGCCTTCGAGCTCCGGCTTCAACACGTACATGCCGGCTCCACGGTCTTCTCCGAGTGACCCAAGAAGTTCGGCGCGGATGGCCGCGGCGTCGAGCTCAGCCTTCGCAGTGTGCATTGGCGCGCTTCCCTGGAGCTCTGGTTTACCGCTATAAGCAGAGAAGCGTTCGCGGCTTGCTGATCCGTGATCTGACCCCAATAAGGCGGCTCGTTTTCTCCGATGTCGTTTAATGAGGAAGAAGGCCAATGCCAGAATGAGGACGACCGCTACCGAGAGACTGACTGCAGTGGCAATTATAGCTCTTTTCGATAGGCCTTGTTCTCCTCCTCCTTGAGCTGGGTTACTCCCACTAGTTGGAATGACCTGAAAGGTCAGCTGAGAGGATGTGCTTTCTGATAAGGGATTCGCGCTATTACTAGAGGCATCCGGGGTTACAGCAGAGCCCAACCCTTGCCTCCAGAGAAGAATTGCGTTAGCCCCGACGGCGAACGATTGAGTTTGGGATAACGTCAGGTTGTATATTGTATACATTCCTGAAAGGTTTGGGCCGAAGCTGTAAACAGAAGGTGGTAAGGCGCATTCAGATTGCGGATAGGTGAAAGTGGCTTCGGTCATCGTGGTCTCGCATGTATGCCGTGTCAGATCGCCGGAGAATGTCAGACCACTGCATATAATATGTCAGCCGTTTTTCATTCCCGATGGCCTAGAGTTGATGCATAGAGAATACTTACGTGGGGCAACAGAAGACAGCGTCTAGCTGTGCTAGGCTCGTGGCTGTTGTCATTCCCAGAGGGCAGGCTACACCGGGTAGATATGTCGTTACTCCATATACGGAGACGTCGTCTACTCTGCTGCCCCAGGTCAACGTAGTTGAGTCTGGGTAACAGCCTACCAGTGCTCCAGGGCCCCTCGCGCCCTGCCTACAGACAGACTGTGGGAAAGCTGATCCCCTGCATGCGGGAAATGTATCGCACGTGGCGCATAAATCATAGCAAGTGATTTGGTATTTCGTACATTCGGTTGGCGGAGTAAAGACCGTGGTGAGTGGTGGGTATGGAGCTGTGTTTGTTGAAATAACAGCTGTCGTCATTGCCATATTACTCAGATGTAAATCGATCCTTACATTAACAAAAGCGAATCCCAGGAGGTAAGTATTCGGCACGCACTGCTAAGTAACCATTTGTATTTGCCGATGAACATAACAACATACCTACATTCCGCGGCCTTAGATCTAGCTCATCGCCCCCGAAAGATAACACCTGCAATGTAGTGTCGAATGTTGTTTCCGAGTATGCAATGCTACACCCTGTCATTTGGGGTCCGGAGAGCAGGGCACTTGGTAATTCAAGCCAAAAAAAAAAAGGCCGCGACCTTTGACCACCATAGACCCCAGATAATGCCTTGTAAAACAAGCATCAATACAACGATAATCCCATAGATGGGATTGTGTGGCGGATAAAACAGCTCTATTAATAATACGGGCAACGCAACTTCATTTCGGCTACATAGCGGAACCTACGTGACATTTAGAGCATATCACAAGGCACGCACATTTCTCGGTGGATTTAGTAGACTTATACTAGGGGAGCGTGAGCCTTCTAGCCAGCATTTCGTGCAAGTTCGGTGCTCAGCCCAGTGAAGTTTGACAATTCAGACTTGCAACTCCAAACTAACGTCTTACGAGAAAGACATCTAAGCGTGCGTCTAGGGGATGGCTTAATCATTCTCAAGTCGCTCTAATCCCGTAGCAGAACTGAGAGAGCCCAACCCACGGGGGACCATGAAAGCCCATGGGCTCTTGGTAGGCTCCCAAATCTAAGACTCTGATTCCCGTTGTTTATTTATTTCCATTTTCTCCTGGTTTGACAACACTGGTATTAAAACACAGCACTGGCGGTTGCGACTGACAAGCTGTTACAGAAAGTAAGCCCCTCGACCCCTCTTTCGCGCCCTCACTTCATTAGTCATTGCCACATTAATCGACTTCTTGGTCATGATTCAGTTTAATTCAGCTATGGGCTATGGCTATGAAGCACTTATACATATTGTGCTTACTAACGAAAAAAATCTCATACGTAAGTTCTTTTTTCTTATGATACGATATCTTCCAGGAGATGTTTATTTAAATGTGAGCTGTTTAGATGGAATGAGTGGAGAGATATTGGAGGTGAGATGATGTGGATTTTATTTTCACCACATCCCCTTATCTCTATACCTCCCAGATAGCCAGTACCTAGCCACCTACTATTTCGTTAGTATTAAATATAAAGACTAGTGACTTTGCCCGCAATCCAATCATAACTGTCCGACCTGAAATCGTCTTTCAACAGGCTACTGTAGAGACTATAGAAGTTCATCAGCTGCCGCCCATCTTTCCATTGCGGCCAATTCGCAAGATCACCGGGAGCCCCCTCGTTCGGGTCCATGTTGTACAGGAAAGAGATGTAATAGCTTTGAATAGCTCTACTGGCGTAATTGGGAAGAATGCCGTAGAACACTTGTAGGATGTCGCCGCCGTGGAATGTCCCAAGAATCGGCGTGCCGTAATCGTAGGATGCCAGGTACGACCACGATGGGACGTTGGGGTTCACCTGGGAGGCGGTTTCGAGGAATAGTCTGCGTGTTAGGGTGAAGCCCAAGTCACCCAGGATAGCGGCGAGACGCTTGAATTCAGGGTATACGCTATTTAGGATACCGGTCCTGAACGGGCTCCCAGCTGATAGGGCGGCGCTATAGGTGTCTACGAGCCCAGCAACTTCGGCCCTAGTCGCGTTGTGAAAATACACAGTAGAGAGATAATCGATGAGCTTGGCCTCTGTCGTTATGTTTGATTGAAACAACGCAAATAGAGTTCCCTCATCCTCTTGGTCGCCGATTATCATGGGTACGGCCGCGTACCGGCCGGTCTGTGCCAAGATGTCCGGACTGTCAGGTAGGACAACACCATCTGGCCGGGGAAGATATGACAACGCGAGCGAATTATAGCTGAGGATGCCAGGAACACTGTTCGCCGCATTGAGAAAAGTGTCATAGTCGGCAGCGCGGAGACATTGAAGAGTATCCTGAGAGCCAGAGCAGCCAGCTGATTTGACGACTTGGTCGTATACATCCTGACACCGTTCGCAGTCGACCTTATTTGCAGGCACCACGCTGCCGCTATTCATAATGCCGGCACGGAAAAGCTTGTTGCCTTTGTACGTATTGTTGCCGCCGTAGAGTGCCATCTGATTGTAGACGGAAATGGAACCGGCCGATTCTCCCCAAATGGTCACCTTGCTCGGGTCGCCACCGAAGGCAGCGATGTTGTCCTGTACCCATTCAAGGCCCATTCTCTGGTCTAGAAGTCCCAAGTTTGCTGCGCCGTCGGCCAGAATCTCCTTGCCTGGCAAGAATCCGAAACCGCCTACCCGATAGTTGACAGAGACAAAAACGAAGGGCTTGTTCTGAGAAACTCCGTTTAAGATCAGACCGGTAGCATCGTACGTCTGGGTGCTACCAAGTTCGAAACCACCACCAAAGATCCAGAAGAGTACAGGTAGCTTCGCGTTGGGCTGTGTCCCGGCTGGTCGTTGCACTCTCATCGTAAGGCAGTCCTCGGTCTGCCCTGTCACAGCCTGGAAAAATGGCGTGTTGGCCAGGGTGCCAAGCAGCGATAAAAGGGGGCCTCCTTCATCAGAGATGAACATCTGAGGGCAAGAAGGACCTAGCCCAGCGGCATTGAAAGTGCCGAGAGCCTCCGTGTGTCTCTGTGGCGGTCGAAGACGGAGGTTTCCTACCGGGGGCTCGGCGAAGGGGATCCCGGCGAAATTCTCGACTCCGAGCAAGGACGTGCCGACTATCGTCCCTTGAGATGTGACGACAGAAGGAGTAGCCCTCTCCTCGAGAGGAGGGGAAGCTGTCGGCGCCGCAGCAGCGAAGCTGAAGGCAGCAAGAGTGACAAGAAACCCCTTCATGTTGACATGGGAGAGGTGTGATTACAGAATCACAGATTAAAAACTCTAGGAGCTAGAAGGGTGTGGGAAATTGGACACAAGCAAGGTCTTAAGGCTTGTCTCAGGCCCCCAGCCTTTGCCGACCAGAGATATGAAGGTATGTCTACCTAGTATATCTAGTCTACCCTACCCGTATTCCTCCCACACTTAAGCAACCTCTTCTTACTTATATATACAGTTGAAACGAAAAACGAGGCGTTCCTTCTAATCCTCTGTTCACGACATGTGACTGGCTGGTGGAACCGCCCACCCGCTGGTGTCATTTTGTGGTTGATGGCCGATCTGTCCGAGACAGGGATATTTTGCGTGCTACGGTGCCATATTAGGTAAGTTCCCTTCGGAGGGCAAGTCACAAAGGCACGCCAAGCTAGAATTATATGCGGAATTCTTTTCCTAAGATCGACGTTTCTCCCGGTGCACATCTCAAGGAAAAAGAAATGATTGCTCGGCCCCTGAGCCTTGACAGGGTTCCCTGACGTGGGCCATTACTACACTTTCTTTATTCCCCGGTTTCCCAAGATGTCAAGATTGAACTAGTTCAATCTCATCCAAGTTGACGCAAGTTCCCGCTTCCGATTCGTTGTCGAAAACCTGTTCTGCATCACGATAATAAGTAAAGTACCTCCCTAGGTATAATTTATACTTGATCGGGATCGTATATTTCGGCGCCTGAACTTCGACAGGCCTAACTCATGGCAAATTGACCCTTGATTTACACCAGTTATTCTAGGGATACTTGTCAGGATTTACCACTGCGGAAGAACAATGATTTCTACACATGCGATCGTTTATCCTTGGCTTGCACGCCTTGAATTTATACCTGGACAATACTTGCTCAGTAAAGATGGTGTCTCTCATGTGGGATAAACGAGGACTCGCCCACAGTACGCTACTGTACGCTAGCGCACCCTATGACCCATTTTCCCCGCAAGTCGGTGAATACAAGTCTCGCGTTTTCTTGTTTTCATGTAGTAACGTACACACAGAGACGCGGGGTAGGGGAGGTCTTGGTCTACCTATATTCCGAGATGTAACGATGTGAGAAGGCAGTAATTGAGATCGTGGTCTGTGGCACGTGGTCTATGGCAATGAGGTCCCCAGAGTTCTTGACGTTAGCCGATACTGTCAATACTTGGCTGTTGTTAGTTGATTTCAGGTTAAGTACCTACTTTATTTATCGGCCATCATGTCAATTCAGACTGGAGCTGCCAACTAAGCGAAATGGAGTGGTGAGCTTCAGATCGATTTTCTATTTTACCTTTTTCGATGAAAAAGATGTAGCTGGGGAATGGGCTCGGGTCGCGAATAATTAGCAGAACCATCAATAAGTACACTCGGATCTCATTGATTCTCCAATCCTTCGGGTAATTCTAACTATTCGCTGAGAATCTATGGGCTTTCTTATGACGGGTTCTTATATGTTAAGTTTTGGTAAGCGTAAACTCATATTGTATGCGGAACCATGCTACCCCGAAGACCGCCAAGTGATAATGATTTACAGCAATTTTGGGAATAAAATCACGGTAATTTCAATCGAGTAGCTATATATTTGCGTTGCCCATTCAGATTATTGCGATCATATACCTGGCTCCTCACTCACACACTCGACCACTTACTCATTCATTATGCATTTGCCCGCTCAGCTCATGCGTGGCTCCCCGGCAATCCCTCCGAGAGCGCGTCCCCGGCTTAGGAGAAAGCCGGCAGTAGCGCATCTAATGCAAACGGACCGATTTGGCTTGTCGAGGCAATTGTACCGCTCGCTCGCTACCGAGGTAGTTTCTAGATCCCGTTCTCTCCCCCGCGTGGATTTCTTTGCTTCGATCCTGCGTATGCTAGGTCCTCCTTTTCCTAGTCACACAAGCTTACGATATAGTATCAATGCCCCGATGAAAAATCATCTCAGGCTCACAGTTATCAGTTCGGTCAATCAGGTCATATCATGTACCTACATGGTATCGATGGACTCAAGTAAGTCTTGGCCTGACTCTTACGTGATGGTCGTATATTGAGCGACCTCGCACCTTCAGCTCGGGACATGATACCCAATTATATAATGTCCGTACTTTTCTTTTCCTGTCGGTTTCGTAAGCCAAACAGCCATCATCTCATCTCATATTGGCGGCTTACGACGAAGGCTTATGAGGATTCGAGTCATATGGTAGCAGTCGGGGATCGAAGTTGGTTTGCCCGAATTATTCAATGATCCACCATTTTCTGATAATCCCGTACCCAGATTCACTTGCAGATATCCCTCGGTATGCGTCCTAGTGATTAGGGGACTTAAAGGCTGCTCACCTCTTTCATTGTGGACGTAAAAAGGGGGAGTGGGGGATGCGGCCGTATTGCAACATGCGGAACGTCCTGCACAACCACTGCGCTAGATAACGCTGCTTATTCCTCTACACCTTTTCCTAGCCTTCTTTCGACGATGTCCAACATATTCAAAGTATCTTCGAGACGAAATAGTCTTCTCTAGAAGAGCTGCGACTTAGAGTAGGTAGTTCGATATCAACAACTCCTCGCCGTGATAGGGACACAAGCACCGAACTGGGAACCTTCGTCTCTTTCAATTCTTTTGCCTCAGACCAATTATGAGATTGATTTCTCAAAAGTGACCTCATGCCTCGTTTACGAGCGCCATTTGTCCAATACAATGATTCATTCCCTAGTCCCTCATCTCGATCCAAAAAAAAAAGGGCGAGATGGAGAAGAGCTGCTGCGTATTCCGATTTCCCATTTATCCTATACCCATCCTCCCAGCCTCTTGGTCCCCCAACTGTCATGCCGAGCTTACTTCCCCATTATGCCCTCTCTAATTAATCACGCCAGCGTCTGCACGGGGAAGCTCAAGTTCGGGTCGACGACGGTGCCGTTCTTGACGCTGGTGTCCGTGTAGCCCGCGTAGACGATGAGCTTCTTGGCGTAGTCGACGACCGAGACGACGGTGAAGCCCTGCCCCGGCCCGAACTGGCCGCTCCAGCCGCTCGTGATGTTGAAGGCGCCGCACGTGGACGGCCCGCCGTTCGCCTGGCTGGCCGGCGCCGTCTTGGTCGCGCCCACGACGTACGTGCACGCCGTGACCGCGGCGCCGGCTTCGTTCGTGTTGATCCCGAACTTCCAGGTGCATGACGTGTCGGCGCCGTTGCAGACGCGCGAGAGCGCGTTCAGCGTCCATTCCGTGGACGCGAAGGTGGAGAGTGTCTCGGCGAGGGCGGTGGCCGAGAAGAGCGTGAACAGCATGCCCGTGAGCTGCATTGTGGCGGAATTTATGGGAATTGTGTGGGGGGAAATGTGTTGATGGAATAGATCTTGGAGCGGACCGTGAGCTTAACTAGATTTCTGCGGCTCAGTTCTGTTCGTGTCGACAATGACGTTGCTAGGAACAGAGGCGGCAGGTATTCGCTGAGCGTTCGATACTATATATACAAATTTTTGAAAGAGTGTCTTACCCCCTAACCTATAATTCTATTGTGAATCATATTAGCAAGGACCAAACATTCCGAGTGCCCAACTCCGCACCGCAAACAACCGCACGGGATTAGGCATATGTCGTCAATCTGCCAGACCGACTGCATTGCCCGTTTTCCTCGTATCGGTGCGCTCCATGGCCACCTGACACCTGTGCTGAGGGGTTTGACGTGCGCTGAGCGTTACAATTCTGCCCAGCATCGTGGCCGTAGCACACTGTAACATCCAGAGCAACCCCGAATCCAGGCTGGAGAGCGCTCTTCGGATGCTACGAGATTCTACCCCGGATCTTTTGATTCGATCGGGGAGCGTCCTCGGCCAGGCGCGTGGTAGACGGGATCAACAGTGCCAAGCTCTCGTATTGCGAGACGCGCCTGCGTCACAGTACCGCGTTCTCCGCCCAAACCTCGATGCCGATCGTTGTTTTAAGAGAGGCGCAGAGAACCGCTAATACGGCTGTACAGCAGCCAGCCGAAATTTTCACTGTAGATTACCTCCTGCGCAAACCACGTGGTTTCTTGGGGGGATGACAACGTGATCAGAATACGGCTGCTAGCAGTCAGTGCACGTTTAATCTATGGTTGCAACGCCGCATCGGGCAGGTGCCTAAGACTGGGTCAAGGGAGGGGTTGTAATAACGCGTGCGATGCACCCCGATGTCATTGTAGTCATTGGCCACTCGAATTTGTGTCTCAAGGTGTCTAGTCCCTTCGCCATCGTGGTGAGGAGAAAGATTCTGACCGAGACTGAAATAAGGGGACTACGGAAACCTAGAAGCAAAAACAGCGCATGGCAACGGCTAGAGGTTGGAAGGGATATCGGTACTTCCGGGGTGTCTGGCTATGTACTATAATAAGGATCGCTGTCTGTTCTGTATGTAATGGGGCCTAAATCACAATGCCTCTGGCTGACCATCCATTTTTGCCTTTCCAGGCCCAAATAATCATGCATGTACCAATCCAAATCGACGCAGTCATGGCCCAGAACGTTGGAGCATAACACTGCTTTCCATAGCAGAATATATCATCAACTACCTCGTCCGCTTGAATCAGGGCCGAATTTTTTCGAGCACCGGCTTGGTAAACCGTAGAATAGATCAGTCCCCATACTACAGAGCCGAAGGCTGGTGTCACAGCGATAATGCCAAAGTTAGTGCCAAAGTTTTCAACGCCCCAAATCATGGTGATAATGATGGGAGTGAGGCTAAAGGCGGCACCATAGCCAGCACCGATCAAACTAGATACGATCCCAAAGCGGCCAGCATGCTCCTGAATTGCACCTGAAGCCAGTAGCAGGGATCCGGCTGAAAATATTAGTGCTGATATAGCATATAAAACCACACGCGATACCTGCAGCTTTCGCCGCAGAGGCAGCGGATTGGGATTTCCAATCTGAATATGCTGGCTTTCCGGCGTTGGCGATAAGAGGTCGCTCAGTGACGCAACGACCAATCGCGCTGCTGTACTCACAGTCGCGAATATGGAGACCTGAGTAGCAGCAGAGGGCGGCGTGGAATAGGTAGTTGGCGAGGTCAGCGTCCCGATGATAGTTCCGAGGTTGTTAAGAAATGACTCGCCTGGCCCAATAATGAGCCAAAAGCTGAGGCAAAATAACCACATTGTAGGGTCGGTCAAAAACCTCCGAGTCTCAGCATTGAGAAGCCAGGATTTCTTCAGCTTTGCGTACGCATCGCCTTCGATATTTTTAGATGGGTCAAGAACATCGGCATCGTCGTTCTCGTCGTCAAGGCCAGCAACCTGTATGATAGCGCCATAGCTTTGATCCGGCCTTCCGCGAAACACTGCGCTGCTCTCAAGGAGTCCACTTCTCTCAAGCTCTTCGACTGCCTCGTCGATGAGATCCTCCTCGTCCACAATTCGTAAAGTGAACGACCCAACAATCCCTATAATGCTAAGAAAGATAGCGAGGGCGATGAAAAAGTGAAAGACGTTGACGTCACCCTTGGTACCATCGGGTTGTGTTTCGTAGAGGAGACGGCTCGCACCTTGGCTTATGATCATGCCGCTTAAGCCAAACGCCGCGATGGGCGCAACGAGCATAAGCCCCCGGTATTTCCCTTTGCCGAAGTTCTTGGCACAGGTTGTGACCGCGCTCAGATACAAGCAAGCAGTGCCCACGCCAATAGCTACGAAAGCAACCAACATAGGGGCGAAGGTGGCCGTGGCATCGTCTAGCACGCCCTGCACACCCTTCCGGTACAAGATGGCCGCGAGTGTATACCCGCCGCCGACGAGCACTGCTGAAATGAGAGACAGGGGTCCCGGGCCGAAGCGATCGCAGACGTATCCGATTATGGGCACGGGCAGATACATGGCAATGTTCATGGTGCTGGCGATGCCGTTGATCTGAAACTGGGTATAGTGCAGGCGTGACTGGAAAAGGTGTCCATAGAGCGAGAAGACGGTGACTGAGCCGGCGCCGAGCGCACCGACGATGGAAGACACGAAGGCAACGGAGCGCAGGGCAACGGCCGTACGGCGACGACTCGAAGCCGGGTTCGCATCGCTTGTCGAGCTGGCTGAGCTGGAAAGGGAGGGGGCGAGAGTCGAGGAGGAACGGGTCCGTAGGAGAGGTGTGCGCGATGCATCGTCGGTCGACTCGTTGGCCATGATGGCGGGCCGGATTATGATTATGATGATGGCGACGACGTTATGTTGAGCCGTCAGCCTTCAACCGGCGATTCCGAGGGATAATAGGTCGGCAATGGCTCGGCCCGTCGATTCGTAAATCTGCCTATAAATGTAGATAGGGTACTATGTAGGATACATGGGTGGCATACTAGATCGGATAGGACATTCTAAGCCCAAGGAAAAAATAGAGGCATGGAAAAAGAAACGAGATTAGGTATCGAGAAGTGAGAGGAGAGAGAAGAGGAGGTTGCGGGAAGAAGCTCCAACGTCTCAGGCCAAACAGGCATGTACCTACCGAGTTCGGTACATGGTATTTAGAGCTCCATATTTAATACTTCGTAGCTAGGAGGTGCTAATGACGTTGCGATAGTGATATTACGGTAATCTACACCACGAAGCTATAGTAGTACGAAGTACATTGGGTACCACTCATTTATCTCCAGCTGCCTAAAAGACTTGAACATCTCCAACCTTAGCGACGAACTTCTGTACGAAGAACTGGTATCTTGGTTGGTATACTTACAGATTCGTCTTCATCTGCTACTAATGATTACTTAATACTACCTTTGATACGGCATAGGACTCGTCGCACTGCAGCGGATGACAGGTTACACGACACGGTGCCAGATCTAAAAATACACCAGCACCCAATAAACTGTCCTCCATCTACACATATTGAGAGACTGGTCTGAGACTACAAAAAGGGCTGCAATACACATCATGACCATGGGCCTTTTCATAATCGTCGAGATGTACGACACGACACAGGGTTTGCCGAACTTTAACAAGTCCTCTTCGGTAGGCAGCTATAGCCTCACGCGGAAAGAGATCAAATACCATCGAGTTTTGCTCTCTGATCTGTAACAGCCCTCTCATCAGCGGGCTACCCCTCGACACTGTTACTAGGCAATTGCTATGCAACTACGACTCAAAGACTTAGGTATAACTCTCTGTTTGCATGCGAGGTCTGGAGAGGGCAGTTTCTTTTGAAATCAATCACAGTGGTATATATGAGTGTGTGAGACGACGCTGGCCAGCCTTGATCAACGGTGGCGGCTTGGTAACTCAACGCAGTTTCTCAGGCCCTCCCTCAAAACTCAGATTGATTGAATTAATTGATTCGATAGCTCATCACCCTGGCTCTGCCTAATCCTCGTATGATAGCTATGTTGCGCAAGCTGCTGTGTAACGCTGCGAAGAAGCTAACGAGACGAACAGATCTATTGGATTCGCCGCAACACGCACAGCTAGGTGTCTTAGCCCACGCCAATCATCTATCCTTGCGCCATATCCGTGCCCAATCGTACAATGTCTCATTCCTAATGCCCAACGCCCTCGTCCAATTAAAACTTGCTGAGGCCTGCCTTGACGAACAGGGTCATGATGGAGCCGATACCGACGAACCAGATCGGGGTCCGGAGACCGGCGAACTTGCGGTTACCGCTCAGGAAGATGTACACGTAGTTGTAGACGACGCGGCTGGCGATGTAGCCGACGGTCAGCGAGTTGAGCGTCAGGGCACTCAGGCCGGCGCTGTTACCCGCCACGATGGCCGCCGCAAAGAGGGGCAGGCCTTCGAAACCGTTGGAGCTGGCCGACTCGGCACGCAGGATGCGGGATACGACCTAACATACCAGGGCCAGTCAGCGAATATCGCTACTTTTTCGCGGCGATTCGGGCAGGATCTCACCTCCTTGTCCAGATCGGACTTCTCCAACCGAGCGGCACTGCGGTGTCAGGGTCAGTCATCGTCATGCGAGTGTGATCTGCTGACGTTTCGGGGCCGTGGGATTATTGTGGAATACGATTTCGGACTTTGGTGGAGTGCGCTTCGAACTCGAAGGGCCCAGCAAACAAAGCATATAACAACCTGGGGCATCACTTACAAAGTTCGTGGGTTGGTCGGGTCGAAGTACTTCTGGCCAGGACCCTGGAAAGCAGAAAAGCTTCTAGGCCAGAGGGCCTGATAATCGAGCTTGTGTTAGCCATCTTCCATGCTCGCAGCGGGCCGTGTAGGTCAGAAGCGTATTCCCACGCCGTTAGACGATTTCACACACACAACATACCACAAAAAGTGCAACCGGGAGCTAGGAACAACACGATATCAGTCAGCATTCCTTGTCCACGACTCATAGGACGGCGAGGCGCCGCAACGTACGGTGAAGTAAGAGATGTTATGTTCGGAGAAAAAAGATAGCGACGCCATTTTGACGAATTGGTTTATTGCGCGCGAACGACGAGGAGATCGGTCTATGACAGAGCAGGGAGATAGGTCAGGGACTTTATGAGAAGGATGGTGTGAGCGACAAAAAGACCGCGGCGTTGTCGAGACATGGCTGCCTTTTTAAATGATGGAACACTAAGATCATGTCTGCCGAATTCCAATTCGTCGTTAGCCTGGGCTTTCCGTACTGCATGTCAAATCCCTGCAAGCCACGCCTATGCGTCAGCTGTAGGAGGTACGTATTCTGATGACTAAAATCTTCTGTTGCCAATAAAAGAAACACATGCGGGGTTAAACGGAACGGGTACCTGTCGCAACCCGTCGCGATAACTTGCCCCTCGAAGATGCATTCGGTCAAGCTTACTGCCGAGCACGGTGCCAATGGAGGCATAGAACTCGCGATTCAAGTAAGACTGAAGGTTGTAATAAACAATTACATAATCAAATATTGATGGGATATGAAAATATTTTCGAAATAGTGTTCAGGGCATGAATTCTGAATGAAATGAAGTAATGCATAGTACCTAGTGCAAAGATTGTCAGTAACTGGACGGTGACGACTATTTCATAAGCCCAACCATACCCCTCAACCAATAAGATGACATTCAGCGATTGTTGGTTCGCTGGAGGTTTCGTCCGTCAAAATCCGTCCCGTGGTTGCATGCATGCCATCGTCGTCTGCATAAATCCTAAGCTCAGGTAGGCAAGGTAATTTGAATTAAGTGTGCGAACATGTACGAAGGTCCGGGCCAGAATTGATGAGTAGGGTTTAGTATGGCCCACACAGCCAAACCCTACTCATCAATTCTGGCCCGGACCTTCGTATATAGGTACTTAGTATCTTAGTCGGCTGGAAAACTCAATGGGCGTAATGAAGTGTCACGAAACTCTGCGATAGCTAGCAAATTATTCATGAACAAGAGTCGGGGAAAAAAAAGTCACTATAAATAGGGTATCATATTACAATTCGTTTGTTGAGGAGCAATGATTTTCCGTCCATTCTCAGCAGCGAGGAATCATACAGGCCCACACCGTTAACCTGTAAACATTACTTTTTTATACAAAATCTTGTGTGCTCCAATCTCCCCATAGATCATTCAAATCCGAGCCTAATAGATCGAAGTTGAAATCCGGGTTCGGGACCAATAGCTGACCGGCATCTGTTGTTGGCATCATCCAAGGCACGGAGAAAGTAGCGCCCAATTGTGTCGCCAGCGCCGGTGTGCTACTGGGATACGTGTTCGTGGACTGAGTGATAGGTTAGCGCGTCTGTCTGAAAATAACCGATACCTATCAAGGTGCGAAAGAGGCAACTTACAATAGGTTCGTTGTGGGCTGGACTCAACTGTTTTGCGACGGCATCTCCCTGTGTCTCCTGTGGTGCCTGCGGCCCAAGGAGGGGCACTTGATATGACAAGAGCTTGTAGTGGAGGCTGATGAAGCGTTCTGCGGCCTGAGCCTTCGCAGCCTCCGAGGTTTTAAGGCCCAGATGGGTCTCGATTAGCCCATGTGCAGCGCACATACTAGAATACCCCCAAGGATCGTTATTACCGCATCTCAAGACACGGTCTTCCTTTAGGGCGAGACATTTTTCAATGAGTCGAAGTGTCTCTTTGTTGTTGGAGTTGATGAGTGAGGTCGAACCTAATGAACCGTCAATTACGGGTTGAATAAACCAGATGCCTTGGCACGCGTACCTTGAGGCTGAAGAACTGCAATGTTGCAGAGATTTATTGCTGCGCTTATCGAGTCCTCACGAAGAAAGTATAAAGTTCGTATTCCTTTCTGGAACAGTCGATCATGCATCAAGACCAAATCTCGGGCGGCAGTGTAATAAATAAACTCGGACGTCTGAAATCGAGAGTGTGTTTTTCGCATTTTAAGAAATGGCTGATGTAGCGGTATGAGGAACTGCCTGAGCTGAATGTGTAACAAAGTATAGGCGAGCAAAGGCTTGTGAGAAGGACCTGAGCTTCGGTCGGAGTCAAGGTCCCAAGGAGGCAAGGCGTCAATCTCATGGGTGATCAGATCAGTATACTGAAGAACTTGCTCCCAATCCAAATCGATGGGAGGGCCGGTTAAAATCTTGAATAGCTCGAGCCGGACTGGAAGGCTCTGGCGACTAAAGTGTGCATATGACGAGAACGTATATTCTGTCCTTGGCCTCGAATTGGGCAACTCCGTGGAGTCTTGGTCGAAGCTGTCGTCGTCGATATTTCTAGGTGCGTCTATATTGATATGAACCTGACTAACGAATGTCGGAGCGCCAAGATCAAATGATGCTTGAAGGTCGAATTCCACTATTGTGGCCCATATCCGTCTTCTCATCTCCTTGTAATAGGGGCTAACGTCGACCGGAAAGGTGTCGGGATCTTGGTGTAGCCCGATAGTAATCGCATCACGGACGAGTCCACCTGTCGTAATCCAAAATCGCTTCTTTTTAACGATGTTTACCTTCTTGGCAAGATACAGAAGGCACTCGATTTGATAGTGTATCAGTTTACGGTGTTTGTGGCTCTGTTGACTGAGCCAACTGCCACAGGCCGTTATCCATTTTTCAGCCGTAGCATGTGCACTTGATTTCACGCCGATAAATTTGCCAGAAGTTTGCATGCCTAGGCAGCAGGATACCGAGATCATCGAAAGCACTAGGGCGGTAGATGCACCCGATCTCGGGTGGTTCGCGGCCCAGAATAACTCGTATTCCTTCTTAAACGTTGGGATGTGAACAATGCGATGAAGCTGTTCGAACTGATCCAGGTAGACGGCCACCAATGCATCCGTCTCTTCCTTGGGGGGTATAAGCGAGTCCAGAACAGGGTCGTTTTCGGCAAATCGCGCATCACGATCTAGTTTCCTCTTCTCCCGATCTTTCTTTTGGATTTTGAGGGGTCGTAACCATTCCTCCGCAGTCTCTACCATGAAATTCGATATGCCCGGGATCTCCTTCAATGACGACCAAGCATTCCGAGGCCCACAATACCTGCCCTTGAGAAACATGGGATTCTCTGCAGCCTTTATCCGCGCAATTCGGTCCGGGGACGAGAAGCCATTGGCTGGTTGAGTCCAAAGCGCGGGCGGTGTCTCCTTAGTCGCATCTCGGGTGGTCGCAGGGGAGGCAACGACGGTGCTGCCATCCAAAGGTAGCTGCTTTGCCAGCGCATTTCTAAGCTGAGCAATCTCGAACTCGAGTTTTCTGATGCGCTCATGATCCCGTGCAGCATCCTTCGAGACGGTCCCGTCGAGGCTCTGACGAGCGGTGTGCTGGCTGCTGTTTGGACGGCGCCCTTCTGAGCCAAAAGAGACAACGGGACTCTCCGCCTGGAGGAATGCGCTCCGTGCCACCGCCACCGCCGTGGTCGGCGGCAGCCCACCGGGCCTTGATTCATAGTTGCACCGCTCGGGAGTACCGGATTTGATGCAGCGGTCACAGGGTAACTCTCTTGAGCATGACAATTTCCTTCTTCGACATTCTAAACACGAAAGCCGCACTCGGTGGCGCTTCCGCGTCGAGCCTGGGAGGCTGTCTTCTGGGCCGTCATTATCATCATTTTCATCGTTGTCAAGACGATGCTTTTGTGGTCCCTCTCTCGAGTCGTCGCCCATCCTGTCGAGCATAAATCTGCGACGGTAATACCTATTTAATTCAAGAGGGCGGGCGTTAGGTAATGGTTACCATTTCATCTTTAAAGTTCCGAACGAGTTCCTGTAGGCCCGGCGATTGATAGCGTGCTGGGTAGCAATTGTATGTATGGGTGCGCCTTGGCTCACGTCCCCCCATCCATCGCGGTACCTCCTTCCTATTGCTGCCTTAATCGATTGGTATTGATGATGTAAGTTGGTCTGATAATGATAAGATGGAAAACACGTGCCTGTCAGTTCCGAGACAGCCTTTCAACTTGTCTGCGCTCGGCTTTACGTCCTCGGCTTTTGGCGCTCGGCTCTCGGCTCTCGGTATTAAGACACAAATCCGAGCTAGCATACCGAGTCCACCGAATTATGACACGCTGAGACACGCTGAAGCACGCTGGAGCATCCTTTACCTTAGGTTGTCCGAGGTACAGTTCTTCCAGTTGCGCAGTCTAAAACAAAGCCGGCAGCTATACTCTGGTATTACCTAAAGTGTAGGTAGTTTACTAATATCATATAGAATTATGAGCATCACAGTTTAATTCCAAATCTCGTCAGGTTACCTATGGAGTAAACAGTAAACTTCAGGCCATTTCGACCAGAATCTTTCTCTTGCTAAATGCATATCTCTTGGATGGGTAATAGCAATATTCTCAAATGCATGATCCTGTCTACTTACATACCTTTAAGTACTTATCTAGTATGGCTGCTCGATGGCTGAGCTCATTCTTTCTACCCGAACCTAAACATCATCTCGGTATCCACCCTTGCGAACTTGTAGCTTTACCTAAGTCCGAGGTTCCTATAATGATATAATGGCCAAGTTAGCCTTCTTAATCGGCCCATTGCTTGGTTATTTATTAGGCTCGACAAATGCTGCAGTAGTTCATGGTAGAGCATTTGATAGATTCATAAGTATATGGCTTGAGAATCAGGTCAGTATTCACAATCCCAGGAACAAGAGGACACGTGTTGCGCTCAAGAACTAACACCTCATCCCACTCCCTCCTAGGACTTTGATAAGGTCGTCGTAGACTCTGCGTTCGCGGATCTGAAGAGGTTCGGCATTCTGCAAACTCGGTACTATGCGCACACACACCCCAGCCAGCCCAATTACCTAGCTGCCATCGGAGGCGACTACTGGGGCTTAGATCACGATGATGTCGTGCGGATCCCCTCGAACGTGTCTACAGTCGTCGATCTTCTCGAGCCGAAAGGTATTTCATGGAGAGGGTACTTTGAGGGGTCACCGGGACCTGGTTATATGGCAGGAGCTAGTGTAGGACGGCCAGAAAACCAGTCACCCGATGGGACTTGGGACTATGTGCGCAAGCATAAGTGCGTCCTACTTAGGATCGATCCAGACTGTAATAC
The DNA here is from genome assembly GCA_022578495.1 of Nemania sp. NC0429. Taxonomy (NCBI): domain Eukaryota; kingdom Fungi; phylum Ascomycota; class Sordariomycetes; order Xylariales; family Xylariaceae; genus Nemania; species Nemania sp. NC0429. Next base: position 753,351 of record MU392161.1, on the reverse strand, counting down.
CGGCTAACAAATAGCACAGTCCCTTCGTCTCGTACGACTCCGTTACCTTTGATGGAAACCGGTTGCTCAACATACTGTCTTTTGATGATTTCCAAAACGACCTGGCTGCTGGTGTTGTGCCAGTAAGTATTCTACTATGCCGAACTTAAACTTAGTACCCACAAAGAGCCATTCCTAACTCGCCGACCTTGTAGCAATTTGTTATGATGTCCCCCAACATGCTTAACGATGGGCACAACACTACACTAGACTATGCGACAAACTGGGTTCGCGAGTTTCTCAAGCCCTTGTTAACCAAAGGGACATTCTCAGAGAAGACACTCATACAGCTGACATATGATGAGGCCGAGGATTACTCTCAGCCGAACCGCATCGTTTCTTTGCTATTGGGCAACGCCGTGCCTGAGAAGCTCAAGGGTTCTACCGATCACACTTTCTATACTCATTTCTCTATCCTATCCACGATAGAGAACAACTGGAAGTTGCCAAATCTGGGCCGATTCGACGTTGGGGCTAACGTCTTCCAATTCGTCGCCGATGTGACGGGATACGCCAACCACGACCCTCCCAAAGTTGCGAGTGTCAACAACTCGGTCTCATATCCCGGGCCTCTGAACAGAAATCACTCTACGAGACTGTCCTCATTCCCCCCTCCAAATTTGAAGCTCACCGGTGCCGGTGGAAAACCTGTCTTGAAAGAAATCGCGCAAACCTGGAAGTCTGAGAGGAAATCGAGCACGCCGTACGATGGCAGTGGTAAGGTGTATGATGCTGTCGATGTGCCGGTATATAAAGGACATAAGTAAACCAACCATTGTCTTAAAGTTATGTAGACATTACCGCGACTGGACTGCTGGACAGATCACAGTCGATAGTGTAACAGCTGAAGCCAATCCCGGGACCCAATAAAACCAAGTCTCTGATAACTGAATTATCCACCTTAAATGCACAACAGATACCCTCGAGTCGTGGCGGGGTGCCTCACGGGTATATGGATCTGAATCTGCGCTTTTTCACCGTCGTGGTCTACAGACTACAAAATATCCCTCGCTGCTCTGAGCTGTTTCTACGCATATCCTGTGTGTGATGTGTCTTAGGCCTTCTTTGTTTCGCGTGTACACATATACCGGTGCCATGAGACCCTGCCAATGCAGTTGAGCTTATGGGGGGTGCTGCGACAACGTCTCGGAGCCTTTTCACGGCCCTCATCCGAACCCATCATATCACCAGCCGCAAGAAGCTCCAGCGCGTCAGAAAGGCAGCATCGCAACATAAGCTGCCGTTCGTGCTAATCAAAAGCGGCGGACCGCCGGGCATCATGTACGCCGAAGGCACCGAAGCCGACGTTACTGTCTGGGTGGGCTTCGTACGAGGGCTTCGATATAAGGACTTCCAGTGTCTTCGAAAGCCGGCTGCAAACGAGGTCTTGGTGCCAAGCCAAGCAACACAGGGTAATTTCGAGGAAGTTACATCGGTGGCTGAATTTGGCCATTTCATGGAGCAGAGGGGCTTGGCCTCGTGGTGGAAATCGGCCATGGGATACAGCTCGTGAGACTATGAGTATCTATAATACTGCGCGCGGAATCCCATTCGCGCCGGACGAACTACGATATACTATTATATCAATATCGCTCGGTATTCGTCGGCTCGATCACAAAAGGTATCTGGCGCACTTGACGCCGACCCCGTGGAAAGACACCCGCCCGCTATGCACTAGTCCTGGGTGCATCGACTCGGGTTTGGCTACCCTTTTCAGGCCGCCTTCCACACAGTCTCCGTCTAGACATGAGCTATCGTCTTGATGTGAGTGCCTTCAAATCATTCACAATATTAATAGCTCATGGGGGAGGGGGTTTATGCTCTCTGTTGCGCCTCATCATTCGGTCCGCCTAACCTCCTATTCGGTGAAGTTCATCCTACTTGCCGTTGGTGTCTTGCCTGCCGGCGCTCTACGCTCCGATGTGGATTAGAATCCCACTGTTTATATTAAAATTGGACACCAGGTCGACCGTCAGGCGCCATGTTTCTTGTCTCTTGAGTGTTACCTGGGTTGGGGCTCGATGGAAAGCCTGGGGTATTCAGCCGTGAACGGCAGTTCCGTCTATTCGCTTGGCAGTCGTGCAGCCAATTACATCCCCTCCAGTTATTGGCCTCATCCATAACCTCATGGAACTCGGCGCTATTCAACCGACAGAGCGTATGAGGTATACGTTATCCCACAGTCGCATTCTACTCAGGGGAGGGATATAACCCGAGGTGGCGTGCTCTGTCTTTGAATAGATTCCCAGCATCAGGTCTACCTGCCTCCAGTGATATCGCAACCGTTCTTGGCCTAGGTCACTCGCCGAGAAAATGAAGTCTGCCACATACGCCGTGGTTTCGGCGGCTCTCGCCCTCCAAGTGTCTGCCCATTCCATCTTCCAGGACCTCTGGGTTGATGGCGTCGACTTTATAAGTCTTCCCGTATAGTCACGACGGTGGAAAATGCTAACTTGCGAAGCACGGATCCCAATGCGTTCGCATGCCCCCGAGTAACAGCCCGGTGACGAATGTCAACAGCAACGATATCCGATGCAATGTTGGGGGCGCCAAGGGCGTCAGGAACAAGTGCCCCGTCAAGGCCGGATCCACGGTCACAGTCGAGATGCACGCGGTACGATGGACGAGGCCCATGTATATCACATACTAATTACTTGACAGCAACCCGGCGATCGGTCTTGTGGCCAGGAAGCGATTGGAGGTGCCCATTACGGCCCAGTCAACGTATACCTGAGCCAAGTTCCAGACGCCACAACGGCTGATGGCTCAGCATCGTGGTACAAGATCTTTGCCGACTCCTGGTCCGCGAAGGGCTCTGTCGGCGACGGTGACAACTGGGGCACTAACGACCTCAATGCCTGCTGTGGTAAAATGGATGTCCAAATCCCCAAGGACACCCCTAATGGCGACTACTTGCTCCGTGCCGAAGTCATTGCTCTCCACACTGCCGGCTCGTCCGGTGGTGCCCAGTTCTATATGTCATGCTACCAGATCACGGGTGAGTGATATTCGCCCTTGTCATTCTGCTTCGGGCAGTACGAGCACGCTTTTTTCAACTTCGGCCTCCACAATATGAATCACTGACAACTCTTTGTCGTTCTAGTGACCGGCGGCTCCGGCTCTGTCCCCGCAGGTGTGAAGCTCCCTGGCGCGTTCAAGGCATCTGATCCCGGTATCCAAGTCAACATCCACGCCAAGATGAGCAACTACGTGAACCCAGGCCCAGCCGTCATTGCCGGCGGAATTACCAAGACTGCCGGTTCCACTTGCAGCAGCGGCTGCGCAAAGACGTGCACCCCCGGTAGCGGTCCAGTCGGGACACCTATTGGCTCTCCGCCCCCTGCCGGCGGCGGCGACGGCGGTGGTGACAGTGGGTGCACTCAGGCACAGTACCAGCAGTGCGGCGGTCAGGGATACACAGGCTGCACGACCTGCGCGGTAAGTTTTCTCTGCCACATCTCGTCACGAATAGGAGACTGACAGTTTCGCAGTCGGGATTTACCTGCAAGGCGGTTAGCCCTCCGTACTACTCTCAGTGCGCCTAAGGGAGCCCTTGGCCAAGGGGTTGGTGAGAATGGGATTATGGTTGATTTGGTTGGACCTGTTCAAACTCGTCGCCCATAAATGCAGCTCGGGAACACCTATTACGAGCCAGTGGTACTCTCCAAGATTTTGGTAATGCCAAGAATAGCAGATCAAAGCATCTCCGCTATCACGACCTTCAGATTGTACAATCTTAAGGTATTAACTCATAGCATCATTACTTGCATCTTAGCCCGACTCCCATGTGCACTTCTGTTAGTAATTTAATCAAGTAACTGCCTTCAACCATTCTTTCTGCGATACGCTGCTGGCTGGTGTCAGATAGCATGCTCAGGGGTATTTTACCCCTGGTTGCACGATTCGAACACCCCTAAGAGGGATCAGCGTATGTACTTCCTCGGCTTTGCAGAATAATCGCCTCGTACCGAACTTCCAGAACGAGATATCTAAAGACTCATCAAAGCCACTCCGAGCTTTCGAGATGAGAAGGCTTCGCTGAGAATGGTGGGAATGGTGGAACGGGCCGTACCTAATTCACAATTGAACTAACCTAGCCCCATAGTTTTGATGAATGCATCTGCTTATATGCATATGTTAATCGTAGTGTAGTGTCGAACTTCCAAGCATTTCGACTGCTTCTAAGAAGTAATCCTTCCGCGTCTCCCGTCCACCCCATCGAGACAACTTCCATGGCATTAATTAATTAATAAATAGTAAATACTTCACCTACCTCCCGACAGACACCCTTTCTCGACCTCAAACCCTCCTCCGGATCCCTCCCTGCAAAGCCACACAATGGCCTCCAGCGATCCCCGGCCGCGCATCATGGCGCACATGAACAAGGAGCACAGCGCCGAGCTCAAGCTCTACCTGCGCGCGTTCAACGGCCTCTCCCCGTCCGCCGCCGCCGACGCCCAGCTGACCGACCTCGCCCTCGACGCGCTGAGCATCAAGTCCGCGTCGGGCGCCCACGTCGTGCGCGTCTCGCCGCCCATGAAGTCTCTCGCCGACGCCCGCGTGCGCCTGGTGGACATGGCGGCGCGCGCCCAGGAGCAGCTCGGGCTCAGCGATGTCCGCGTCGACCGCTTCCTGGGCCCCCGAGGCGTCGGCCTGGCCTCGTTCGTCGGCGTCGCCTTCTACTTCGTCAGCGCCGCGGCCGTGGCGTCGGGGCTCGTGCAACCGGGGACCTGGGTCTGGGAGGTCCTGGACACGTACTTCCCCTACTACGGCGCCGCGGGCTACGTCTGGGTCGTCAAGGCCATCGCACTCCCCGTCTTCGTGCTCCACGCCGCCGAGGCGTGGTGGATGGCGCGGTCGAGGCTTGCGCGGTACGGCGTCGAGGCCGGCGGCGCGTTGTGGCTCATGTGGGTGCTGGAGACGTTTGTGGAAGGGTATCCGGCGATTTTGCGGTTTGACGGGTTGGTGCGAGAGGAGAAGAAGAAGAAGGAGGCCGCGAAGCACTAATTCGGATGCTGGTGGCTGGACTCGGTGTCTTGGGTGCCGTATGGTATCCGAGGCCCTTAGAACTTCGCCCTTCGCTGCCTGCGGGCGCATGATAACGACGACCAAGATTGCCTAGACATTTTCACATGGAATTCTAGACGTGCTGAGATCAGATAGGTCCCCATAGGAACGATATAATGATGGATGATAATAGAATGTCTTGGCAGAGCTTGCGAAAGAACGACGGCAGAACGCTTAGTGCTAACTGATCATAAGAGGATGTAGAAGAGAGAAGCCAAGGAATTACGAGGCTGTTTCTCTGTCTGCCGGCTGTAAAACTTCGATCTGTCCGCTTTGTCACTATTGTCAGCCATGCCTACGGCTCTCACAAACTTCTCGCCCATTCTTGAAGTAATGATATGCTAGCAAAAGAAAGTCCATTAACGAAGAGCATTAGCGGCCTCTACCTAGTTAATTGTCGGCAGTGCCTGGAAAACTCCGAGCCCGACGGACGTCCTTATAAGCATTCTGGATTTCTCACGATCGGCCCACCGGAAATTAAAACGAGTACATTTTGCTGAGCCCAAGCGAATACTTTTCCTTCGATACCCTCCAAGAACCTCTTGATCCCATGTGAAACCGCCAGGTAGATTTCCTCCTTCCGTGAGAGAAAATCCTCCATCACGAGGCAGGGCCTTTTTCTTGACTTCGTGGATGGCATTTTATATTTCTCCTGGGATCATCTGAGCCCATTCATGAGTATGACTTGAGATCGACAGCCGAAGTAAACTGAAGATGAATTATACCCCGGTATCAATAATTGTTGTTTTTACCCGTCTTATGATCGCCATTCATTTGCTTCGTCGCGGCCTAAGCCAGATGGCTCGATCCGGTGAACAGGGCGGTCTCCAGCAGACGGTCGAGCTGATCGAGGGTTGTTCTGGTCTTCATCGGCTCTCTCCTCATCGTCGTCATCATGATATGGTTCCTCGATTAGCCGTTCGCCATTTCCCTCTTCAATGGGATGAGGAAGGCGTTTGAAGTCCTGAGCAGAACTGTTTCTTGCCTGGCGTTGTCTCAGGTATATGAGTTGGGCCAACTTCTTCCGGTTAGTCATCTCAACTACCATTTACTGCATATCTGTCGAAGCTGTTCCAATTGTAGCGAAATGCACTTACCTGGATGATACCAGCTACTACGGCGATTGTGAATTGCAGACCGGAGGTACGCTGCATAGAAGCCATCCATGGCGCGTCACACGACGTATGTCTGTTATAGATCTCCGAGCATTGCTCTTTTGTCCGCGGCCAGGCCCGGTCGACAACGGAGTGGAGGCCACAGCATTCGAACATGTTCTGAATACGCTCAATTGAGCGGCCATCGTGATTATGCCACAACAGTTGCCAGTTTGACTCGAGCTCGCAACCCAAGGCGCGACTGGGCACAAATCCCTGAGCTGCTAGGGTCGCGATCACGATAGTAAGCCCGCCCTGGAGGATGTGCAATGTGGGAAGTAACAGCTGCTGAAGGGTCGTTGATTTGACGAGGCGGTTCAGTATGGGCGTGTAGATGATATTAGCGGCGGCGAAGAGGGGGAGGAGGATTGTGAGCACTGTTGTCCCCGTCGAGATGGGTAGCGACAGCGTACTCGATTCGTATTGCACATAGCTAGGACATTTATGTTAGACACCGATCACACACAGCCATATAGCCGGGGAGATTTACATGGCGATGCCGATTAGAGCTAGAATCAGCTAAGAGTGTGTTCGTCAGTCCTGTACCACTCACCCGTCCGCTCACCCACCACTTGACATAGGTAGACATACCAGCGGAAAGGCGAAGAAGAGTTTCGACATTTTGCTAATTTCTATCATGCCGAGGGGTGTATGACTCGAAATGTATGGGGATATTCTCTAATCGTAAATGCGATGCGGCACGACGTCGGACGGATGAGGATGCGAAGCTGTATTTGATTGAGACAGCCTTGACGTCGAAGGTGGGGGAAGTATCAGGCAGACAAGAAACGTTTATCTACCTTACAATAGGTGGTACGCTCTCACTGACATGGCCCGTGCCTCCCTTACCACTGCATGATTTGAGACATTCGAGCATGACGTGGTATATGCGTCGCGTCGGCTTTTGCTCCTAGGTACTTGCATACACGTAGGTATCTATATTCCAGGTGGGCGTATTCCGAGGTCGCTGATAGAGGTATTAGGTTGTCCCTTAGAATCTCGATCTTATTGAACCACACCACCTGACGATCTAGTGGTTCAGAGCTGCCTATATTCATGCACTTGATTTATTCGGTTGTATTGATAAAACGCAACGACAATTGCGCAGAGTATAATAGCACTATGGGAAGAGCGTGCGTAGGCAGATGTAATCTCTATCCCAGCCATATTTGATACTGAACTGGGAGGGCGACTGATCTAGACTCTTGGCTTTCTTGATGCATACCTCACCAGTGCATACATGATACAGGCACTGCTATTGATTCGGCAATCAATAAGTATTCAAATAAAAAATGACGACTGACCGCCTTCCGGCATTTTATGAACTTGGGCTGGCCAGGGTAATATAGGCCAGTCGTACTCCTTTGAGCACTTCATATTGAATCCCGCACCGTGTGAAGGTCGAGGAGGCACGCCAATATGAAGGACCAGCCAACGCAGTCCGAAACCCCGCCGTCTATGAGTGAACTCCTCAAAAAGCGCCCGATTCCCAAGCATTGACAAGTACAAATATCCTAGCCCACTCAAAACTCTTCGCTGTTCGACTTCTGCGCCCGAAGCCCCTTGACAGTCAGCCACAGCGCCGATACCAGGAAATAGAAGCCGCCAAATGCGGCATAGCCAGCAATGCCGTCGATCGAGGGCTCCGCGGCCTGTGTAGCCTGGAAGATGAAGAAGCCACCTGCCAAGGAGGACTGGGCACCGCTGAGGATCTGGGCCCATTGAGCGCCGGCCGTCCTCCAGCGCCGCACGGCGGAGCCGAGCTGCATGAGGCCCGAGAGAATAGCCCACGCGCCGTACACGCCGAGGACCCAGTGCATGCCGATGAAGGTGGCGACCAGGACGATCACCGTGGTCGCCAGACTAACCAGCACGTTGATGGCCTGCGTCTGATTGTTGGCGAGCCCGCCGCTGTGCTGCGCGTCGACGATGTTCGCGGCCGCGTCCCACAGCGGATAGACAACGAGCAGCACAGCGCCGATGATCGGGAAGGCATCGCCGACGGTGAACGCCGCGGCCACCCAGACCGAGGTATATGCCACGCGCGCGAAGTAGTACTTCTTCAGCCAGCGCTCCTGCGTGACGATGGGGTCTGCATCCTCCTCGTCTAGCTGGTCGTACTTGGTCCCCGAGGGAATGAACCTTTCGAGGAACGCACCCACGTTAGATGCCATGTTGGACTTATGGTGAGCTGCTGCCGATGCTGCTGAGTGTCTGGGAAGAAAAGAGTGCCCCCCGAAAGTCTCGTTGCGCGAAGCCTCTAGAGAGATGAAACGGCGGTTCATGAAAGGTGACGACGTCTGTTCACTTGCCACTTCCTGACGGTGTCGACGAGACTGTCGTGTAGGGATGTACGAAAAGTGAGCGAGAGAATTTCAATCGCCACAAGTTTCTCAGTCTGATGGGAAGTTGAATTACTATCTATGTGTCCCTATACTACATCCAGAACTCCGGTACGTAATGCGGTATTCTCACCATCCATTGCCCCCGGGATAGGGCTTGCTTACTGTGCTGCTATTATGGGACAGCTTTCTCACCTCTTAGTTCTTGTATTACACTATGAGAGAACACTGTATACCTAGCCGTTCAAACCACACGAGGAATGAGCCTTAACTGCGAGAGTGATTGCACGTCCCGCGACGACGATGCCCCGGTAGCCGAGCTCATGCCGGATACCTAACCTTGAAGTATCGTATCGTTTACCTACAGAAAGGTCCAAGTCGACAATCTGTTGTCGCTTCATATGAAGTATCTTTTAAGTACCTACATATGTACAGAGCATGCAGGTTATCCACAGCGGGAACTTACACCTTAGCGTCTCACGCCCCATTATATCCACAATCCCCCTGTCTATTACTGTACCTACTGGGTTACGTACGACATAAGCACTGTAACCACCTTTATGAACGAACGCTGACCACGATTTCAAATTGATTTGTGAATTGTCATCAAGTGGTTGGTAGTTGCGCTGAGAAAACTACACTGGCACCCAGATTGCGCCGCTCAGCTACTGACTCCACTCAATAAGCTCGTCCTTGCGCTTCTGAATCCGGTAATAATACTCCTGCAAATCCATCACCTTGGTCGGTTGCCGTTCTCCCGTGAATGCATCTTTGCCGTGGCCATCGAAATGGAGCTTCCAGGCTGCCAAGAAAGTCAGTATCAACTCGAACATGGCGAGTAATCAGGGGCCAAAACCTTACTGCTTGCGTCGAAGGTGAGGTACGACCAGCTGTCGTTGAGATAGGCCTTCTCCGTGCCGACGGTAATTGTCCTGACCTGTCCCATCTGCCCAGGCGCAGGACGGAGCTTCTTGAGATCGGCCGCGAGCTTCACGAGGCCGACGATGAACGCGGGAGCCAGCTCCTTAGCTAGGCACTCATGTTGGCCGTAGCTGAACGCCGACACGTCGCTGATCTGGCGCTTGGGGTTAAAAGTGGCTGCATCCTCGGTCTCCGTCTTATTCCGTCCTGCCTCGCCCTGAATGTAAGTTAGCAAGCTCCCGAGCACGAAATTGTAGTTGAAGAAGCCGGGAGCCGATGGATAAGACTCACAAGCATCATGACGATGGCGTTGCCCGGCTGGATCGGTTTACCTTCGAGCTCGCCAGGTGCCACGGCAACACGCACGTTACGCTGCGTGGTCGTGAGGCGCTGGGCCTCCCTCACGTAATTGTGGAGGCCGGCGTCGTCTCCCTGCTGAACGAGGGTCTGGACTTCAGACCAGACCGACGCGTTCTCCGGACGCAAGAAAAACTCCAATGTCTCGTAGAACTACTCCGACAATCAGTATCCGGTATCCAATGCGACAAGTCATGGGAAGTTGTCAGAAACTAGGGAGCCGACCGCGGCGACAAGCGCCCCGATGCCCCCGAAAGCACACAACCAGAGATTTTCTGTGACACGCTCTGCCGAGTTGCCTTGGGCCTGCAACTCGTCGACGAGTTTATACCCGCACGAGCGCAGGGAGTCTTTCTTCAGGTAAGTCTTGCGCGAGAACGCGTTGGACACGGCCATAGCTATGCCAAGCCCAAAGCCCCGTCCGCGTGCCACCTCGTCGACAAGTTTGCGAGTGGTGTCAGTGATGACCTGGGCACCTTCCTGAGCTCGGCGGCGGCGATTCCAGGCCTGGCCGGGGTCATTGTTGTTGACGCCCCAGATGCGGACATTCAATAGGTGGTTGTAAAGGTCCGTAGCGCTGAGAACGCCGTGAAGATTCTCGTCGCTCTTCGAGTCGAAATAAAACATGTCGGCGAGCAACCGCGCGTTCGGCGGAATAGCAATGTTACGAATGGAGTCAATCTAATTCAGGCCCTCCTAGAGGGCGAACGTCTCCTCTTGGGTGAGGTCAAAGCCATAATGTGCTACAGAATCATAAATGGCGCTGCGGAGATTCGGAATATTCTTTATAGCCTTCACCATCTTTGCACGTTCCTGGTAATTGACGGGTGCATCGCCAGTCAGCTATGAGAATTGAGGCGTTAGATATCACCGCTAATCATATCGACACAACCCATTCTCGGGGCGAGACTCGGGCGTTCTGGAGCAGAACTCGTTCGGCGGTGCAATCTGCCACTTACGGGCCTAGTTGATACCGAGGATTTCGACGATCCTGAGCGCCTTAGGGACATTGCGCGCCCCGAACATGCCGGCGGGGTCGTCCATCGCCTCTTTCAAGATACGAGCCAGATCCTCGTCCTTAAACCTACCATTTACTTGGCGTTCAAACCCATCAAATGTGCGAACACTAGGATCTGCGGGGATGGTCTGCTCGAAAGTCAAGAGAGCTTGGCCCAGCTCGGCCCAGCTAACATTCTTCAAGTCGTCTAGGTTGCGGCCGGGGAAGAGTTTGAGGAAGAAGTTGTTGATCCACCCCTCATATTTCCTGGATATACACGAGTGAAATCGGTACAGTAGGTTGAATTCTACACTAACCTGGTTACTTACGCCTCTCGGGACACCCTCGCCGTCGTATTGCTTGGAAAAGTCGACACGCGGGTCCAGAGTCCAATCACTCTTTGTCGAGTGGGTATTTGTTATAGCCCGCAAATACTCATGCAAGCTGATGTTCACGTACAGTCCGCCTCCAATGAGGCGGGCCGTGTTGAAAAGATCATGGTCCTGCTTGGCAATGGCTTTCGCCTTACCCTCCGGGCTCGCATCAGCTGAGCATGCAAGAGTAAAGCGGCCGTTCTCGTTGATCTTGAGAAGAATGTCGGCGACATAATTGTGCATGCGGTTATAAAGAACCAACATAACTTTCACTCCGGCAGGCTGCCCAAGCAGACGCTTCTCGTGGAAAGTATCGGGCTTCAGCTTGCCTTCCTTCACAGTTCGGATCTCCAGCTGATCTCGAAGACTCGAACCGTAGAGAAGGGCCAGATCCAGACAGGAGGACACGTCAGACATGTTCATATCTATGCGACTGGTCCTAAACATGTCGTGGATCATGATCGGTGCGTGATAGAAGAGAATTGACGAGACGCCCGCCGGATTTTCCTTGAAAGTGCTCTCTTCACGAGCCATGAGGAGATCGAACAGTAAACCGGGGCCTGACTTGACACCTTGAAGTCGCTTTATGCTTCTGACGGACTTGGCGTAAGGTGTACCTGCTGTCCCAAGATTTGGCTGAAGGAAGTTGTTGAAACTGCCGTCGGGCATGCGGTACTAATGAAGCCCATCAAGGGGCTGCGGGAACTACCTCGCGGAGAATGATATCACTGTCGGGTGCTTTGAACTCTACGATATCGGATGGTTTTGATTCCTGCTTAGTTGCTGATGCCGCTGGGCCCACGACTTCATATTCGACATCGCCACCGACATAGCTCAGAGGTGGGTGCCGCAGATTCCCCTCAAGCGTATCGATGAGCTTGTTTGTTAGGTGAGTCCGAGCAGCTAAGGTAGAAGGCAAGGTGGTGAGGATGCCGATCAACAGCTCTGTGGTACTATTCACCCCCAGAAAGCCGAGTGTTCGAACTCCAATGAGATGTCACTTACCCTTTATTGTCATCTAGAGGCTCTAACGGGTTCATCAAGCCCTTGATCAACCCCACGATCTTTGGGAGAGAGGCCTGGCTACGAGGACCAGAGTAGTCTTTCGGCAGATCTGTCGCAACCTTTACCGGGTCGGATAAGAAACTGTCTGACGACTGTCTTTGCGGGTCACCATAGGCCTCAACGGCCTGAAAATTTGCCTCCGAAGACATTCTGGGTCACTTAGATCAGGCGATACTGGGATATCGCTTAGGGCAGATACTTTAAGCAGCGATTTCGTCATCTTTCTGCTTCCCATCGCCAACCTTTATACTACCACGATACTGCAGACACTCGACTCTTCAGAATGAAATCGCAAGAGCAACGCCACAGATATCATCCAACCCCTCTCTTGACTATTCGCCACCCTGTCGGCGTGTGTTACAGAAATAGCAGCGGAAGTCGCATCTGCTGTGTAAGTATCCTGCATGCACTTTGCCGGCTGACACAAGCAAGCCCCTAAACAGCCACTGATGGGGTTGATTTTGACCGGCAAAGCCTATGAACAAGCTGTTGGACCGAACACGACTTGGCGAGTGGCTTGCTTAAAGTCGTGTTTCTCAGCCTGCAGGCCCTTAACCCCATGCTTTGGGGCGTCATGTACTTGGGTTAGGTTAAGAGGCGAAGCTGGCCGGGATGGCCGCATGAGGCGGCAGCAACACTGACGATGCACGACGGTATGCGATTATCTAGCTACTTTCCGGTGCCGGGGCTATAAACTTGAGATTTAGTCCCAAATAAGAGATGCTTGCGAGTAGTCGAACCCCAACATACTTGGTTTCCAAGTGGTGGTACGATTTCTTCAAGATATCGGGAACGGGAACCGCATAGGCTCCAACTACAGTATTCCATATGACTAAACCTATCAACTACGTTCCGACCAGGATCTGCCAATGGCTTGTGCATGACCTCTGCCGGCTCGGCGACGATCTTCGTCGTCGCAATTGTTACACTACGTAAGTACAAGGATGTGAGCCAGTAAAACCGGCGGTGAAACTATTGGGGCGTTCGTGTTTGGCTAGATCTAAACCGGCAATTGCGTGGTCGCCGAAGCTTCGTTGTAATCAATTATGTCTACGAAGTACACTCACTCTACCTACACATCCCGACAGGATGCACCCTCAGTCGGACCCAGCCGTCGAGCCAATGACGCGATGAAGTGGTCCCCGGGGATCTGCAGCAGCCCAATTCAGCTCGCACTATCTAATGAGCGGTGCGTTCCGAACCGTCAAATTGGAGTTTTCGCCAAGTTAGCTGCATGTTAGTGGCGAGCTGAACATCGAGAACAGAATGGGAGTAACCAACCCGCATTCTATTGTCAAGCACATGCAGACCCGGCCTATAATATTGCGGGCAGCTGAAACGCCAAAAGAAACCTAGCATTCGTGGCAAAAATGAGGGGAAAGAGAGCGACTATCAAACACTTTCCTTGGTTACGGTTGGGGTAGGTAGATAGATCAGTCCGAATTGGAGAGTCATATCGGAGTGACAGCAACACAGAGATCAGTTAAGAGGGGGGATAAAAAAGCAAATTTATGAACCCGTTGCCTCGTCTCATCGAACGCGCCATGGCCGTACTGGTGGATTATGTCTTAACCACCAACTCTCCCCAAAGCCTTCTTCTCCTTCCCTTTCATCTATTTCCCACATCCCATGAGTGACACGAACGGTCATACGGACGGACGTAGGAACGTGATGGCTTTCACGCCCGCGGAAGCGCTCCTTGAGCCCAAGAAGCTAGTTCTGTGCTTTGACGGCACAGGCAATACGTTCAGCGGCTCCAATGCAGACACAAACGTCGTCAAGCTTTTGAACAAACTGGATCGCCATGCCCCTCGCCAGTTTCACTACTACCAAAGTGAGTCTGAGCTATCCGACAGTTCCGGAGCCTACCGCTAACAGGCCCATTAGCTGGAATCGGCACATATGATATCAACGAGAAGTCTGTGAACAAGTCGTGGTTTGGCGAGCTAAAGAGCTCTATCTCTATGGCCGCTGACCAAGGCTTTGGAAACACTTTCGATGCCCATGTCATGGCCGGGTATCGCTTCTTGATGAAGTTCTACGATACCGTAAGCTGTTATGACGTTTCGTCTCGGGTCGTGATGTAGTGGCTAACTTCTTATCACTGAAGGGTGCTAAAATTTACATGTTCGGCTTCAGCCGAGGAGCCTTCACGTAAGTCTCTGGTAACAATCATCGTTTAGAAGAAAAAAGGCGGGCGACGCCTTTGCACATTCTTATCCCGATGCTATTCAAACCGAGGGGCTATGGTACTAATATACTGTGGTCCATGCTCATAGTGCCAAGTTCCTCGCTCGCATGGTGAACACTGTCGGATTACTATGTAAGGGCAACGAGGAGATGGTTCCGTTTGCCTATCGCCTTTACCAGCGCTACCTCGCGGGTGAGATCGAGGATTTCAAAGCCCAACAAATACACTGTGACGACGAGGACTGCAAATCGGCCCACACTGACGGAGGCAACAACCCCATGCTGGAGGACAATGAAGAGGGCGACCATATCCCTCACGGTCATAACTTCGAGCGAGCACAGTGAGTGATTATCCGCTTCAGATCTTTTCTACTTGATGGCATCTAGACCACGAGATGGCATCCTTTTCGCTTCGAACGACGTCCTATGGTCCTTCATCTCTTCAAAGTTGTAGCAGGTCAGTTTCAACATGGCGGTGGCTGACACATTAGTACCACAGCAACGAAATCGCTGCTTTTAGCAACACATTCTGCCGCAAGGAGCAGGTCACGTACACGTCCGGATCCAAGGAAGTGACCGAGGAAAGGAACATCAAGGTATACTTCCTCGGCATCTGGGACTGCGTCAACTCGGTCGCGCCCCTAGAGAGGGTAACGCCCGTCCCCGTCCCCGTAAAAGGCACAGCACACTACGTCCGGCATGCTGTCTCCGTTGACGAGCGCCGGGTCAAGTTCAAGCCGGCCCTGCTATCGCAAGACATCCGCGCCGCATCGAACAATGACGAAGATTTGAAGGAGGTCTGGTTCCCCGGCTGCCATGGGGACGTAGGTGGCGGATGGCCGGCGGTGGCGGAACATCCGCTCGATACCAAGATCGACACCTCGAAGTGGACTCTCTGGCAGAGAACCAAGAATCTCTTCACTACTCGCAGGCCGACGGAGGCGAGCAAGGACGTCCGTGCTGATCCGTTCCAGATGAGCGACATCCCTCTCGCGTGGATGATCCGCGAGCTCGAGCTCGTCGGGGAGAAAGATAGGGATGCCGCCATTCAGTTCTCAAAGCACGTGGGAGGGTTCAAACGGGCGTTCCAAAAGAGGAAAAAGGAGGCGCTGACGGGTGTGATACACGACTCGCTCAGTTTCGGCTGCGGCACGGGCTTTTTCAAGGTGTTACTATGGAAATTCATGGGTGAGTGCGACCTTGCATCTACACTCCCACCCCCCCCCCCCCTCTTCTCTCTCTCTCTCTCTCTCTCTTTCTATTACGTCTTCGAAATCGCAGTAGATCTGTGAAAGCTGACCGCCAACAGAGGTGCTACCGTTCATCACGCGATGGGAATTGGAAAAGAACATCTGGGTCCACGTCCGCTTCCCCCTGAACAACGGCAATTCACGGGACATCCCGCGCGATGCTGTTTTGCACGAGTCGCTTATCTGGCGATTGAAGAACGATCCTACTTACTGCCCACGCAACAACCACGGCGGACGTCTGCCGCCTTGCCTTAGGCACCGAGGTACCGTCGCCCCAGTCAAAGAGATCAACGAGTCTGCAGCTGGTAACCAGGGAACTTTCGGCACCACATCCCAAGCGGCGCCAGATCCCGACCACCAAACGTATTGTTTCGCCAACGAAGAACTGTAATAGCGGCGACGCAGCTCGGGATTTGTCATGTCAAGGGCGTATTTCTTTTTCTACCAGGGAGGGTAGGACGTTCAAGGCTTCACTGGTCTAGCTTTGCGAAAGGGAAAGGAGGCAGCGATTGGTCATCGGTCTTGTTTGTCAAAGATGGTATTCATTATTCATCCTCGGTCGTCGACTGGTGTTACGGGGTGCTCCCAGGATGTCAAAAATAGCTAATTATCTTCCCAACAATCTCATACGACACCGAAGAATCGAACAAATAATCGAGCTCGATCTAGTAACACCGTCACCCCCGGCCGTGAACGCCTGTCCCTGGCCATCGTATCTCTACCAGTGGGAGGTCAAATCTCATAGTCACGATGGTGTACGTCTCGTGGTTGCGCAATCGCACCCGGAGCAAACATTATCATGTCCACGATATCACGCGATCCGATCCACGTTTCTTCCCGTGGATTCTGGGATCGAGTGAGCTATCCAATCTGTATATGCTCCGTCATAAATTTCCGAATATTAGAAAGCGATTTGCCTCGAGCTCTAACATGGGTAGACTCTCCATCCTTCTGAATGATATTTTCCTTGTGACGAGCGCCCAAAGCACGGAACCCCTATTTTCAGTCTGTTCACCGTCCGCCACTGATTCTATCGCAACAGACTTTATTTTCCAGTTCTTGGTACTTTCTCATCAACCCTCTCAAGAAGAAGAACAGGACGCTAGAACTTCAAAATTTGCTTGACAATGATCGAGATGGTCCTCGCCGTAATCTGGTTGTCCCTCCTGCAATTTTCACAATGTGTCCCGGCAGGAGACTCCAATGGCCGCGTCACCGGCCACAGCGTCACAACAACTGACTCAGACATCCAATATTGCGGCGCCTTGAACGACCCAACCATCAAGACAAGTAAGTCCCCGATCAGCCATCGCGTCTCGTCAATTGACATGACACACCCCTCATGACGAAAACCATGTGTGTAGCCGGCGATGACGAGGACGGTCCCGGCTTCTACATCACCAACAACGACAACTCCTCGGCAGTCAAATACTTTCTCTACGAGAACAGCCGAGACGAGCACCCGTGGAAGTACCTCTCAGTAAGTCCCATCATCCCCCTTCCGAGTCATCTATCTGCCTACCTACTTTATACATGCAGCGAAACCAGACTCACCCAAGTGCTCATCAAAAGCTGCCCGTAGGCACGACCGCCTTCGTGTCGGTGTGCAAGACCTGGCAGGGCCGCGTCGTCCGCGGCGTCCCAGAGGTCAACCTCGACGGGAAAGTGCATAACCTCGGCACATGGTTCAAGTCGAGCATCGGGCCGAACGGGTCGATGTGGGGTGACATCAGCTTCCAGGAGGGGTGCGACGGCGGCGGCAGCATCGCCGCCACCGACGGCTCGTACGCCATGCACAAGTGCTACGAGGACCTGCTCACCGGCGCGCCCCCCAAGGCGCTGGTGACCAAGCAGACGGGCACCAAGGTCCTCGCTAAGACGGTCGGCGACGCCCCGAACCAGGCGGCCAGGGACTGGGAGCTGTCCAAGTGCAACGCCAGCGAGGTCTGGATCAATGAGAACCGCGACGGCCCCGTCATCAAGTCCGCGAACGGGATACTGGAGTTTGTCTTCTACAACGGCCGGGCTTAGACAGAGTTGGGCGTTTTCGGGAGGAGCTTTGTGTAAAGAGGGCTTGCCTGCCGCATGGTTTCGTAGTACTTTTTATCATATGAACACGCATTTTCTCTAGCTTGAGTGCTTTTCCTTGGGAGGGCGTCGCGCCAACCGCGATTGAGTTTCGGTCTTTTGCTGCTGGAAGAGGAAGCGAAGGGGAAATCAGATTCAGTGACGATACTATACCTCTTCCGTCCTATCTGCGTACTGCGTCGAGCTCAGGCGTACTCATAATGCGTCGTGTCACAGAGTCGAGCGCACCACGTCGAATCATAGTACATGTTTGAAACTTTGTAGAGGCGCACAAAGACTGCTAGTATATGACAACTGTAGATTATTACTACATGGAGCGAGGCGGCACAGTGGAAATCCACCCTATCTCTATTTCAGTCTAGCACTTGTCCCCCTCAACCCAAGCTCTTTTTCTCTCTCTCTCCAGTGTAGGCCTAGAAGCTCAGCTTCTGCCCTGCGTTGGCGACCACGGACGCCTTGGTATTGGCCGACCCGAGGAGCTTGTACGAGTACGGGACCGAGGTGAGGGTGCCGACGGGGGCCGTGTTCTGGCTGCCGCCGAGGTCGAGGTCGCGGGTGACGGCGTATCCGGGGCCGACGTTGCTGTCGTTGGTGAAGATAGCCTTCTTAGGGCACTTCTCCCACACCGAGCTCTCGATCAACATCTGCGCGCTGTCGCGGGTGTCGACCACCGTCTCGAGCATGTTGCTGAAGTATGAGCTTGAGGAGAAATAATTTCGTTAGCTGGTATTCATCCGTATATAGATAGCCTCGTGATATGGTAGTAGTTGTAGTAGTAGTATCAAGTTCTGCATGCTTGTTTGAACTTGCCGAACATTGCGCGAAGTGTAATGGTGCTAGGATCATGGTGTCATTAGATATTATCGTGATACGTACTTGAAGACGTGACCTGATCCGAAACGGTACATGGGAGTTCGGCTGTTGATATTATCGAACCAATTCCCCTGTTTTGCACACTCGGTGTCAGTCACTGTCCCATGCTCCCAAGGTGGCCTTTATTCTCTGTCGGTCGTCGAGCCAAGAAGACAGCTTTAAGAATTACTCACGGAGAAAGTGACATGGAGGTGACCAATATCTGAGGAGAGAAGAAGGGTTAGCGGTTATCACTCTGTGGCGGATAATTATCCGTTATTACGACGAGAGGTCTTTGCGATCAACTTACCTTCGGCACCGTTGTCGCTGCTGTGGCCTACAAGAGAGCCTTTCCACTAGAGTTAGGGCACGATTAGCAGATGCTTCATGCCATTTCCCATCATAGTTTGAACCCGAGGCACAACACCTATACTCGTCTTCGGGCGTGTGTAGAGAAACTTACGTGGTCGTGGAACTTCGTGTTGCTGACGGTTACCCAGTCTGAAGCATGGACAATGTCGACGAGGCCGTCGTAGTAATCCTTGTTGTGGTCGAGGTCGGCGGAGAAGTCGCACGAATCAACCCAGACATTGGTTGACTTTTGGATCGTCACCACGTCGCCGTATTGGGCCAGAACCTTGGAGCTCTTCAGGTTGCGGATAATGACGTTGGACTGGCCGAGGACCGTGAGGCCAATGCCAGTAAGGCCTGAACCAGTCAATCTCTATGCTTGGTGCTATTGTATCTTGCCACTCTCTCCCAACGGAATAGACGTCAGACTTACTTGACCCGGCTTTGCCAATG
Organism: Nemania sp. NC0429; assembly: GCA_022578495.1. Lineage (NCBI taxonomy): Eukaryota > Fungi > Ascomycota > Sordariomycetes > Xylariales > Xylariaceae > Nemania > Nemania sp. NC0429. The sequence continues at coordinate 733,851 of MU392161.1, read as the reverse complement.
ATGCTCTTGTTCGAGGTGACGTTCACCTTCACTGCGCCGGTCAATTGGCCGCTAACAAGAATCACGGCAGGGCCCGGAGCTTGAACCGCAGCCGTGAATTGTGCCAATGTCGAAACAGTTGTTGTTGTGCCCCCTGCACCGCCCTTGGTGCTGTAGTTTCGCCGTCAGTGAGATCTTTCTATTATAACCATCACAAAATCGCATGAGACAAATATCTTACCCTCCATTCAAGGTACAGTATCCTACCGTGCAGGCATCGGTGATAGCTGCTCGCTTCTCTATCGTCCGTTCATCCAAGGGACCATTCTCCGTGGGCGTAGGTGCAGCGGCAGCGAGTCCGGCCAGCAGGGCAGACGCAACACAGGAGAACTTCATGATGATGGGCGTAAAGCTTCACTCGGTGACTAATATTTCCAATTGGACATAGAATAATAGCCGTGGCAGTCTCGAATAGCCAAGAACCGCCATCAGCTAGCTGGAGGAATGCCACTATTTGAAGCAAAACTGCCAAGCTCGAGTTTTTCCGTCATGTTCGACTACAGTTCGACTACAGCTCGACGAGCGGGAGTAATCATAGCGAGACACGACACTCGGCATCGACCACGAGGCAGGTCTATCATGTCCCAACGAGAGCATGAAAATCCGCGAATAATAAATGTGCCTATTATACCCACTGCAGCTGGCATGTACCCCAGATGAAGCCACATGCGGATAATTCCTTGGCTTCTTGCCGTCTAACTCAACTCCACCGACTGGGGTTGCGCTTCAATCGAGACAGGCGGGCGCATACTGATTGGAGGGAAAACACTTGTTCTCACTTGCGTGTATCCAAAGTAGCTCCTCCGTATCCTAGTTAGGATCGTGGCACAGCTGCTTAGTAGTATATCGACAACGCGCCGACCTCGTACGTAATGAAGGGCCAAATGTGCGTGTCTCATAAGATATTGCATATGCTTGAGCTGCTCAACTACCGGCAGATCATCGCCGAATAAGCGGGCAACATTAGAGAGCATATATTCTAACGGACCAGGAGCACCTCCATCCCAGGCGCCGGGCCACGACGACTCTTGTTACTTCTCCTCGGCATGACTATAACTGTCATGGAAAAACACACCCCTCGAAAGAAGGTCGAATTCACCTTCGGTGACGTATCCTTGAAATAAGTCAATTTGTATTATACGTCTGGATATGGGGGGTTTTTCCCTCTTCTTTTTTAGAGACTTCTAGGCCCCATTAGGTCTTGCGCATGTGATTTGACGCCATCTTTTCCGTCGGTTTCTCTGAGCTCTCTTGTCAACGAAGCAATACCTGAGTTCGAAGCCTAGATCCTAAAATAGCCATAGTCTATTCGAATTTACTTCGATGCGGAACACATGATGAGGAACTATAATTCAGTCAGCCAGTGAGAAACGAGTCCATAGAACAGAGAAGCTATCAAGCAAATGAGGAGCATAGTTTGGGCTGCATCCTGGATGTTCTAAATGCCATGACCAAGCCCCCTTTACCTCGTTCGAGATATCATTTCGATGATTACATGCAATGAGGAGTGGGTTGAGCACTGCGACAACGTTGTTAATCTCATACATTGCTACTTTTTATTTACTCTACAGGTTCCCTGATCGAATAAGAGCATTCAATCTACATCAGTTTTATGAAAGTTGTCATGGTCGTCGTTGCATCCATAGAGCCTCCTTCTATGCAATGTGTGCGGAATTGCAGAAATATTGCAGCGCGACATTTCTTCAGAACTGAAAGCGCCGAGGGACCCTGCTACAAATAAGGCACGCCGTGCCACGAACGCCCTGCCTTCAAGCCTCCCTCAAATGAACTTCTTACGCCAAGGTCGATTAACCCTCGGCTATTGAGAACTGCTATCATGTTTTCTCCCCAGCCGTGGACGCTAGACTGAATCATATAATGTCGATAATATTAAGTGGGATATGAGAACGAGGCATTGTCCTGTACGGCGTTAGTAAATTAGGACGAACAGCGTTTGTACTTTGACATACCGAGAGCCTCTGATGGCTAGGCCCCCTAGCAACGCTCATTCATGTACTGACGAGAACAAACGTTTGTAGGTGGCCTGGACCACTCCTCCGTGAGCCCCCAGTTAATAAACCGGGTTCCGGCCATAATTTCGAATTCTCTTCGCTATTTGAGTCATGTTGGAAAGATGCTGGAGCATGGGGTCCGTGGGGGCACGACCGCTGATGCGCAAAAATAGCTTTTCAACCCGCTCAAGGAACGTGTTCATGATCTTCGGAATCACCTCACGTACTGCCGGGTCCTGCAGGGAGTTAACTTGAAGATCATCAGTGGACAGTGGAGGGTTACGAACAGTGACATGTGGAAGGCTGCCGTATAGACTGCTCAGTACAACCTCTACCCAACGGACCCTTTCTCGGAGATGTGGGCCATCGAGCTGTTCAGCAAGAACCGAGGCAACAGAAAGAGAAACCAGGGCGGGCATATCTTGCACGATCTGGGGATCGAATTTTGCAATATATTCATCAAAGATGTCATGCTGCCGTGGAAGCTGGATCCAACGGATCAATCCGGTTTCGTATTCGCCGCGCTCCATGAAAGACGCGACATTGGTGATGAGGTGCTGAAGCTCCGCATCTTTCGCGTTGGAATGGTTGTTATTGGGATATGGAACAAGTTGATTACCATGGTTGCTTGAGGTCGCTGATGGGCTCCCATAGGAAGCAGCCCGATTGAGCGAAGGCTGCGTGGGTTGAGGTGGTTGTGCTGGACCGCGGTCCTGAGACATCCGTAGCTGCATCTGAACAAGTCGCTCCTGGAACTGCGTTTGAGCTGCAGCCATCTCATTAACTGTATCGGACAGTTTAGATACAAGAGCGGTGAGTTGGTCAATTTTCTTGGTATCTGCGATATGACGCTGCTCAAAGTCCTGGAGCTGATCAGCTGTTCGACGCTGGACATCTTGTATTAATGAACGCGAGGCAGCAACAGCCATGTCACTGAATGCTGGTGTGATGCTTGAAACGAGTGTTTCGCGAAACGACTCCTCCATGTCTAGAGCCACGCTCGCGGCAAGTCTCTCGGAAATTGACTTCGTTAAATCGGCTTTCTGCAGCGCATGGGTAACTGCATGTGGGAGCGTTTTCTGTAGCTGGTTGTTAACCGAGTGAGATACCTTGCCACCGAGCTTGGAATCAATCTGAGTCTCGATCGTCTTCGTAACGAGGCTGCTTAGATGTGGAACAACGCTATCCTCAAATTGATCTGTGATAGTTCTAGAGAGGACAGCTTGCGTATTCTCGTTGAGGACTGATGACACGAGCTCTAGTAACTCTTTCTGGCTCTTCGCGTATGAGTCCGAGCGGTTACGGAATTCAGACTCAACCTTGCTACGATGATCCTTCAGCTCATGCGTAATGACGGCAGTCAGTTTCTCACTAAGACCGGTCGAGATCTGTCGCACAGCTGCCTGTACAGATTCAGTTGACATGGTTGGCTGGAGTGAGGGCGATGCAGAGATTTTGGGCTCAGCATGTTTTGTAGTAGGCACACTGTCGACACGAGGCGAAGTGCCACTTGCATTTAGCAGCGGATTCTCTATAGTGAGTTTATCGGCAGCTGCGGCAGCCGCGGCGGCCGCCTTCTCTCGCTTCTTTCTAGCTTTCTTCTCCGACTTATCAAGCTGGTTAACAGGCGTTACGGGAATATCGGACTCCTTTCGCTCGCTCTGTAAATGAGGTGCACTGGATTCACCGTTTCGCTTCTGTGATTCTTGACCAGGTGTCGTGGATACAATATGCGGCGTTGCAGTTTCTTTAATGGCGGGACGTGTCGCAATCTTGATGGGAGGCGTTGGCTCTTCCATCGCATGGGGCTCCGGGACGATAGTGCTAGGCAACTCTTTCAATTTCGAAATCTTGACAAGCCCGCTATCGGTAGCATCAACGCCCAGAACAACCTTATTGTCCTTAGACCACCCCAAGTCCGCTTGCTTGATTGTCACAGCGGTAACGCCTTTGGAATGCATTGCATAGAGGTCGAAGAGAGACTGCTCATCGCTAGAAGATGAGCAGGATGGATTCTCTAAGATATCCAGGCTCCGGAGTAGGCCCTTATTGGCTAAGGAGTATTCCCGTACACCACTAATGACGGCAGTCGAATCCGGCTCGGGGATCGATGAGTCTTTCGCGACTAACTTCTGGATATAGTCGACTTGCGACATACCCTTAATTGTATATTTCGGAGCTGACAGATGAAGGAAGTAAATCGAGTTGCGAGTCGGGTGACCCACCACGATCATACCTGTGGCAGGGTGGTACATGACACTGCACACTGCGTCTGACTCCTTACTATGGGGCAAATTGAATTCTTGCACGGGCTTCCCGAGGGCAAGATCCCACAGTTGGAGTGTATGGTTCTGTTTCATGCCAACAATCATGTAGCGTAAGGCACAACGCTTCTGGTAAGGCCGTTGCTTATCCAGCAATAACACAGAGGTTGGCCACGCTTTCTCGCCCTCCGGCGTGGTGTTGAGGGTCATCAATGGCTCCTTGATTTCGAGGGAGGTGTGGGCTGGCATGGGGAACCGAACATCAGAGCTCATATCAACTGCGGTAAGGTCTCGTACATCCCAGAACTTGACACGGCCGGATTTGTCTAGGGAAACAATGGTCGTGTCGTCCGGGCTGAATGTAAAGTCTTTGCCCGCTTTTCCGGTGTTGATCCGAAGCGCACACTCCTGTGCGAGTCTCTCGGTGTCAACGAGGCGATCATGACCAGGCTTGAAGATATTCTTCTGGATCACAAGCGCTGGCCAGACGATACTTATGGTCTTACCGCGACCCACAGCGAAGTACTCTGGATGGGTGGCCGACGTTCTTGCACGCGTCTTCAAAATACCACCAGGTGCATCACCTTCTTGTGTATTTGCAGGTGGGAGGGCAAATCCATATTGTTCGGGGTGCGGTTCCTCAAGATGGTCTTTGCCCCCGCCCCTAATCTGGATATAGTAGACGGTGCCACTGATACCAGTGCCAATAATTGATTCTTCCGGAGGAATATCACCATCGTCCGAAGTATACGAGACAGCCACATTGAACACACGATCCTTGGTGTCCGTGAATAGTTTGGCATCCTTTCCATCTTCCTGGCGGATAACACGCAGCCCACCTGCTTTCGACATCCCATACGCAATGTATGATTCGGTAGCAGCGACCAAGTTTCTATCGATTTGGTCAAAGTCCTTCTTCAATCGCGCGATGTCTAAAATGACCTCATCCCGGAACTGCGGACGAGGCTCATCGAACGAATCGTGCATTGTAATCGAGACCCATGGCTTCATGGGAAAGTTGTATACCTTTATAGGCGCGGGCGATTCCTCGATTACGACAATCTCATCAGCTTCGGCACTTTCCCAGCTATCGGCTACGGCACCATGGGCAGTATCCTCGACAATATCGCGGATAGCCTGCGCAACTTCCGGTGAGTACCGTGTCTCGAGCGCTTCAGCGCTGTCCTCATTGGCGAGTTCTTTGCTGAGGTTTCTAGCTGCTGCTTCCGCTGCTTCCTGAAATTTGGCATCGGTGCTAGCGTTCAACATCTCTTCAAGATTGGCGGCAATCTGGGCCTGTACCTCTTCTTGCTCAGCTCGCGCTAAAGCTTCTTGAGCCTCTAAGTCTGCCTTTTCTGCTAGTCCCGCCATCGCCTCCAGAACAGTCTCTCGATTCTGCTTATGCTCATGCTCCGGCTCGGCCTCTAGCTCGGGCTCTAGCTCGGGTGCGAGCTCACCCTCGAGCTCGCTCCCGAGCTCATTCTCAAGCTCATTATCGAGTTCCTGCTCATGCTCATGCTCATTTTCGTGCTCGTGCTCATTCTCGGGCTCGTGCTCGTACTCATGTTCATGCTCATAGAGACGATCTGAATGAGAGGCAGCCGTATAGGGAGAAGCACGGTTGTGACTAGTATCAGAGGGATAGCGCTCGGGCCGAGGTTTGGAAGGCTCGGTGTTGGTAATTGGGCTCTGATAGGCTGAAGATCGCTTGTGGTCCGAAAGATTTCCCGGCGAAGAGATAGCACTGGCGGATGTTCTCTTCTGCATAATCGTGACAGCAGTAGCGGCAGGAAGTTCCGTGGGCATCGTAGCCATAGGGCCAGAGGTTCCAGGGGTGGATGCCTTTGAAGCCTTGCCATGGGGTGCGGCAAATTCCTCAAACGGGTTCGTGTAATCGAATCTGCTGTGCCTATGAGTTGCTTCATGATGACTGTGCTGGGAAGAAGGCGATTGATAATCGTACTTGGTCTGAGGCGACGCTACAAATTGGTGTGGCAGAGGCGTTGAATCATGCGAGACATTATCCAGAAGGGCTTGTCTAGGCACGTAGTCCTTGTAATGATCTGCCGAGGAGTCATTAGCTGACTGGGGGGTCAGCGTAGCCGGTTGCGATGATTCATTTGTTGACGGTTGGTCATTCTGGGCTGGCTTTGGACGGTGCAACAAGTTGAGCAGATACTCCTGTGTGTTTGAGGGAGGAGGACCGATGTTCCATGATTCACGGATATTAGGCTGCTGGTGTTCTGCACGCTGAGCCGCGACTTCGTTGTGCCCGTTTCCCTTCATAAGAGTAGCAAGCAGGCCCTGAGGGTCGGCGGGCATGGGAACAGGCGCGTGCAGAGGCGGGGGATTATTGGCATGCGCTTGGTTCGGCGAAGAGCCGAAGGACATGCCATGAACGCTACCATGCACGCTACCATGCACGCTGGCTGAGGGCGAGGCATGCGAAATTTGCGAATGTGTCTGAGAGTGTGCCTGAGAGTGTGTCTGAGAGTGGACCTGAGAGAGAGAACTCTGTGCCTGCGCGCCACTGAACTTGAGCAGATTGAGCAAATTGGCGCTCTGTTCGGCCGAGGTGGTGGAATTGGACGACATGACGCCAATGGAGGCCAGGCCGCCGATGATACCGGGAGGGTGATGGGAATGGCCGAAGCCGGTGGGTGGTGTCGGGGCGGCGGGAGGAGGATAATCGTCCAAGGCGGTCACAGGCGAGTCGGCAGAAGCTTGACCATAGTAGTCATGCGGGTTAGAGGCCTGGTTGTAGCTGTGGAAGCGCGACAAGAGATCGTGGGCGGCCGAGGCAGCGCCAGAGTCTTCGTTTTGTGCGTTCTGGGACTGTGCGTTGCGGGCAGCTTGCAAACGGGCGTACATTGCATGCAGGTGAGGGTTTTGGTCGTCGCCACCGGGTGGGTTTAAATTGTAGCTCGCCATGTCGAGGGCGGAACGGTAGGCGAGAGACAGCCCTGGGGGACAGCCGAGGAAGACAGTGTCAGCCCTGGAGGATCCCTAGAGCTGGAGGACGGCGCTGGAGCAGCACCTACAGCACAGTGGCTCGACTGTATAGACAGACTGAGAGACCAGGAACCAGGACGACCTAGAGATGAGCGACGAGCGACCAGAGACCAGAGGCAGAGACCAGAGTCGCCGGGCTGGCCCACATGCACGATTAACGTGGACCTGGGTTGTAACTAAGACCTTGACCTGGGACTTTTGAGTGGTGAGCTCTGAAACTAGCGCCGGCCGACAGAAAAAAAAGCTGTCAAACAAACAGGGAACAGTGCGACGAGGAAATCAGGGAATCGAGTAATTGGGGAAACCAAGACGATCAGATACGCATATTATGCAGGCAGGGATTGATGAGAAGACAGAAAAAGACGCCGCCGAGAGCAGTAGTCAGTCAGGAGCGAAGAGGATGGAGGGGAGGGGAGGAAGTAAGAGAAGAGAGAGAGAGAGATAAACAGAAAAAAAAATGAAGGCCAACCTACCTAGAGCAAGAGATATATCCCGAGCCCAACCAGATGATCGATCAAATACAGTACCTCCCGCTACGTCCCTTAGTGTAGGTATCGGTAGTGGAGTGTAGGTGATGGGTAGTGGTTGTGATAGTGGTTGTGATGGTGGTGGGTGATGGTGTGTGGGCGTGCTTCCGTACTTCGTACACTGGCAGCAAAGCAAAGCTCTTACACTAGAGACAGTACCAAAGCAACTCCCTCCCGCTCTCCAGCCTCGCCAAGATGACAATCGACCCACCTAGGCCAGCTGGTCTGCGGCGTGTGTGCAGCACTGTACAAAACTGGGCGATGTATCGAGAGATTGCGTTGGAGAAGCACGAGAAGCCTCGACGTCTCTTGAGATAATTATTTCGTACCTACTGCCTGTACAGTAGATGAATCGTTTGCGCCAGGCGGCGGCGATGGTCGTGGACGTGAGCGAGCAGCAGCGGTGTCGATTCGATATCGTTTTTTGTGCTGCCGAGTTGGAGGTGACCACCGTACTGTGCCTATTGTAGATCGTGTTGCTGTACGAAGTAGGTAGGAACCTGTAGTGTAACATCCGAACAGGGATCCAGGGCCAAGGGCAGATCCACCAAGTGTCTAATCTAGGTACCTCTTACTTGCGAATGACGATGAAGGGAACCAAGGCGGCTCAGCAGAAACAAATAAGATAAACAGCAGTACTATATCCTCTGGCTCGATTGAAGCTCGTCACCGAATCATCGGAAGGGTAAAAGAGGAGTTGCACAGGATTGAGAGCGACGGAGAGGAGGTGGTAGGTATTCTCGATTGAGAGCTTGTGGTTTGGCGGGTTGGATGCTACCTAAGTAGGTTGCTTTGATGGTTGATGGCCGGTGGTTGGTTGGTTGGGCGGCCATGCATGGGGAGATGGAGGTACCGACGTAGGTATGTGCTGGCGCAACCCGAAAGAGGTGCCTTAGGTACACCTGCCGTAGAATACCTGGCACTAATGTATGGTAGTGTACATGAGGTATCTAGGTATTTTGCACTTCGTAAGGAGGTATATAGGTATTTATCTGTATATGTACTTTATATAGATACATGGTGGGGTCAGTGACAGTTTCTGGGAGGCACGAAGTACTTTCCGTACTGAAGGCAGTTTCTACGTAGGTAACTTGATCGGTAGGCTGTGGGATGTAGATACCTACCGAGGTAGCTCACTGGCTTTACCGCTTCCGTCTCGCCCCATATCTCTTCCTTCTACGCATTTGATCCTATTGGCTGTATTTGATTTGATATTTCGTCTTCGCATCGGCCTTTCGCCATACCTCGCAGTACTTCGTACCTCTTCGTAGGTATGTGAAAAACATTAGGGCGACGACGGCGTAATACTTACGTATATTCCTTCCTTCCTATCAAAATACACCTAACTTCAAATACCTGAACATATATTTTATTACTTCCAGCCTGACAGGTAGTGCAGGTACACTCTACATCTTGCCTGTCACATTCCCCTCTATCAGAGTAGCCACCACCCGAACGATTTCTCTCCCAACCAGTCCTATCGCGTGAGACGTCGCAACGTCTTATATTGTCCCTTAATCTAATATTTTCAACTCCGCGATTGTCTGTTTATTTACTTATCTGTCTGTCTGTCCGTGTGTCTGTCCGTCTTTCTGTCTGTCTACACTATCTCCACAATCGCTACACACGACGCCGCCGCTCTTCGACTCTTGCGCCCCTCCGGCTCGGGTCCTCCGCTGCCGATTTCTTGTCTCTTATTAGTATATCTCTGAGGGAAGATTGTTGGTCGAAAAGGAAAATCGAGAAGAAGAACTCGACGAGTTACTTCTCATCAAATCAAATCGCAAACTTAGCCACCATGTTTTGTCTCAGGAGGTAAGGCTCCCCGCCGTCGCTGCACCTCGCGAACCCTATCCTCGTCCTCGTCCTCGTCATCCTCCGCCGCCGCCCCCCTTTTCTTGTCGTCATGCTAAGTGAGAATCGGACGCCCGCCGACAAACAGCTGGATCCCGCTCCTCTTCATCCCCGCCAACGCGTCGCCGGCCTTCATATTCCTGTTCTTCGTGTGCACGTACTTCCTGAACCGGCCGTGCGTGTACTGCTCGATCCTCCTGCTCATCCTCTTCGTCACGTCGTGCTACTGGTCCGACCGCTGCTTCTTCGAGTTCAGCAGCAACTGGTTCGCCCCGAGGATCACGTCGGCCGCCTTCGAGTCCTGGATAGACTCGCACTACGCGACCAACGGCACGAGCCCCGCCGCCGCCTCCGCCGCCGCCACCGTCGACTCCGTCGGTTACACCCTCTTCAACAGCACCGCCATCGAGACGCTCAACACCACGGCCAGCGCCCTGGCCGGCATTGCCGCCGACGAGGTTGCGCGCAAGAAGGCCGAGTGGACGGGGCTGGGCGTCGAGTGGCTTAGGAGCTTGCTCGGCAAGAGGGAGTGGAGGATCGAGTGCATGGATTTGAACATTAGGCTCTGAGTGTGATTCGAGAACGCTAGGGTCGAGAACCCTCAACAACTGCATGGCATTGGCGTTTCATGTTGGATTAGATTTTTGAGGTAGAAGTAATATCAGGGACCTCTGCACATCACAACGATCGTCGTCCCGAGCGCCGGTGTCCCAACAATTCTCCCCCCATCTCCCGCTGGACACATGTTTACGCATTATGGAATGACATGGGTCAAAGATATCCAGGGCTAGGTTCGAAAGGACAGACGTGATTATTTCCGCATTATAGGCCACCCCACGAACCACGACATTGTCAACCTACCTACCTTCACGATGTCTTCGACGTTTTGCGTTACATAAAGTCCTTGTGATCCTCAACGCCAGCCACATCACCCAACGTCCCAGTGACCAGCTTCCGTACCATGCCATTTTACTCCCAGCCCGCGACAGTCCTAGTTTCATCACCAGATTGATTCATTTTTCTTTTCTTTTTATCTTTATTTTCATTATTTTTGGGAGTATGGGGGCATTAGAGTGTTCCTGCACTCTTGTTAAACTCGAGCATGTAACAAATTGTTGAGCACCCTTTCAACATGACGCCCAGCGTCTGTATTTTCCTCTCCTAGTATAGACCCGCCAGCCTCTATCTAGGCGTAGGTATCTATCTTTTCCCCCTCAGTAGCTAAAGCGTAGACAGGTGCTATCCGCCGACAGTTGCACATGCGCTTGACTCGACTACTCGTGACGAGGTCTGGAAGAGAAGGAGAAACACATGCAAGAGGCGGGGAGATAGAAAGATCATAGGCAGCAGAATAGACACGATAGAGGCATTGTACTCGCTTTCGCATGATAATGTCAGGTACGCCCAATATGTTGTAACCAGATGTGGGACTGGATCAACTCCGCCAAGTCCTGCTCTGTTCAAATATGCTAATGCATGTAGTATTTCCTTGTTTCGGATCGAAGCCCGGATTCCAAGAAAGGCATCAAATCCGTACCCTCACATCCAGGAACGCCGCGCTGAGCTAGTCCGATATTATACAAGCTGTAATACACAATATTTTATATACTCCGGCGGCATCCTATATCTTCAAACCAGACGCTGAAACCTTGCCTGTATTCTGTTCTATAGTTTAGGCTGGATACGCGGTGGTGGGATACTTGACGCTTCGTGGTTAACAAGAACTTCGCCCGTCTTTTGACCATGACCAAAAAAGATCACTTGTACGGTCAGATCATCCCTACATTAGGCGCCGTTAGTTTTGTTAGAAGATGCGGCATCAACCTGGCTTACCTATATCGTCTTGAGAACGGCGAGACGAGAGTTAACAAAGCACAGAGTTGTTCTTCATTCTTCCCGCCGAGGGCGTTGCGGATAAGGTGAGTAGCGACGTTTTTATCTTTGACGACAAATCGCTCCTTTTGGTCAGGAGAAATGCCCCATTGACCTAAGCGGTGAGGCGTCTTCTGACCGTCGGGACCTTCATGCTGCCCGGCTTCAACGGGTAGAGATTGTGTGGACCCAAATACCTTGGACCATACTGATCCAAACTGCGACGTGGACTGCTCCGCGGCTTGTGACTCGATCCACTTGCCAACAAGTCCCACAACTTCCTCATTCGTTAGCATTTCCCAGAGGCCGTCGGTGGCCAAGACCAAGAAATCACCCTTATCCGGTTGGATGTTGGTTGTTGTCACAACAGGCTCAGCTGTTACGTAAGGAGGGGTTCTCAAATATGGTGAGGTGGTCCGGGCGAAAAACGAAGCGCGCAGTCGCTCGGAAATATCCCTGCTCCACTTGTAACTGGCATCGCCAAACGCTCGGGTGGGCTCAAGGCCGCCAAGGACTCTGCCATTGTGAACGACACGGCTCTCGCCGGGGTGCGCCTTGCGTAAACGAGCCGCCTCATTTGGGTTGCTACCAGTCTGGTCTTCGGAAAGGGCTGTAGCAGTCCACTTGCCAGAGCTACTTCGCCGACCAAGGACGGCCCGCGAATCTCCTGTACAGGCAACTCGTAGTGTCTTCGAGCTGCTGTCATAGAATGAGAGCAGAGCACAAGATCCCGACAGAGCTGGACCAAGGAGTTCCGCCGCAACCCGCTTTGAGTTGGACTTCAGCACTTTGTCGACGCTATCATGAACTATCTCGTTGTCCAGGCGAGTGAAACCAGCTTTCATGGCGGCGTCAATAGCTTCGGGCGACGGCGTTGTACCTAGCGTCGTGGCGGCCTTGTATGTCGTATTGAGTTCTCGGCCAACATAGTTAATCAACGTCTGCCGTAGCTTGGCCGATGTAGTCCATCCTCTAGGTGCCTCATTAGTTAACTTTCTCTCGGCCCGGTCCATTAGGTGGCTGCAACGTACGCGTGACCGTCAAAGACACCCCAGAACATCCAATCACTGTTCGGCGTGCCTCCCGGTGTAGGCACCTCGACAATCTTTTCAGCATGATCGTCCTCAATAGGATTGTTACTTGCCAACTGAACGATGTCGTATCGCAGCACGCCTTGACCCCTGTTGACTAAAAACGAAGCCTCGTTCTGCCGTAATTTCCCTGTAGCCTGCTCGGGCGTGAGCATCTCTAAGACGTTCCTCCCGCTTCCGTCTGCGTTTTTGGAGATGGGGCCCTCGCCCACGAACTTGCCAGTGTGTAGCTCGTCGGCACCAACCACTAGGACGTTCCGAGTTGGCGTGGCGTCGTTCAATAGCTTTGTCGGCGTGGTGGAAAGCGCGCGCCCGAAGGACTGGTCTAAAGTGGAATTGGTGCCCTTATAAGTGTACCAGGCGCCGTATCCAACGAGGCTGGACACCAGGGCAACAGAGAGGCGGCGGAAATACATGGAAGATCGGAGGGATTCGCCCAGCGCATGGTTTGGGCGAGAGGAAGACGACCGGATAAGCGTGAGGTTGGGGAACTGGGACAAGACGATGCGTCGCGGCCGGCCGGCCCGGCCAAAGTTCCGGAGAGGGTATTGACAAGTCGTCCGGAGGGATTTAACGGCTGCGCGACGCATTTGGGAGAGTTGTCGACTTGCCACAGTCGAGCAAGCGTCGCACGTGGTGTGGAAAAGTGGTTGGATAGAGGAAATGGAAGAGAGAGACAGGGATATGAGATGAAGGAGAAGCGAAAGTGGAGAATCCTCAGTGTTACGTACGAAGTAATAAGGACTTACTGTAAAGGTACATGGCTTTGGTGGTACCTACTCTGTATGAAGTACCTTTGAAGACGTACGAAGTACCTACCGTCCAAAACTCAAACGAAAGTACTTCGCACTCCCCACACTTACATATAGGTACCTAGGTACTTAAGGTATTGTTAAAAAGTGGGTAAGCCTCAATTTGAGATCTACCTCTAGGGTCAAGTTATCACTACGAAGTACTTTAGGTAGTACCTGGCTATTTAAGATATCAGTGCTGTGTTTTCAACATGTGGTTTAGAAAATCACATTAAAACTACGCTTTAGATATTTCGAATTTTGTATATGATGTAGGTACGGGCTTAATAGCTACGACCATCAATGGCTGTAACCCAGCACCGCTCTTGTTTAGCCTGTAAGACGGTAGTGCAGGCAGGTTACCTAAAGTACTTACCTACCAGGCGGAGTATTTACATTGGAAGTAGAAGTTAAACACTATCAGGTGCCCAGGTACTTGGTTAGGTTGGATTGCTGCTTAATCAAGTTCAATATCATATCCAGTAGAGACGGGAGGGAAAGAATCTCTATCAAGGGACGATTTCTCTGCTCTCACGATCTATTCAACTCGGCGCAACGGGGCAAAGAATATCGAAACAGCCACACCATACCCAGTACGTCAAAATGGCAACGCCGGAAGCTTCGCAACGGGTGGCCGACCTCCAGCGCCGTGCGGCCGAGAGGCCCGAAGTCGCATTTAAAGCGTTCGACACATATCCTTGGCAGTCCGACCAGCTGTTCGCCGTAAGTTGCCCAATGGGTGTATCATTCATCAATCATCGATGCCATTTAAAAAAACATATATATGGAAATTACTAACCTGGGGCAAATAGCACAAGCTGACCGGAGCTCTCTACAGCATTGAACCGGACAGGTCGCAGCTGGTCGATACTGCGCTGCAGATGCGCATCGAAAGATTCGCAGAACGGATCAACATTCACATAGACAAGCAAGCATACAAGCAATGGCTTGGTGAGACGCGCAGTCAGCAGCCTCGGCTATTCTCAGACCAGAATCTAGCACAGGAAGTAATGAGCAAGGTAGGGCGGGCTTCGATTCACGCGCACTCACACACTCATCTCCAGGATCCACCTGCACAATCTTCCAGAAGCCAGACGAATCACTGAGCCGGGAACAGGTCTCTCCAGAGCAGAGGAGGCTCGCCATCCTCCACGCTGAATTGGGATATCCCCCGTACCAACTACCCCCGGGACTAGTGGATCCCTCGGTTCCGAGCTGGCAGCGTGAAGCTCCTAAAGCCGACTTGTTTGTGACGAGGGATGCAGGGCCGTCGAGTTCCGAGGCGGGTGCATTGCCGTACCCGAAGAAATTTGACGAAATCCTCAAGTTCTTGGAGACGGGCCAGACGATCCCCGGGGTTCGCAAGATACCAGACACGGTCATTGACGACCCTTCGATCTCGACTCGTGGGACCATGCAGGCGCCGTTGAAGCCGTGGGAAAGGAACGGCGGAGCCGCTAGCACGACTGCAGAACAGGATCAAATCGCGCTTTTGAGCGATACGATAATGTAAAATTCGAACGTACCCTCTTGAGAAGATATAATCGAAAACTAAAGCGAGGGAATAGATATGTGATAGACATGCCGTATCTTATTGAATTTTTATAAAAGCTGATATGTATGGTGAACGACATGCGAATAGCTTTAAGAAGCACTGGCGACCACCCTCCTTCCCCTATCCGACAATAGACTGGACATAATACTACGATGATCCCGCAGTTCCGCAATCACTAGGTACCTTAATAATTAGGGGCCTCTCATGGCTCATCTATATCCATCGGGTCACCTCTAGGCAGCCTTCGATGCGGTATTGTAGAAGTAGCAGCAGGTGCCGCGGACGCACGCACGGGCGGCCCAGTCGTAGCGAGCAAGAAAGGGGTTTCTCTCATCTGACGGTCAAGGTTGGCTCTCCGTTCCATCTTCTCTTGCTTGATGGCAGTCCTATGTCCTTCCAGCTGCCCGTCCCATCCCCACTTGACCAGATTGAGAATGTTCGTCAACGCCTCAGAGCGCGGCGTCTGTCGGTACCCGCCCACGAACTGCTGGAGCATCCGCTCTTTCCGTATGGTCTCGAGGTCTACGTATTCAGGGTCCCGTGGGCCTCGTGTCCGCGGCGATGCCCCCGCCTCTCGGCTATCCCGGTTCTTGACATCGATCAGCATCGCCCGCACGGCCCCCTCGTCCCTGCGGAGAATGCTCTCCTCAAGACGTAGCTCATCCACGCCCATCCCCCTCTCGTGGTCCTTGGCCTTCATCGGACGACGGTATGTGTCGTATTGCACGCGCTCAATCTGTCCCTCACGCCGGAAACGCTCGGCCTCCTGCACCATCATTGCTATCATGTTCTCTTCAACTCGCGCGGCGTGCCAGTCGAGTGCCTCGATCGTGTCTTCCATCCGAGTGATAGGGTCATCAGATAGCGGCGGCGGTGTTTTGGTGAAGTCTCTATCCGTAGGGACGAAGATGGCCGGAGAGATGCTGTGCAAGTTCTGGTTGTTTCCTATGTCATTCGGACTCGGCCCGCTTTGAGAAGCCATGGGTTATAAATTGGGATGCGGTCCTTCGAATAGCTAAGAGACAGGACGAATGTCACACTGATAAATCTGAGTCATGCTGCACGTCCACCTGGAGATGGCGTGCGAGATATCCCCAGTGGGTTGATGTAGAAACGGTGGCTTAGGGCTAAGATTCTTCACTTCAGCTTGCAGAAATTTCCCAGTCGCTGTGGTGGTATTTGTGAGACGCTGATGTAGTTTGTAGTTAATTGGACCAAGCATTGGCGCGGACACGTATTACATTATCTCATTTCTGCAGTGGGATCAGGTCATGTCAAATGCAGTCACGGTCTCAAACGCGCCTGAGCAGTAGCAAGGCGACATACATATGCATGTTGGTAGGTAGAGGGGGCGGTTGTCCGAATCCCATCTATGCGCAAATGGTGACGAGGTTGAGAACGAGCAGGTAGTGTACACGACAAGTAAGGAGCTAAGAGGTACATGTATCAGGGAGCGCGTACCCCCTGTATTTCTCACCTTGCCAGGTTCTCGGTATCTCCACCATGTAGAGGGTACCTGGTAGGTCGGGTGAGAGACGTACCACCCAATCCCGCACATAAGGCTTAGCGTTACTTCGTACCTATCCTTACTTTGGAGCCACGTGATCGAGAGACCATAGGTGCTTCCGTGAATTTCTTTACAGAATTAATACAAAACCTACTAATACTTCACAGTCAGACTGTGATACTACTACTCCTGCATTAGCAACTTGAAAAATTCATGATCCGATCCAGACCAGACCGTGGCATTTGATTAGTGGACGCAGGCCATACCTGAGATACCGTCCAAGTTCGACATCCCGAGCGTTATCGGTACCCCGTCCAGACCGGCTACGTCCGTGATCCCCAGCTCATAGAAGTCTAAGAGTCTAGTTCTCTCTCGCGTCAGGATCCTCCAGGAATTCAAGTTTAAAAGCGATCCCTCGATCTCGCTCTCACTTTCCCCTTTTTTAAAGTCCCCTTAGATCACGGTTATACCGAGGATCTCCTCTAGTAGAACCTCGACTACCTTTTGTTCTGCCTCGACATTGTGTCGTCTAACACGGTAGCAAATTTGACAGCTATATATAATAGACATAACCAAGACGCATCGACGCTTGCACTACAGTACATCTTGCAATCGAAAATCAAACATTGGCGTCAATAGTTAATACATCGTGTTATCTAAAGAATACTCTGAGTTTAACTATTGCTTATTTCAAAGCCATTCTTGCCTAAGGATGAACCCGAAACACACTTCGATATTCACTCCTGGAGTTAAGAGAACGATACCAAAGGGTATCCCGGTCGCGAAGTTGTCCCCGCACCGCTGTGATGTGACTTGAGAGAGTAAAGTAGTCAGTCCCATTAACCTTGTCTCTACACTATCATATAACTCGCAGCGCTTCAGCGGTGAAACACATCCGCAACACGATGCTGCCACCACATAGCTGTAGACATTTTCGCCCAAGAAGCATGGGCACTCAGCTGCTAATCTTCTTCACTCTCTACCCCGTAGATCCTGAGTCACTTCTGGGATGCTGAGCTGACGGCACTCTTCAAGTAGGCGGACCCCGGCCGGCCCGGCCCGGCCCGAATGGCGCATAGCTTTGTAGGTAACATGTTAACAAGGACGACAGCCAGCTATACACGATAGAAGAAATTGTCTTTTTTGCCCGAGAAGAAAGACCGGGAGCTCCTTATTTTCTAGATAATCAACAAGCACGAGAAAAAGTTATTCTACCTCGTCAAGCAGCTATGAGTTAAAGCTAAGATGTGAGAACATCGACCTTCCGGACACTAGAACAACGTGGAGGGGTTGACTTCAGTAGGCCACGGAAACCATGGCGGACGTTGAAACAACAGTGAGGAGATCTAACAACTTTGGCCTTTCTCAAGTAAACGTAATATCGACCAGCAATCGTAAATAATGATATAGGGGATTGCCAAGTCCTGGGAACTAACCTCTATTACCGCAACAACGATTCTAACCATTAGCATTGGCATCCGAATTTGCGAGTTCCTAATACCACCCTATCCATGCTTTACAGCCCTGTAGTTGTTATAGTGCAACGTCGTAACGACAAAACAAGGTTGTTTCCGAGTACCGCAGCAGTAAGCTACGAGGTTTTGCTGCCTTGTACCGTAACAGTAATCCATCAATGTCGCTTATTTCCTTCTTGTTGGTATTCTGCCCGAGTGAAAGCCGAAAGGGGGCTGGGCGATATGACCTCGTTGGTAGGCAAGGCAGTTGACCGGTTCGTTGACCTTGTGACGGAGATCGACCGTTATTTCTTCGCGGGGTTGATGATTCAACAGTGTTGTTGTCCTTCCGTAGCAACCCTCCTTTTCACAATATTCGCATGTCAATGCGCCTCATCCTATAGAGTATAAAGATACCCCAGCCATTTAGATTTGTTGCAGCTGTGACTGCTGCCAAGATACTGAACAACACGATATATGTAGCATGGCGAGAATCGCACCTGCAACCGACAATGATTACTGTAACTCCTTTCAGGGGCAGTTAAGATCCCGTGTATGGCCTATCTATCGAAGTGTTTAAAGCGCCAATAAGTAGGTTGATTTCATCTTCTACTTAGGACAGATCCTCACTCACGACTGGATATCACCAACGACATGGGGCTATTAGCAATCATCGCCCTCCTCGCCGGAGCCGCGTAGGCCCTCCGGTGGCTGGATGTCCACAAGCCGGGCGACCCCAACGCATACCGCGACGAAGGGGAGAACTACGTCATCGAATGGGACCCCGAAGGCAGCGAGGGCACATTTGAGCTCCAGATGCTCTCCTTCTCGAACACCCCGATGGTCTACCCTCCCACGACCCCATGGGGCCTTCCTACTCAAGATTTCCAATGGCTTACTACCGTCCTCGATCGTAAGTTTAGGATTCTCTCAGGTTCATATTTGCGTGTACATCATACAGCTGCTGATTATTGTAATTGTCCCCTGGCTGCCATGAAATATTCCGACAAGCATTATACATGGCAGGTCGAGCCGCTCAATAGCCGCTCGGGCTTCAACTTTACTTACCGCGCCTCGGGGAGAGATGTTAACGACGAATGGCTTGGCGATGCCCGCCCTTTCAACCTCTTTCGAACTCATAGCTGCTGAGGCTCGTCGAAGCGCTTCGCCTATGCTGCCAGCGCCACATCTCAACTGCTGGGAGCCGGGAATTGAGGCTCGGTCTAAAAATGCGTCTTATTCGTTTTTCAAAGCATTATGACCGATGAGTTCACTGATACGAGGATATGGATCTTGTGAAGCCTGAATGCCTTTATTGAATTTTGAAATTTATTCTTAATAAATGCTGGCTGTATGAGGTCTGCAAAACATACATTCCCTGTATCGCAGATGAGGAGTACGTCGATAGATCCAACGACCTCTACATGGCTAAGAAGTGTAAGTAGCAAGGCGGCGTACAAGGGGCGAGACACGCAATACTCAAAACGAAAACGGGGTGTCATTGGAAAAACGTCTCTTTGGTAGCATGTAATGGGGGTTCGCTTCATGTGGAGACGATATTCAATGCCAGAACACCACTTGTGTGTGCATTTCGTTTCCCGTCGCCGGAAACGGCTGTTATACAGCAGCATGGTACGTAGAGAGGGTGTTACGACGAAAGGCTCTTGTGCTTAGCAACAGACAGACACGCAGGCCAAGGCTTCATGGAAAGGTGGATATCGGAAGCCTTACTCTTTTTCTATTGCTATGTAGATCGTCGGCGTGCCGCCGCAATCTACACAAGATGCCACAGCCCTAGATAGACTGGGGTGACACCTATGGATATATCATATAGTACATCTGCTATACGCTCTTCGGTACGGGATTTCCGCACCCATATCAATGATCGAGAAGGTGCTTCGAGTGAAAAATCTCGCCAGTGCGTATCTTCGACGCGGCGGCGAGGGGCTCATTCGATCACGGCTCAGAGCCAAATACCCAATTCTGCCGACGGGAAACCAGACGTGCGTCTCTAGGAGATAAAACACTCGACGCTATCTCGTCCATGCCGACTGATAATAGCTTTTCCTTGCTAGCCAAGGACGAACAAAAGCCGCGGCCAAGTTGGTGCTTTTCCAACGCGGATTTAGCGAGCGTACTCGTTAGTAAAGCCGAGCCTTCGGCTGTAGTATGATGAAGCTCAGATAGGCAGCCCATGAAAGACCGACGCTGTGTCCATCTAGCAAAAATTGTCGAAACTTTTCATAGTTGAGATTCCTTATCACCTCGACGGGAGAATCTTTCTAGCATACTCGCGCATCACCCGAAGTATTGCTCGAACCTGATCCTCGATGCGACGATCCTTCCGCCTCCGCATCCATATAAGCACAACAGCCAGTATGAGGACGTCGATGGCAAAATGCTTCGCCACAAGCCTCAGAACCCATCCGATCCGTGCCGGAACGCTTCTTACTTTCTTTGCCTTCCACTCTCGGCCGGTTGTGATCTGTTCTCGTAACGCTGCTACTTCGGCGGATAATCGCACGAGGGCCCGTTCCACTTTGCCCGACCAGCGAGTTCCTTTCTGATCATAACCTCCATCTCCTCCTTCTTCCTCGCCCTCTTGCTCGTCTCGGTATTTGTGTTCTGCTGCGTCAGCCTCGCTCATGGGACTGAGTATCTTCATGGGACCCTCGATTCCACCCGGCGGCTGCTGGAAACGCCGTGTGTCGGCGAATGAGGAGCGACCTTTGGGCGACGAATTCGACGAGGAGGGGCTGTTGTTTTTGATCTGGTCCCATACGAACTCGAGCTCGGCAACTAGCTCTAACGCGTCGCTGGGGCTTGGTCAGCCGCCGGGGCGGTGTTCCATACGCGTGTTTACCTCGCCAGGGTGACGAGCTCGGAAGTGACTTACGGGGTATTGGCGTAGTGATGCATAGTGTCGATGAGGGCCTCGACATACCGCCTCTTAGCTTCGGTACGACTGAGGCCGCTGTGACTATTCCACGCATCCCACTTATCCTGCTCGCGCTGCAGCTCGTCGGGATCTATGCCCGAGCCCGTCCGTGGCCTTTCCATGACGCCATCGACGTCGCCCTCCATCGCCTGCTTGTACAAGCCATAGAGTCGTAATCGGTCCTTGGGCGGCGGTCTCGAGGCTCCGGTCTTGGGGATCTTTTTGACGGTGTTGAGGGCGTGCACAAACACGCGATCTGTTTGTAGAGGGGAGGGAACCCGTCAGCACTGTCCGCGGCAGGGATACCTCGTATGGATATACAGAAACACGCATTCCGCCGGTAGGCCGGTGACGACGACTAGCATTCACACGGACATGGGTTGGAATGGCAGGGCGGAATAGGGCAAATAGCGATGAAACAAGGCTGGGACGCGCCATACCAACCGAGTCCGCCATTGCGGCCGGCTCGACTCCTCCTCGCCCTCCGAGTTGCGGTTGCCGGGATGGCCCGCTCGTATGTGATCGGTCGGTGAGATAGTCCGCTTATTTTGGAAGAAGCGGGAACCTCGAAGGCGCTGATCTGGTTACGTAGGATCTCGTCGAATCCGAGGGGTTTTTCGATCGCCGCGGGATCAGTGGTGCAGAGCTAAGGTAGTCAAATTCCAACAAGACAAAACATATATCATGAACATTAAATAGCGAGGGGTATAGTAGTAGTAGTAGTAGTAGTCGGTATTTGGAATCGTAATGGGATCGTAATGGAATATGATGATGGTCGAGATGGCGAGTAAGAATGCCGAGCCGGCGCGGTATCTGGTGGATTGCTCTGAGGTTCCAGCTTGTGCCTCGGCAGTATTGCCAGTAATTACCTGTAGTGTACACTAGCAGCTGACCGGAGGCTTGGCTGTTGAAGACCCCTGAACCCACACTAGGCAGGTACTTAAAGGACCTTGAGCTGGGTGGTACCTTTTTTTTAGCGATCTTCCCCGGCTTTGTTTTTGTTTTCCCCAGATAGGTACCACGTGAAGCTGCCGCTGTCGATTGATCTACATCATACATGAGGTACCTAGGAAGTAGGTACCATTGCAGACGTAGTCTAATTCTCATCTAAAAGAGTTCCATCCGTCCTCCAACCCTCTTCAAAAACCTTCATGAAGTGTTATGCTTAATAGTTCAAAATCTTGATGGCTACTTCACTCCAAGCTTAGGTAGGATTAGAGGAAGAGGTAAATATCGCTTGGTCAAGTGGAAAAGTGGAAGCTCAACTCATACGTACGTAAAGTACATTTACTTTCATCAGAACTGGCTATTGTCACTAAACTATAAGTACTAAGTAAGTACTTACCTGCCTCTATTCTATCCTGAGACCAGGCAACTCGTAATCGTACCCCATCCTGATCACTCACTTCGCACATCTCTGGCAAAGGTAACTAGATGCGCGGGCCCTTCCATCTATCATAATTATGCCGAGAGCTTTCCGATGGGCTTCCGGATCGTAGTGAATAGGTCCGGGTTCGACAACATGGGACCCTTTCAACTGCTCCATCCTCTGCGTCGTAATCTTCTTTCCGGGCGTGCCTCGTGCTCTGCGTTGTCCACGCCCTCCGTTCCAAACGCCTGCGACATCTCGGACCTCTCCCACTGTGTGAGCAAAGGCAGAACTCGCTGGGCTTGTTCTCGCTGCTCCCGGCCTCGGTGACCTCGTCCATTACGATCATCATCCTCGCGTCGGGTGTCGTCCCGTCCGCCAGCCGTGTCACCTCCCCCTATGACCCTCTTGTCTGAAGATCTGCGAATACCCGCAAGTCCTCTGGTTTTATTTTCGTCCCCGTGGTTCGCAGCATCTCGTTCGAGCGAGACATTCTCCTCGCCGTCCTGCTCGAGAAATTGCGAATTACTAAAATTACCCCCGAGTCGCACCTTGACAATCCACTGCGCCCTCTCGCTATGACAGCACCTCGTGTTAGCCGTTTACCCTGCAAGGAGAAGTTCAAGAGGGTCGAGTGCTTATCGATGAGTGCCGTTGGCTTCATCGGGCGCCGCTCGCTTCTGATACAACAAGAAAGGGAATGCAAGACTCCAGGCCACTCACCCATGATATGTGCTAAGTGGTGAAATGTGTTCGACAGCTACCTCAAAGTCTCCATCGTTCTCTTTTTGGGAGGAGGTCTGTGGTAAGACGTGGCATCGCCGCATCTAGAGGCCTAGCATGCTTAGTGAAGCAGGAACTCTCTTGGTTATTGTAGATTCTGCGGCTCCGTGCATACGGCCTCGCTTGATCCTTCTTCAGAAATAGGCAAGCGAACTTGGGTCCTGGATTAAACCCGCGCCCAACTTCCACATTCGATACAATGCGCCTGAGCTGCGGAGCGGCAGCCTTCAATCCTGCCTGACGTCTTTGGCGGCTGGTTCTCGAAGAACACAATATAGCACAAGCCAGTTAACAGAACCCGAAACGTACTGGAAATATACTAGAAGACCTACCCTTCTTGAGCCTCAAATTCACTAATTCCTAACGGCACGGGGTTCGAGGCTTCTGGTCATTGTGCAAGAGATATACTACCTAGTATGATAGGTAACATGTACAACTGTCTCGACCTTTCACCATTCCAACGACTTCGTATCTATCGATCCGCAACCTCCCATATCCGACTGATCCTTCGTCCACTCGTAGATCCCCCGACGTGTCCTGAACGCCTCCTGGTCCCAGCGAATCTCATCCAATGCTCTCCGCACCCCGACTTCCAGGATGGATCGTGACTGTTTCTCAGCGCCGCCTCCCTTGTCCAAGAAGCAGAGATGCTCGTCGAGGATGAGATAGCTCGACGCCATGACCGAGTTCGGCTCGGGCACGAACGATTCGATGTGTCGATGCTTATCGCAGAACGTCTCGAACTGTTCGTCCGAGATGAGAAGCTTTCTGGCGTTTCTCCTCCGCTTGTTTAAGTGGACGTCCTCCTCTTCGGCGTCGTTCTCTCCCTCGACGTACAGAACCTGGAATACCTTCCACCTAAATGGCTCCAGCTTCTGGACCATGTCTACCATATCCTCCTTCCAATTGTGGACGGACACCACCGTGTTGAGCTTGAACTTGATGCCAAGCTCCCGGCAGATGTTGCGAATGTCGAATAGTTGTTCGACGTTGTTGCCAGTACCGCGACCAATGGCCATGTTCGTCTGCTCGCTGAAGCTATCGCAACTCACGCCTAGGATATCGACCCAGCGGCCGTTCCGCTCCAGCCACTTCTTGGTAACCTTTGTCCCGTTCGTGATAATGCTGACGCTTTCAAGACCAAGCTCCTCTTTACAAAACCGACAGAGCATCGCCAGCTTTCGGGGGTAGAGGAATGGTTCGCCCCCAGAAAAGTTGATCTTGCGCATACCAGCCTTCTTCAATAGGTAGAGGCCATGCCTCATTTGATCTTCGGAGGCGACATAAGAGGTCTTCTCGGTGTGGAAGCAGAAGCCACACTCCACGTTACATTTGCGTGTAAAATGATAGTTTACCGAGACTGGCGTGATGCTTTTGTGCCTGATATATCTGTAGTAGTAGGCTAGGAATACTCCTATGCTTGTAATGATAGTGCAATTGACTGTCATGTCTGCAGCCCAAATCAGACGAATGAAGCCGAGTAGCATTTCTTAATATCGAATGCTTCTGCGAGTTGTTGTTGTTGTTGGTAATATAAATTGTTCATTTCGCCTTGCTGGGAAAACAAGGCGCCCATTGCCCGATATTTATAGCCATTAACACAGCAATACTCACATTAGATGGCACCCAAGGGAAGGTTGCTCAGGATCCATCTGATTATCGAAGAAGCTGGATTCAATCAGCTTTGACTTTGTCGCCTACTATGGAATCTTCATGGTTCTTCCATGTCTGTCAAGCCTGACCTAGCCAAGAGAATTAGTTTTACGCAGGCACATTTTTGCACAAAGAAAGAAAACTTCTATCTCCTCCGTAGCTTGGCAGCAGGAGTTGAGGAAAGCGCGCCTACCTTCGAACAGAGGATAGATATGAAAGAGAAACGTTGAGACCTTTCGATGGTATGAGACAGTTCTGATAATTACATCACATGCGCTAGGCCACGAAGCTGGCAAAAGTGGCTGCTCTCGAAGGTACACGCAACACGACATTGATAGTCGGGCATTCTGTAGCAGAGCTACGCACCTGCATTCAACCTTTACATTCATCGTTCTTCCGCTATCGGCATGTTTCCGAAGCACTTGAATAGCTCAAAACCCCAGACTATGAAACTGGAAACAGCAAGACCGACGCTGCTGTTGCGCCCCAAACCACGTGTTAAAAGCGTGTTAACAATAGTGATACGTGAATGTGACGAAACCTGACCCAGCCGAGTAGAAGTCTTCTGAACAGGTAACATATCCTATTTTGCGTGACCGCATGAGAGGACACAACAGATCCTTTCAAACCAATGCTACAAGCTCAGCTCTTAATACGTCGATCTAAACACCGAGGGTCCCTCCATTTGCGAGAACAAAATTAGCCCGCCAAATATATTTTCGAAGCCGGAAGTAGATCCCAGATGTTTTAGTTCTTGACGCGTCCTTTTGAATTCTGGTAAGACGTAACTAGGCAATCTTGTTGGAGTGCTGCCAGCCGGGCTCATCCTATGCCCCTAATAGAATATCGAATCTGCTCCGTCGTGCTGTAGAGTCTTCGGCCTATTATGTCACTTCCTAGCCCAACCCACGAACACAATCACACATTCTCGACGTTCTGACTCCCTTATAACACCAAAGATAAGCTGTGATATGGCCTCACCGAAGATTGTTGTATGCTCTGTTTCATCTTCGCCATCTGCTGGCCGTTTGAAGCTACTGATTTCGCCGCGCTGTTGGAGTCAAACTATCAGTCAGAATCAAGAACATGTACTCTACAAGCCCAACCCCCATCACTCATTATATAAACCGAGAGATAATTGTTTAAAGAGCTATACTACAGACTATCGTGGTTTGGGTGTTCTAGAGCCGAGCAATAAGCAATCATCTAAACGCGAAGCTCTACTAGAGGTTGAATGCGTTAGAGGTCTACAATTTATATGTCTTCAGCCTTGTACTCCCTCGTCGCGTATCTCATCGAATTCGACCCAGCACGTCCGAGGCATATCAGCCTCAATTGGTCTGGTAATCCCATGAGTGGCCACGTGAGAGCCACGATTGTCTTGAGCCTTTTGTCATATGACGCCACGATAATGTGACAGAGATACATAGATAGTTTCAGTCTCTTCCGATCCGAGACACAGTGAGCGATCTGCGTTTTCGGGATCTTTGCCCGTTGTCATACATACCAAATTCGCCAGGGACCAATTTCTATCATTTGCGGGGGATGTCTTGCAGAATCTTTCAACCTCATGATAGGTACTACCTATTTCAATTTGGATTCCTGGAAGTTTGGTACCTATCTGAACGGGAATATCCTTGCTCCTCGGCGTTTGGCGCGGGGTCCACGATTTTACCTTCCGATGGGATTTTTGGCCGAGCACCAAGTACGCCACACCTAGACAAAGATACTCAGTCTCTTCTGACAATACAATTGATAGATAATTTCCCTTGGATATGATTATCTTTTTTATTGCACCAACATTATTGATGATCATTGTGATAATTGCGACGTCTTCTTGGTCTAGCAGGTAGATCATTGCATTTTATTTGGTGCATTGTATTGGGTAGTAGTGTATGTAAGCCAAGACAACAGCCAAGAAATCTGGTGGGATACCTACCCCCAACTGCATAGCACCCTGCACACCAGATGATGATCATGAGGAGGAGAAGGAAGAGACGGCGGATGAGAGAGACTCGAGCATCATTTATCTAGATAGATAGCACGACATAGCCTGGTAGCATTCGTTTATTGAACAGACCGTCAAGGCCACCACCACGTTTTCGGTCCAACTTGCCGGGTCTTCGCAGGAGCCTATCGAGGGGTGGAGGAACCATCTGTCTCTTGGGAGGGTTGCACCAACAAACAGAGATGTTATATTGTTTATGCAGCTGCTTGCAGCAGTAGACAGTGCAACAAGGGTTCATCCCGCTGCGTCGATTCTGCCAATATTCCGTTTGCCCAACAATAACAACACCACGCGTTTCAAGTTGTATGTCTTGATGCTTTCGCGTAGACCTCCTTGACCCGTCGACTCGCGATCTTGGATCTTGGTAGAGTTCCGCCATGTCAGTGTGGCCAGGGCAAAAAGACAGTTGTCAGCGCTAGGTTTCTATTATTAGATGCCTACATGTTCGCCAGCTTGTTCGTACAGTAGTATTTAGCGCACGTTTTGATACTGCCACGCTCCGGTAGTGTTAGATTGCCGGTGTGGGGGATCTGTCGAACACGTAGGATACGCCCACCCAGGCGCTATGTCCAATGTACGCCGCAAGAATTTGACGAAAACAATGGCTGAAGGGCTGGATTTTTAACTGAAGGCAGCTTTTCGGCACATTATAAGTAGATAATTCTTAATTGCTTACCATCGACAGCTCTAACCAACTTAAGAACTCGGTATTGCTCCAGGGACGGAGCCAGATCTACTGAGACCCATCTGATACCGAACTACACGGGTTGAATAAATGAAAGACGAACCACTTACAATACGGCTATAGGCCTACACTACTGGAATATGAGACGTACCTGAATGAACTACATGCTTTTTTTTTGGCCTCCAACAGCCGCCTCTGGCCATCAATCCTACACTACTCAGACAGTAGCCAATCACGCATAACCAGGTCGTCTACCGTCAGCAACAAGCACAAGTCTGTGTTGTGCTGACGTCTCGCATTGGACGCCGTGGGAACCCACTCCGCGCTGGACTTGTGATATAGTAGTCTAGCTGAGATGTTGCAAAGTGCTTTCGCGCCGTAGTGCGTCAAGCTGAGGCATCTCTGCCAATGAACCTATTCCAATTTCCGGATTTTCGGACAATCTGCTAGGTTGCCACAGACCTACATCACATCAACATCCAGTGAACATCCGTGGTTGGTCGTCTGTCGAGGTCTGTGTGGGTTATATCTTTCTAGATCCCACGAGCGATCCCACCGACCTACAACCAAGTTGGGTCCGGCACACCCTCCCATGCCTACACCATACCTACTTTACTTCCTTACCTATGCTTCTGCCCATACACCGTCTTCTACACTATTTAGACGCCACATACACGCCACCCTATCTCTATCCGACACGGCTCAACTAACTCAGGCAAAGCCGGCTCCCCTCCTCCCCAGCCAGTCCTACATCCCCACTAGCCACGCCGGCACCATCAGATACTGGGGCCATGATCCACATCATATGCTGTAGGTACCCATGCCATGCTTCTACCCGTGCCGTCAGAGGCCCTGTGGACATGGGCACGACGCGATGGTAGAATTACCAAGGACTTATATTGCCTCAGAATAATGAACGTCGGTCTCGCTGCTGCTGCAGCACACCGTGCACGAAAATATTCATGTCCTATCAGCGAATGGCTGCACGAGAAACTCGCAAGGATGAGTGCACTAACCTGGGTTGATGAACCTCTTGTCTCTCCGTCTGTCTCACTGGCGGTCTGTCTTCCTTGCCATGTCCACTAGATGCTGCATACGGGTTCGAAATGAAAAAGCACTTTTTGTTCTATGTTCTATCCTGTCTCCCGCAGTGGTATCGCTAGTATTATCGTGTCGTATTTGTTGTCTACATCTTTCATCTTCGTCCGCGTTATCTCGGGAGGCCTTCTTAAGTTTCCCCAAATGCTATAATCCAGCGACAGGTCCTGCCTAAACTTTGACAATCCTGGCGTCTAACTGGCTAGGCACTACTTGACACCATCACACAAGTTTTATCATATCATTGCACCTCATTGGGTCTACATATACCTGCTTCGTATTGCCCAAGTCTTCCTCTTTATTCGCCAATGTCGAGACTCGCTCTTCAACACTAGTTCTGCGTATAATCACGACCATTTCCTATCACCATCACCATCAATTACTCCCAAGAACAACGAAACACTGCCTAAAATCAAAAGCCGCATATTTTAGGTACCAAATCCCATTTTCCTCTCTATCATGCTACCATGTCCGGCATCATGGTCGAGACATCTGAGTACCACGGGAGTTTGGTAGCGTTCGAGGGCCCAGAAGATACAATATCAACACAGCTTCGTTTATTACCAAAATCCCCAAAGATTTTAATACTACCGCCCCTTCAACAAGTAGTCGAGGAGCCCGATGCAAGTTCACCATTCGACGCTCGATTGCATATCCTCAAGACCCACGAGGCCTGCGATGCGCGGACAGAGATTGCCCTCAAGTTTTTACGGGAATCCAAGCCGGATAACAAGAGATTGGTGTTCATGAATGGAGGCACAGCTTCTGCCCAGATGAGCTGTATTTCCGCTATTTGCAAGCACGAGACGAACGGGAATTATATCAGGGCAGAGGCCCTATTCAACGAGCTGATCCAGAATGGAATTGCTGGTCTCAGGCAACGA
This sequence comes from Nemania sp. NC0429, assembly GCA_022578495.1. Classification (NCBI taxonomy): domain Eukaryota; kingdom Fungi; phylum Ascomycota; class Sordariomycetes; order Xylariales; family Xylariaceae; genus Nemania; species Nemania sp. NC0429. The sequence goes on along the minus strand of MU392161.1, from coordinate 704,455 downwards.
GACGGGTCTCAGAGGGGAGCTGAAAATATTTCAAAGCCCGAGGCAATAATCAATATACATGGGCAAGACGACGAGGTACCGGATGATCCAATATCAAAGGCGATGAGAGCCGCTGACGCCCTGGATCTCGAAACGGCCTTCTTACAAGACACCGATGAACTCGATCTCGCCATTGCAGCTCGGCCTCGCAGTATAAGTGTACCTATCATTTCTATGGTAGACGATCGGAACAATGCAACGCCTTCATATGTATTTAATTCGACTGATATCTCTCAGAAGGCGTCCCTCCCCCGATCTACAGCACACGGCGAGCTCCTTGACATTGAGAAGTGGCGGGCAACGACGACCAACGAAGACGAGTTGGGCGATCCCAGCCTCGTATACAGGTCGTCGAGTGTTATGAGCGAAGTTCATCCATATGATCGCCTCAGGCCAACAAGCGCTGTCGGTCCATCGCGTGCCATAGCCGAGTCAATACCCAGCAGTCCAGCACTGTTAGGCGAGGCGTTTCTTGTTGATCTTCGGCCTCCCGTGCTTCAGAATCAACACCTAAAGTCAGTGGATCGAATATACGCCACCGCTATCCGGAATCAAGACATTTCGATTTGCAATCTGCCACCACCCACTGTGGCCAAACCCGAGGTACCAGCGTCTGCACAGAGCACAGGGCAAGAGGAATACGACTCGCCAAAGTGGCCAACGCTCCGGTCGAACTTCTATAGAGAAACCCCACTATCAGCAGTGGTCAAGCCTACCAGAACTATAGCGAGAAGGCGTTCGCCGCCTCAGCTTAATATAACAGCTGAAGAATTGATGCAGCCGATGTCTCACGTTAGCCGGAATTCTGGCCCTGATGAAAACTTCGCACACCAAGCTACACAAACTGAGCTTGCCCTGGATGTGCCTGGTTTGGGGAGTGGGAATGACAATTCGTCTCTATATTCTGGAGACGACCAGGCATTGGATACGAATGAGCCGTTCCAGACCGTTCTCCCGATGGTGGAAGATGTAGTTATACACATCAGGGGCGAAGACTGTGATCAAAATCTCGCGGCTATGGTCCAGGCTTTCAAAAATGGTACCTACCCACTTCCCATGCCACCTTTGCTTTTAGAAGCCAGAGGGGACATGGACCAGCTCGGCACTCCTACCACCATGGGCTCGGCACCAAAGTTGGATGAGGCGGATATCGGTGACAGCCAACAAAATGTGCGGGAGACCATCCCCATATACAACCCTGACGAGTATGACCCTTTCGCATCTCATGGAAATTACGTAGGACCTCCCCCTTCCTACTTATCAAAAGATGATATAGGCAGCCAGCCTCAAGACACAGCCGTCATTTCAGCACAACCGCTTCTAGCTGAGACACCGCCACCCAAGACGACCACCGTGCTAGACACCACCTTTCACGACCTCGATATAAGAGACTGCAAAACGGCTGTGTGTATCCAAAACTCACTAAGATCCGTCCTCAATGTCTACTTCCCGTCCGAAAATATCGGGTACCATCAGTTCAACTTCCCACTGCTTCCCGAGCTCAGCAGCTTTTGGAGGCCGGTATTCCGAGATATTCCGTCTGGGGATTCGGAGCCGACGCGGAAGATCGACCTCATACTCGCGATAGGGGCGCAGAAAGACGTGGACAGGGGACTTTTGGGTACTGTTAGCGGATCTCTGGAAAAGCTCGGGATGGAACCTAACGGCGCATCCCGGAGCGGGAGGCTTAATCTAAGGTAAGGTCGATAATACCGATTGATACTTGGCTCCTGACGCTGACACCAACTTGAAGATACCTCATTGCAACTACCATGCAGGCTTTCACATCACAACCTCTGACGAACCAAACGCAAGACAACCCGTTTACCAACCCTCTGCTCCTTGCAACACTCATTGTGCCTCATCTCGAGACGTACATAGCAGCTCACTCCGCTATCCGGTTTCTGATACTTGAATATCCTGGGGAGTATCTATCAACTGTCCTAGCGCTACAGCACCTAATAGGCGTGGATCTGTTGAAGGTGGCTGGCATCATCGACGCCGAAGCCAGTAGCCCAAATTCCTATATGGCGTTCAAGAAACCGGGATTCTATACGGCCGCGCCTCCGACAGCTGATTCACCCGGCAAGGGGACCAGCGCCATCATTCTCTCGCCGAAGGTGTACAAGCCAAAATCAGAGACGACCGAGAAGCGGCAGACGCCACAGCTCTCGTTTTCCAAAGCGAACTTCATCCTCACATCGACGGCGACGGAGACAGAAATCGCGACGATGATCTCGACGATCTGGCGGATATTGATCGACATCTCTCCCTCCTATATTCCCGGGGATGTAGCCGGGTCCAACTGGAAGCAGAGTCCCTACAACAACAACCGTCATCCGCCGTCACCTATCTCCTACTTAAAGAAGACAGATGCACCGTTTCTACGAGCAGCGGCAATTCTCGGCTTCACAGCACCGCCCGAGGACGAGAGGCAGCAAGCACAACCACCACTATGGGACTCACGAGCGAACTACGTGTCAACTGGGACATACGCGGATCTGCCCGTAGCGACCCAACGGCCCGCAACGCCAGCCAGATCATCCAGGGCATCGGTTGCGGAGACGTTCCGCGGCAGCCCGACTCCGCGAACCCCCAGAACCCCAAGAATATCCCAGACCCAGGCGCAGCACAGGAAGCTGCGGCACCTACTGGGCCACGACCCGGCTACGTTCCCCGTCACCGTCACCGGCGGCGTCGCAACCTCGGACGCGGCATCATTCTACGATATCGAGGACGAGGACGACCACGGGCAGTTTTCTGCCGAGGAGCGAAAGTACATGCCCCTTTGGAGCCATGACGGCGGCCCGCGGAGGGGGAGCAGTTATAAGGCGCTCAAGTGGCTAGGGCTCTCGATCTAGGGCGGGGGACAACATTACTCACATTCCATTTTCACTACGACTTCATCTCCCTCTCTCTATCTACGCGGCGTCGAGGTTAATGCTAGCTTTGGTTTCTAGTCGATGGTTTTATGTGGTGGCGACGAATATACCCCTCGATTACTCCCCCCCCTCCTTCCCAGGTACGGCAACTGTGTCTAGTTATTTAGATATACTAATAATCAAGCTTTGGGAGATCGATTATAGGCGAGAGGTAGGGCAATTAGGGGGGGAGGATAACTAGCTAGGCTAGGCATTTAGGTAGCATAATCGTCTTGTGTAGTGGAATAACTTACTCTTTCTAATTATCTTAATCTTTCCCCCTTAGCTTTTCACTCCCCTGGGCACACCTGCTTATCTACAGGCATAGCCCCTCTGAACTTTCATTCTTGAAGTAGCGGATCACTTCATTAGCTGCTATCTCATATTAGATAAAGAAGGAGACGGAGTCGAGTTCCGTTGCCCTGTCCCGTAGACCGCCATTGGCTCTTCCGTTGATTCGGATTAGAGAGAGAATTCTTGCCATTGCCATCTCCACACTGGAACCCTACTCTCTGTGGTGGTCCTCCATCCTGTAGAAATATACGTTCCTGCTTACCAGTTTGTCGTTGGAAATTTTCACATCCAGTTATTGCCTCTTGCATAAGTATCTACAGATCGCATAAAAAGCTTGGACGCTGGAAATGAAAGGACGGAGCACCTGCTTTCTTGAACGGAATATGTGTAGCTGGGTGCCTACTCGTCTATGAGTGGAAGATACACTACGGTACACTATACCATACCAGCCCACAAGCACTACCAGCTACTCTCACCCCTTCCCCCCCCCCCCCCCCTTTTTTTTTGGGTTTTTCTTAAAAACCAAACAAAACGCCCGAAAGAGAACGACATCGTAGCAATTCCTTCGCTGTAAACTCAGCCAGGTGCAAAGAAAGGAACTCATCGTTATTAGCGGCTATAGCGTGTATAAATAGCTTTTGCAGACTATAATGGAAACCATGGATCCGTCGGGAGACGAAAAAGGGGGGGGGGGGGGGGGGGTTCTTCGGACTAGTTGTCAACCAGGTAGTAAAAAAAAACCTTAGGAGAAAAAAAAGAAAAAGAAATACCTCCTAGTGTGGCAATTAATAACTACTACGGATGGTGTCTCAGCCCCCAGCATGACCTTGACTCTGAGCTGAAGGTATCAATTAAAGTGAATAAGTACCTTCTTACCTAACCTACGTAGTTGATACGCAGCTGAGCTGACACCGTCCAACTCGCCCGCGTGGCATGCGCGGCTGAGTCAATAAGTAAGGTATGCGGCTATGAATGTGATTACAAATTACAGCCGCACGACCTCCCACATTTTAACGCAAGGTACCTACCTAGGTAAGTTAAAGTAAGTTGGTAAGTGGTACCTAAGATATCGCCAGATGATGGTGAAGGGGTCAGTCGGCTGCTAGGCTCGACACCGAGCTGAAGACAAGAGACAAGCTCCTCTTCTCCCTTGCCAGCTTCACCCCCTTTCCCCCCTAGGACTCAATACCTTAGGTAGGTACTCACTCCCAGTCTATCATATCCTCTGAGTTAAGTATCAGGTACTCAAAATGTCCCGTTACGTGTTCGCCACTCACATCCATTACGCTCGACTATACAGATTATATCGCACCTCCACCTACATATATACACCCAGACAAACTAAAACAAGATACACGTAACGAACGAGTAACAAGTAACCAGTACATAGATAACTCGCCCGAAATACGGACGGTAGGTACCACATTCTCCATGCCTTCATCGCAGATGTACATATAGGGGGACTGTCCAAAGTGCTTCCTCAGTTACCAGCCAGTCTTCACTTCCAATATACCAGCCGGTTTCTCTCTCTCTACTTACCTAGTAGGCAACAGCCTGCAGTCACGTTCCTCGTGTACCTGCCTATTATAGGCACATGTACATACAGGCACGTCAAACATCGAGCTCGCCTACATACTTCTTGCCTAGGTACACAGAATGCATGTAGGCGCTGCTAGTAATAAGTAAACACGTTGCACAATGTGAACGGATTCCACGGGACGAGGTGAGCGTGTGTATGTAATCTCATTTATTAAGACGTCCCTATCGCAAAGCATGACAATTCCAGATGATAAACGAGCGAGAATACACATCGTTGTGACCAAGTGCAGTGGCTATTTGAAATCCCCTGTTCGTCATCACTAATCGCGAACAGCCGTACGAACGATGAGGAGTACACAGATAGAAACCCTGCCCACACATACAATTGCCAGGCATGAATGGCCCTAGAGTGACCGGCAAATCTAAAACAAACAAATTCTTTCCGGGATTATGGTCAGGCATTAGGTGACGAGGGATGGTTTGATTTGAGGAAGCAGCGACCATGGTCAGGCTGTTCACGAATCCACCTCACATGCCAGGAAGTCACAGATTAATCTTGAGTAGCAATTCGATAGAGCCAGTCGTTGTGTAGGGCGTGATCCGAATTGACTAGCTCATCTATCTCGTAGTCAAAGGTGTCCGTAGTTGTTCGCAGCCAGAGTGACAGAACATACGCGAATCTCCGAGCTGGTGCCCCGGTCATCCGTATGTCTGCACTGCTAGTGGTTCCTGCGAAGCTCAAACGCATGTCGATGACGTCTGGCGTGAGAGGGTATCATGAAAAGCTCGAGCTTAGCAGCAGCCGCCACTAGACGGGTTGGCAACGTTGTGACCGGGGCCGACCTGCACACCAGGCTTGGTGTTGGCCGTCGCCTGCGAGCCCTGGCGTTCCTTAATCTGTCGGGCCATAGTCAGGAAGGCCTGCTCAACGTTGGACGCGTTCTTAGCCGAGGTCTCGAGAAACGGAATTCCGAGGCTGTCGGCGAACTCCTAGAGTAGAAATTAGTTAAACAGGCCCAGGCCAATGCTCTGATCTGCATGCGTAGGAATTTCATGTCTATGCCATACCTTGGCGACTGTGTACTCAACCACTTTCTTGTCAGACATATCGCTCTTGTTGCCCACGAGAAGCTTGTTGACGCCCTCAGTAGCATAACGGTCGATCTCCTGAAGCCACTGCTTCACGTTGTTGAAGCTGTCCATGTCTGTGACATCGTAGACGACGCAAATGCCATGGGCACCACGGTAGTAAGACGAAGTGATAGTTCGGAAACGCTCTTGGCCGGCGGTATCCCACTATTGGAAGCCTAGTGTTAGTTACAGGGTGATGTGACGTCCCTAGATCTGAAGGGTATCCTACAATTTGCAACTTCACTGTCTTGCCGTCAAGCTCGATAGTTCGGATTTTCTACGATTCGATTAGTATGGAAACCGGGAGTAGGAGCTGTTTCGGGTGGCACAACGTACGAAATCGACACCGATTGTCGAGATGTAAGATTCCGTGTAGGTGTCATCGGCAAATCGAAGGAGCAGGCAAGACTTTCCAACACCAGAATCTCCGATGAGGAGGAGCTTGAAGAGGTAATCGTATCTACCGCGGGGCGCGATCAGCTTGCACTCACGCTTGAGAACCTCCTGGAGCTTGGCATTATTGTGATAATGCTCCAAGCCGGGGATGAAAGGCTCGCGAGAAGACATGGCTGCAGGTGTTGATGCCGGTTCGGACAGGGCTGGTGTGTATGGGAGAAGATGTGCGTAAAGGAGGATATGGATGTGGATGTGGATGTGGGTTCACCGAACCGGAAGTTGGGAAGGCGAGGAAGGAGGTGAGGGCGAAGAAGAGAGGAAGGAGGAGGATGGTCGCAGAGACTATCGCGGCAGAGCATCTTCTCAAGTAGAAGAGTAGAAGTAGAGGAGGGGCGCCCGGTAGCAAGAGCAAACGAGGGCTGCAAGGTCCAGCAACAGGGGGTCGACCGAGGGGTTCACTCTATCGGCGACAGTCAGTCAATGAAGTCATCGCCACAGGGGATGCAGCACAGCTCGGGGGACACAGAGCGGGTGATGATACATACTACTCAGGATTCATGGTGATGGAGGATTGCGGCGGTTGAGGGAGACAGCAGAAGGGCGGCAGGAGTTGTCAAAGAGGCGAGGATAACAACCAGCAAATTAATTCAGCAGACTGGAAAGATCGAAGGCTACAAGATGCTATCGGGTGGTATCACGGCCGGTATGTGGTGGCCAGGGGATGTTGATGTTGGTTTCGTTGTTATGAAGGATGATGTAGAAAGAAGAATTAAGACAAGGCGTCGTGAGGTATCTGTAGGCCTGTAGCCTGTAGGCGACGCTGGTCGTCACGGAACGTCAAGGAGTGTGAGGGCCGACTGGCCACGCTAAGCCAGTAACGGACAAGAAGTGGACCAGATGTGGTCCACTTGCCAGCCCATAATAGGTACCTACCTACATGTACCCTTTGGCCTATTACCTCCAGATATATACAGGAGGTACTTAGCCCAACCATGTGCAGGCTGTGTGGCAGCCAGGTACCTACATGTTCCTTAGCAAGCCGTGGTGCCCGTCTGCCTGCACGTACGCCTCACTTAGATACACTTAGGTACTTCATGGGGCTCTTGCATATTGCATCTTGTACCTTGCACAACCATCAGCATCTACACATGTAACTTCTCAATAGATTGATAGTAATTATCTAAGCACTACGTAGGTAAACTTCTTATTAGACAATTTGTTTGTAATGCTTCCAGACAAAGAACTAAAGTTCAAACAGCTTGTGGATGAGGATCCCCGTTGTCACATATGATGTGGTGCTTTTCAGTAGCACTGACAATATGTACTCACATGATGCAAGTGAGTGCTGTCTAGGTATACTACATGTGAGAGGTAGGCAGATAGCTACTAAATATACAAGTAGGTATGTCCTCGTTCCTAGATCACACAGATGCACAGAATCCCCTGCTCTTGCTGCCCATGATCAAAAAAACTCTTATATAAGCTTACAATACGTGGTATTACCTGTAGGTAATACAATACAGCCTGACAGCTGAGATCCAGCTGTACCCTTAAGATGTAAGGTAGACAACTTGTATCATAGCTAGTATAGGCACTTGATGCAGTGTCTATATCCATGCACTCTTTGTTCAAACTGATACACTTAATACACGTATAAGATATCAACTAGGTCAAGTATAGAGTGGAGGTAGTACCTGGAGGGTAATCAAGAGCACAGGGGAAGGTTAGGTAAACACAACTGAAACAGAGTGACAAGTACTAGCTCCGGGGTCGGTCATTTGTAAGAACTTGAGAGATAGGACTGATTCAGTACAAGAGGTGTGTGTGTGTTGAAACCTAAAAGCTTCCAGTATCTGGGTTAGGTAAGTGGGCTTCTTGAACAAATAGAATAGGACAAGTACCTAGATACCTGTAGGTAATCTACATGATACTAAATCAAGTCAAGATGGTAAAATTTACATGTGTGGCAGCCATAGGTATATTAAATAGATTACCTATGAGATGTAAGGTAGTAGTGTCGTGTATGGTACCTAGGTAGTCAGACTCCGAGCAGGTACAAAGTACCGACCTGTCTAATCGTGTGTAATTGAGAACTTTCTAGGTTACCTAGTCTATAGCGCTAGTACGCGGCTTTCCCTAGCTAGCTCAAGCCTTGTCTCTGAAAATGGTGCCACTATGTAGACTTAGACCTTCCTGGCGACTTCGGGCAAAAAAAGAGCTTCAGTTACATCATAGTATCGTCTGCGATCCAGCTACACCCAAAATACCGACTTAGACAGCCAACCTGTACAACCGGGTTAGACAACCAACCTAGACAATTGACCTAGACAACTGACCTAGGCAAGGCAAGGCAAGGCAAGGCAAGGCAATCCCATTCTTTGGGCCTCTGTCCCAACCTGGGCTTGTCTACTTACATCAACTGCGCAGAGCTCCGGCCGACAAGATTTGTACGGCTCTACTCTCCTTCTCCCCTCTCCCTCCCATCGAATTCATGACCGGCCTCACTACCACCGTCGTGGCCCTCGACTCATGTCCCTAAGCAACAGCTCCAGTGTTGTGCGCGCGTCGACCCATGCCCTGACCCCGAGAACGCCGGCCGCTGTTCTCTCTCGGGTCAGGGCCACTACGATCTCAAATCATACCACGGTCCTCTCCTTCACGCCTTCGGAGCAACCGAGTTGCACTCCAACGTCTCCCAGTTCAATCCCGGCCGCTCTACGGCCCACAGTGACGCCAATATGGTTCAACTCAACAACGCCGCGGCTCAGCCCGTCCATACCAGATGGCAATGGCCCAGCGGATCCTGACCACGAGCGCAAAGTCAAACTCGGAAAGAGTGAGTAGTGGCCCCGAATTATCGCAGAAGGCGTCTATCTCTATACTTAGACTGCCGGACTAACACGAATGGCCAAGCTCTCCGAATTCTACAAGAGCGTCTCCCAACCCTCCTACAATCACCCTTGCCGCAAGAAATTCTATCCTCCAACATCTCGCTCCACCTCTTTCCATCGACACATCCATACCTTCCCACGGTCTCGGGGCGAGTCGCATACATTGCTGCGCTTTGGACGTCGCCAATCGCATGGAACCGCGTTCCCATCGTGGGTAACGTCCGGCTAGAGATCCTCTCGGAGCGTATGGTCAGCCAACCCTTACACTTCTCGCCGCGGCGTCCAGGGGCCTACGGGGAGCAGCTCGTAGTGAAGTGGCGGACTGCCTCCTCGTCCGGCGAGCCAGACTCCAATGCCAGGCTCAGCCTGACGGAGCAGGGCGGACGGGACCTGGACGCCCATCTTCGCGGGTCCCAAACCGTGGGCGAGAAGAAGGCCTTCACGGGTCTGTTCATCTTCGAGTTCGACAAAGACGGCCGCATCATCAGCCATACCATCGAGCACGTCGACCAGCACGGCGACTGGGAGAAGGGCGTCGGTGCGCGCATGGTTGGCCTGACCGACTGGCTGCTGGGCGGGATCAAGGGTCGATCCGAAGACGGAGGCGGCCTCCCCGCCCTTTTCGAGATTGCTGCCGATAAGGAAGCGAGAAAGGGGCTACGGTGATAATAGCGAACATGTAACATCAACTCGGCGTTTCAAGGCTCGGGTGTACCATTATTCCAAAGACGTTGGTGGGGATCGGACGTAGACACTCATCAGTTGCAGCGTGCCCATCGCTAACTAGCAAACAGGGGGAGACATTGAGAGGCAAGGATAAACCCAGTGTACAATAAAGTCGCCACTCAATCCTCAGAAAGAGGCCTGTCTACACTAGCATACGAACAACTCTCGTAGGGGAATCAATACCCACGCCCAACGACGGGTGTTGGTTTCTACGACTTGCTTGGTTCTCTTGGGGTGCGTTCTTACTTCATTCTCCTCCTACCTCACCTGAGTCGCATCCACGCACTTGAACCCGTGATAGGCGAGGCCGTTCTCGAGGACGAGTGAAACCACACATATCTCTTTCGGGTCCGCGCAGCGATAGGTATCTGGGCTTCCCGATATTGACCGCGCCATGCCAGTCTGCAGGCCATTCCTCTTGTCGGCGGGCGTGAGTTGCGGGACATGTGCGACGAGACGTCCGCTTTCAGCCTGTGTTTATGCCATGTTTCCGTAACATAGAGTACGCTCCCAACGACGCATGCCCCGGACTTCCCTCAGTAAGCGCGAGGCTGAGAGAAGACGAAAACTAAAGAAATGCGATGGGACATGGAAGAGAGAGATTACTTACGTGCTTATACATAAGTACTTACTATGGAGGGGTCTAGATGAGAGTCCCGTCCGTTGTCTGCAATTGGCCACATGGGTAAGTGTCTCTAAAGTGGCACGGCAAGGGAGAAAGCACAAAGTAAGGCTTGGTGAAAGGTAAAGACGTGGAGAAAAGAAGCCCCGGTTCCATATGGGTACCTACTTAAGGCAGGCAGATGAATATACAGGTTTAATAAGACAGCAGGAAATCTATCCAAGACACGGCATCTATTCCCATGATTCACGGCACAGCAGGACGGCGCATTTCCAAGCCTTGGATCTTGACCTGCTGGTGTTTAAAGAAACTCGCTACCGAGATTCGCTAGTATCTAGCAACTCTAAGGGCGAATGAATACTTCTTGTCTACTTAAGTATGCATATTTGCTTCCAACAGATCCAGCTCATTTACAAGCAGCTATAAGGAACTAACTTTTTTGCTTCGTAAAGTTGCTTTACACGTGTGAGAACTTGTATATCGACCATGCTCCCCTCTTCCGCCGTTCGTCTTTTTAAATAATGCTACTACTTCGCATATAAAATAGTTCCAAGCCTAGCCCTTACTATCGCTATTTGCACTTACCTTGGAGGTAGGCAGTGTATGGACTATGAACGACAAGATCCGGCTTGGCATCCGATTAGTCCCCATTTTTTCCCGAACCGGGACCGCCTTGGTATTCAACTTTCGATGGGAAATCCACCAAGCAATTTCAATAACTGAAATGAACGTGATTTCTCGCAAAGAAGTCCTTTATGAATTGGTACGGTTGAATAAATCTTATTGATTCGGGATATTATAAGTCGCTGTTATCATTATAGGAAGCCTATGAGCTTTCCCATGGATCGTGCAACAATTCTACTACGACGGTCAACTCTGGAGCGGGTCATCCAGTGAGACTCAGGTCGTGCTAACTGGGCATGTGGCTTACAGCCAGGGGTCTATGTACCCCAGACCACACAACACGAAAGAGGGAGGAGCCTACTCCAACGTACACTACAGGAAATAGACGAGTCAAGAGCAAGGATATCCACCATCATCTGATCCCAGTATGAGAGAATTTACATGTGATTAACAGTAGAGTAGACCCAGTGATATCTGCAGCTCGCCCCACGATCTCAGCCCTCTGAGATACTGTACTCACTGATTGAATTACGATGCTCGATGCCAGTCAAGTATATAAGAGGTAGTGAGTGACCTGCATACCTACTTCGTATACTTCTTACCTCTTCCCAATCGTGTACTACGCGGACAAGTAACACGGAATGTCATATGCATCGGCAAGGTGACGTGCCGCAAGTATGGCTAACATTCAATATATCTCCAAAATGGCCAAGACCTGTGATGCTCCATCGCCTTATTGTATTCCCTATCAGATCCCTATCTCCATTAGTAACGAATCTCTTTCGTCATCATAGGTATCCAAGTTAGATCCACTACCTACTTCCAATATTGTTTCTAAGCGGGGTGTTGCTGCGACTTATTCTAGGTAAATTCAAACCCGGACAAATGGATGGATCTGTTAGCGTGTACCTAAGATGGGGTGGGGGATCCATGCCGCGGGGCGTACCGAATACCGTCGGTCTTTTTGGGGATCAAAGACAACCCCACGTTTTTAACATGGAAAGTTACATCATTACACAATGCTGAAGGTGTAACCTGTTTACCGGTTTACCTGTTTCAGTTTCTACTCACCTACGCCCTGCTGATCTGAGCATTCTAGAAAAAACAGTTCCCAGTTTTTATGCAGTTGCATTAGTTACTCGTTCCCCTCCCTCTTAAGTACTTGTACCTATGTAGGCATTTCCTACAACCTTAGGTACCTGTATGAAGTAGGAGACAAAAGACGGGCTGCTTGTTCCTATCTCTGCTCTGACGCCCGCGCGCCGTTTCCCCGAACTCATCCAACCACAGCACATCCACTGGTCCGAGAACGACCCGCACTAGATCAAACCAGGCCCTGACCAGGCATCAACCTGGCATCAACCAGGCACCGTCCGTCTGAGACGTCCCTCGGTCGTATCGTGGTATGTACCGGTACAGTCGTCAGTGAGACCAGAGAGTCATGCCCTAGCCGCCGCAGCGGCCAGCCGTGTATCGTCGCTCGTCAGCGCTCTAGGCCTCATGACCTGCCTGTTCGACGACAGGGCCGAGCACAGCGCGCAGCAACTGTCACCATCCAAAACCCAGCCACTGCCGCAGTTGCCGGTTCATGTTTTCGTTCCCGACGGCTAACCTATCTTTTCCCGAGACTGACAAAGGCCGCCTGTGCCTGTGCTTGCGCTTTTGTGCTTGATATCCCCCGTGCCTGTGTTGGTATGTATCGTTGCACGGTCTGCCCTGTTTCCTCGCGTGTCCTCCCGTCCACAGTATAACTCAAGCTCTCCGAAGTGGTGGAAGTCGATCTTACCCTTTGTGGGGATTGGCTCGGTTGTCCTGTTTCTTAGGTACGTGATAGTTGTCTTTTACCCTCTACGCGATACCTCTTCGCAAAGCCTCCATACAATACAATACAATACAATCAATACAAGGCTCCCTCGGCAAATGTCACCCGGTTTCTGTGCGTTTGATGCCGTCCCATCTCGTGTGTAATATCGGCCATGCGGATGGTAGCTAGGCTATCCAACCCCCCCGGTCCAATCACGCACGCCGCTTGGCCATGGCTACGTTCGAGGCAACATCCCTTCCAACTGCCATGCCACCCCAAACCTCACACATGTGATAATGGGCCTAGCCTTGGACTCGTCCCTCGCGTCTTCGGGATGTCAACCGCTCGCTATATAAATCCGCCCAGCAAACCGTCCACCGGCCTGGGTTTTGGCATCATCTATTCCCTCCGATATCCTATATAGATGGCTGAAAGCTTGTCTCCATCGTCCTATTTCTGCTCTACCTCTCCATTCTTCTCCGCATGGAATCCTCCCATCTTAGACTACCGTCACACCGGTTATAGTAACCCAGTGGGGATTGATTCTCTGGTGATGCCCGCCTACTATCTTCACGATTGCCACTATTTTTACCGCACCGCTTTGCGTGGCTTGAACATCTGCACCTTCGTCTCGCCCTTATTCGCTTGATGACCTCTGGTGCAAACTGACAGAATGCCTACTCAAGTTCGAATTTTTGCTATGCCAAAGTCTCTTGGTGAGACTCTTGCGTCAACTACACCTACGTCATTGCCTAGGCCTGCCGAGAAACTCACCAACGGACACACATCAGACCCCAAGCTGTCCTCGAAAATGCCTCTCACAATGGCAATACCTGAAGAGTCCAGCGGTGGTGGCCTCACATTTTCTGCCCAAGACAGCTTACCCAAGCTGCCCATCCCTGACTTAGAAAGCTCTTGTAGGAAATATCTCACAGCCTTACGGCCTTTACAAGGCCCTCGGGAGCATACAGATACCAAATTAGCGGTAGAGCAGTTTCTGAAGTCGGATGGCCCAGACCTCCAGGAAAAGCTTCAGAACTATGCCCTCGGAAAGAGCAGCTATATAGAACAATTCTGTAGGTAGATGTCGTCTATGATTACCAGCATAAATGCTTACCTCCCTGCCAGGGTACGATTCGTATTTAAATTTTGACAACCCCGTCGTTCTCAACTTGAACCCATTCTTCTTGCTAGAAGATGACCCAACACCTGCAAGAAACAACCAAGTGACCCGCGCGGCATCACTTGTAGTGTCGGCATTAGAATTCGTGCGAGCGGTGCGTCGAGAGGAGCTTCCACCAGACACGGTCAGGGGCAAGCCGCTTTGCATGTATCAGTATTCGCGTCTTTTCGGAACGGCTCGTGTACCCACGGCCAACGGTTGTCAAATCGAACAGGATCCCGATTCGAAGCACATGGTTGTACTTTGCCATGGCCAATTTTATTGGTTTGACGTGCTTGACGACAATTCCGACCTGATTATGAGCGAAAGAGACGTGGCAATTAATCTGCAAACCATCATTGATGACGCAGCGCAAACGCCAATCCAAGAAGCCGCAAAGGGAGCACTCGGGATACTTAGCACGGAGAACCGGAAGATCTGGTCGGGTCTAAGAGAGGCATTGACGAGAGACGAAGGCTCTAATAATGCCGATTGTCTCGGCATTGTCGACTCTGCCTTGTTCGTGCTCTGCTTGGATTATACCGAGCCTGCAACGGAGGCTGAATTATGCCAAAATATGCTATGCGGCACAAACGAAGTGGTAAAGGGAGTGCAAATTGGGACGTGCATCAACCGATGGTATGATAAGCTTCAGATCATCGTCTGCAAGAACGGAAGTGCTGGGATCAACTTCGAGCACACGGGTGTCGATGGCCATACTGTACTGCGGTTTGCCAGCGACGTTTATACAGACACCATTCTCCGATTCGCCAGGACCATCAACGGACAGGCGCCGAGCCTCTGGAAAACTATAAGCCCTGATCCTTCCAAACGAGATCCCGAAAGCTTTGGGGACGTTAATACGACTCCCCACAAGCTAGAGTGGGACATGATACCGGAGCTCAACGTCGCGGTGCGGTTTGCGGAAACCAGACTGGCTGATTTGATTAGCCAAAACGAGTTTGAGTGTCTGGGTTTCAGTGCATATGGGAAGAATTTCATAACGTCCATGGGTTTCTCGCCTGATGCCTTCGTGCAGATGGCGTTCCAGGCTGCTTATTACGGACTCTACGGGAGAGTGGAATGCACATACGAGCCAGCCATGACGAAGGCATACCTTCACGGTCGGACCGAGGCCATTCGCTCCGTGACAGACGAGTCCGTGCACTTTGTTCAGACGTTCTGGGCTGATAATCCAGCTGAGACAAAGGTCGAAGCACTTCGAAAAGCATGCGAGCGACATGTCAACAATACCAAGCTGTGTGCAAAGGCAGAAGGCTGTGATCGCCATCTATACGCGCTCTTCTGCTTATGGCAGAGATATGTGGATGATCAGTCCACCCGGTCGCCAAGCAGTGCCGGATACTCGAGCCCTACGGATACCAACTCCGTACGGGACTCCATTGTCGGGAGTCCCGGCCGAGACTCTATTAATTCGATTGACATAGACTATCAGCCGCGCCAACGCGGTGACAGTACGACGTCAAACCCCCGATCGCGGGATCTCCACCCAGTGCCAGCCGTGTTCGCCGACGCGGGCTGGGACAGGTTGAACACGACGATCCTGTCGACGTCGAACTGCGGGAACCCGTCGTTGCGACAATTCGGATTCGGCCCGACATCCGGTGACGGTTTCGGCATCGGCTACATCATCAAGGACGAGGGCATCAACATTTGCGTTTCGAGCAGGCACCGACAGACGAAGCGTTTTGTCGACACCCTAGAGAGCTACCTACTCGAGATCCGTCGTGTGCTGCGCATCACAGGCCGCAAGTCGGCCAGCGCCAAACAAACGCGGGCCCGCGAGATCGATCCCTCCAAGATAAAGGGGGCCCATCGGATCAAGGCTCGCGGACGGATGATCACGGGCATGGACAGCAACGCCACGCGACTGCGGCTGGCTAACGGATCGCCCAGCGGGACACGGTCGCCAACCGAAGAGAGCGTCCTGATGAGCGATGATGAATTAGGTGGATGTAAGTCCTTTTTTTCGTCCTTTTCCTCCACGCAGTACAACTCCTCTTCGCATGAATGCCGCGGCGATCACCCTGGCTAACAAATACCTCTTCCCAGACGGCTTTTTCGACGCGGGCATGCTCCTCCAATCGCTGAAAGCGCGGGGCGACGCCCTCGACCAGGGCGAGGCGAAGCCGTCGGAGCGCGCCGCCGCCAACGCGAGGCGAAGGGACGTCGGGAAGAAATTGCGGCTCGTCGAGTATTGAGTTTGATATGAAAAGATCATATACGATGGATGATGCGAGGAGGATTCTGGTATATTCTAGCGCACAGGATGGAATGTAGCAACGATGTGTTATACGGCATTTGTCTTTTTGTATTTATTTATCGAGCGGGTCTTTTTTGGTCGTTTTGAGAGCTTGGGTTGATTTGATTGGATTTGATTGAATTTGATTGGTTATCTATCAACTCTTAAAGTTACGACGCGAAGCTCGAGATACCTGAATACTGTCATGGATAGTACATGAGATGCCTATACCTTACCTATGAGCATAATTGGGATTGTATCTATTATCAGCCAGGGGCGCTTTTCAATATGTCTTGATAGGGTGAATGATAAATTGAATATGGCGAGGAAATTGCCTTATTAGCCTTGCTTGCGTCAGAGGGTTTTAGTATCTGCTTGTTACCAGCGAGTGTGGTTCTTCTTCTGGTTTCGTAATAGGTAACCTCGTCGAACATTTCATTACATTAAACAGATCAGCTACTTATCTACTGCTTGAAACACTTCTTTCCTGAATCACGAAGCACGGAGGTTAATCTGCTGCGATACGATACTTACTGATGTCTGTGACGACCAGTTGGATACACCCATCTACCTCCCCTACAGGGCTTGGAAAAAAACTCTGAGAATATAATACCAACGACATAAGCAGCGAAGCAAATTACCTTGTCACCTATGAATGAATGAATGAATCAACGAACGAACGGGTATCACATAAAATCAACAGCGGAAGAGATAAAGACATCAAGGCATCAAAGTAGGTAATATCCGAAATAGGAATCTATAATAGGACGGCAAGAAAACAACGTTGCATGCCATTTCCCTGTAACTACCTAATTACCCTGACAGCTTTCTGCCTAATTACCTAGAGTATGTAGCACAAGTATAGGTAGTTGAATCGACAATTGCCTCACGAACTCCGAACTCGATGCTTGCTTGCTTCCTTCCAATCAAACGGATACGACGGGACCCTCGCCCTCGCCTACGCATCTAGCTCGACCTTGACGTATACCTGAGGTGTCCCTATCAGGCAGGTCGGTAGGTACGTAGGTAGATTGTGAAGTGGAGTGATCTGCCAGTGCGTGGGACGCCACCGTGTATCATCGCTGTCGTCGCCATATATCTGTATATTACCCCGAGCCCAGGTCGATATCCAAAATGATGCGAAAACCAAGGGAGGTGCCTTGATTTCCCAATCCCAGAGCCTTTATCGCAGACGCGAGACTTCGTTCTGCTAGTGAGCGTACGAAAAAAAAAGGAATCAGACAGGTGAGGTGAGATGTAGGCGGGTATAGATGATGTTAACTGTTCTTTCTTTTCTTCCCTTTATTCTTCAACTAATTGTGACATTACGCCATCTCATGGAATTGCCCGTGATGATTTGAGTTGTAGTCTCTCTCGCCGACAACATTCCCGCCCGCTTCATACACCGTTGGTGGCACGTTCGGAGACCCGGGTTGAGGCGGCTGCGAGCCCCAGTTCGAGTTAAGCGTGGACGTCGGGCTGTGCGTCTGCGTGCTGTGTCTTGGGTCGCTGAATTGCGAAACGGGGCTGGTGGAATCGTGGCGGTCTGGCACGCCGGTAGGCGTCATGCTGACGAATCCAGTGGTTTTCTGCTCCGGAGGATAGTAGACATTCGGAGGAGGTGTGTGGCCCTGGTACGGGGGCTGGCCGTGTTGCACGTTGTTATCGCCCTGAGGAGGATAGCCGGGGGCACCGGGCGGGGGCGGAGCTGTGCCACCCACGGCCGCCGTCTGTAGCATTGACTGCTCTGGAGTGGCGACCTTCTTGTGCTTATTGCGGTAGCGAAGGAATAAGAAAATACCGAGGCCGATGAGCGCGATGCCGCCTACGCCACCGACAACGCCGCCGACGATGGGGCCGACAGGGGTTGACGACTTCACTGAGGACCCGTTGCCTCCATTGCTACCGTTGTCACTGCCACTGCCATTGCCACCGCCGTTACCACTGCCGTTACCACTGCCATTACCGTTGCCGTTTCCATTATCACTGTCGCCGCCGCTGTTATTCCCACCACCACCGCCGTTGCCTCCGGTGGGAGAGCTGGTGGGTGAAGAGAAAGTCGACGAGGGAAAGGAGAAGTCATCCGATCCATCAGAAGCGCTATTGGAAGAGGAACCTCCAGTCGCAGAATCTGATGCGGTTACGACGAGTTGTTGCCAAGTCTTGGCGTTGGTCTGCCCAGCGTACGTAGTATAGAGTTGCTGAGGTGTCGAAATACTGAGCGCACCACAGAAGAAATCTATGATTCCACTGAAGAAGGTGATCGTATTGCAGTAGGAAGCCGTGGTCTCGGTGCTGCGGGAGTGTAAGCATACCGTCTTGAAACGGATCCTTCGCAACCTACCACTTGAGTGTATAAGTGTCCTGGAGGCATCCATCGTCACAAGCGCTTTGCTGGTACACTTGTCGATAATCGTAACATGTCGCACGGATACCATAGTTGGGGTCCGAGTAACAACCAGCACGACCGTAGTCCTCCCCGTATATTAGAGCGCAAGTATAGGCGCCATTACAAGTGATCGGTGCGCCTGGGCGAGAAGTCAGTTGGGGGGCAATGTGACGGAAGCTAGATCATCCTACCTGGTCTCCCAGAAACATAGCCGCAGGTGTTGTCCGGCCCGATGAGAATAGTCTCGTCACCCGCGGCTCTCCTTAGTAGTTCCTTAACGCTGGGACCTTGCGTGATTTCCGGATGGTAGAAGGTAGCGTCTGGAACGACGGCATCTGTTGCTTGGGCTGGCGCTCCAGCCAATGCTAACGCGTGAGCGGCGGCAACAAACACCGCAGGGGTGAGGAACCGTGACATGGCGTCGTCGGATCTTCGCGACTCTTTCTACACCTCTATCGACAATTTGTCCAAGAGAACGAGGAGGACCACTTGTGATGAGTTGGAAGGACCGTGGCTCGGGTCGAAAACTAAAACGCGTCGATAGAAAAGAGGAAGAAGGGAGGGGACAAGGCGACCTCGGCCGGTCGTGGAGGGCCGGGTATGTTTAAGAGACGCCCTCCAGATCTTCACGGTGCAAGACCTTACCCTTCGTGGTTGCACCCCTTGGAAAGACAAGGCATATTTCTCCTCGCCTTTCGCCAGCTTTGACGGGCTGGAGCCCCCGGCCTGAGCTCCTCGCTTCCAGCCTACAGCCACAACAGCCTTGGACCATTCCGTTTACGAGGCGATAGATGGGGACGAGATTGCAGTCAAGCACCGTAGGCCCAAGACAGCCAATGACGATCAAGGCGTTGTGGGCAGCGTGCAGGAGCTGAACAACTTAAACCGACGCTAAGAGAGCATGGAGGATAGGGCCGCCACGAGACAACCCGGCCGTTCGGAGGCTCTGGGTGTCTGTACCGGGACTGGAACAAGCCCAGGCCTGGACAGGCCAGCCAAGCAAGGGTCCACGCCACCTTGATACTCACATTGCGATGGATAGATATATTCTGGGCTACTTTTTGCCCTCTGTCAGCCATGTGCTGCGAATATTGCCTGTATATTTGCCTAGTAGAGCGTACCTATCTAGATGAAGCTGGAGTGACCTCCCTGCATCACCTCTCCAGGCAGATCACTAATGTGATTCATGCGGCTGAGGCAGCTGGTCAGCGATGGTGCGCCGACGGTGGACAGATCAAAAATCCCGAAGCGATCTAACCAGGCTCGGACTGGCTTGTCGGTACGGAACCAAATAGTTTTGACATGGCAAAATAAGACGGGACAACTTTCAGCTTTGCCTGCCAGCTTTGGTCATTTGAGGCCAATGAGACGTCGCCACCCGTCCCGCGCTGTCGTGAAAATAGAAGAGAGAGAGAAAACAAGCAGGACATACTTACTTCGTACCCCTTTCTCCAATCTCCCGTGACTGTCCTATGCTTCGGTGATTGAACAGAGGATAGTCACGCAACGGCTAGCCAATGAAGGATCGGAGGCAGCAATTTGAATGTACTCTTCTCCCTTATGATTATGCTTGGCCTTGTCTTGGATATGATGAAATACCAAGTCCACCGCTTGGACTAAGTCCTTGATCTACTGCCCATCATATCTCGCCTGTGAGGTGGTAGCACACGCGATGTGATCCGATGGTAAGCTGACACAGAGCGGTAGCTGATGATGCAGCACCGTCGGCGGGACTTTTTCATTTTTGATTACCAAGTCGGCTGGGGCGTAATGTTTACTGAGGGAGAGCAGGTACCTACGCCATTCCCGTCTGCAGTTTACCCAACGACCGAAGTAGTGTAGATACTGTGTGGACAGACGGGACCTTTGTAAATGGACTGGAGAAATAATTGAAGGCTTGGCTCGTTTACTGCATGTGACTTCGCTTACAGCCGCTTACACGGAGGTATCTAGTAGGTACCTAAGACGCCTTCTTAACTGCACGCTAAACAAGGTCCGCGCAGAAGCTCAACAGCTTGGGCCAACCGCCCTACAGGGGCCTAGACACCTGTACACTCTATCTACCCACGCTAGGTACTGCCACAGCCGACAAGAATATCAGCCAGACGGCAACAGACGGCGGAGGCTACCTACCTAAACCTCCTACACGCCAAGAACAGCTGATCAACAACTAACACCAACAGGACAACCACCTTCGGTGTGGTGGTAGGATGCGAACGAGCCAACCCCCTTGGCTTGTACCTACTTGGATGAAGCTGAGAGAAGGTCAACCCTGAGAGACACCACCGTCCCTCCTACTAGAATCTCTCGCAAGGCCGCTCCGGGGCGTGGCACGGCGAGCCTGCAGATGCAGCAGCGCTCATGAGTGACCTGTCCCAGGTCCTGCCGGACTTCCCCGTCGCCCAGCACGCACGTCTGCTGCCCGTCATCGAGAGGCACCGGCTGACCGTCGCGGATCTGCTCACTCTCGAGGTTGCCGAGATCGGGAAGCGTACCAAGCTACCGCTCTTAGACGTCAAGCGGCTCTGCAACGCGATACTAGCCGCCCTACACGCCGACCTCGGTGTGAACGGTGCCGATGGGGGCGACGGGAAGCGGAGCCAGGATGGCTCCCGGCCGGGGCAGGGCTCCGACGTCGAGGCAGTCTCTCTGAGGCATACCGGCGCCGAACTCCTGGCGCGACCCTGGCATACCATCAGCACGCTAGACGTCTCTTTAGATGCGGCCCTCGGAGGCGGCGTCCCCACAGGCTACATCACCGAAGTCACGGGTGAGAGCGGCGCCGGGAAGACTCAGTTCCTCCTCACGCTCCTATTATCCGTGCAGCTCCCGCCGCCGCACGGACTCGGACGGCCAGCACTCTACATCTCAACAGAAGCAGCGCTGTCTACGAAGCGCCTATCGCAAATCCTAACCCAGAACCCCTTCTTCCGCGCGCTCGACGCAGACGCGGCGAAGCCGTCTCTAGATCGCGTCATCAGCACCGTGACGCCGGACCTGGAGTCGCAAGACCACATCCTCACCTACCAGGTACCCGTGGAGGTCGCGCGGCGGAACATCGGGCTTATCGTGCTGGATTCGGTGGCCGCGAACTACCGGGCCGAGTTTGAGCGTGGTAGTGGCGGCTCTAACATGGCTGCCCGCAGCGCCGAGCTCGTGCGCCTTGGCCATCTGCTGCGTGAACTAGCTCGGAAGCACGATCTCGCCGTCGTCGTCGCGAATCAGGTGGCGGACCGCTTTTCCAGTTCCAATCCATTTGCGAATATGACCTCCTCCCTGCCACACTCCCATTCAAAGTCGTATCTGTCCGCTGCTAAGAGCAGCGGCAGCCGGTCGTCGGCCATGACCCCGGGTCCACAAGGCCACACCCCCACGCGCCAACAACTTGGCGTCATGTCGCAGGAGAGCCCCCTAGCCTCGCGCAGCCGCAACATTAATCTCGTCAACACCGCAAACCCGTTCTCCACCCAGAACGTGGAGCCGTCGAGCAGCACAGCAGACATAGTCGTGAGATCCAGCATGCCGGCGCCGCCGGAGGAGTTCGAGCCCGCCCCAGCCGTGTTATCGCTCGACCACCAGCAGCGGTGGTTCACTGGGTGGGGAGACGACCCCTACAACCATCATCACGAGACACTGAAAACACCCAGCCTGGGCCTTGTATGGACCATGCAAATAGCCGCCCGTATCGCACTGTTTCGACGCCCCGCATATGGGCGGAAGGTGGTTGTCGATGAGTCTAGTAACATCACATCAACATATGACGCCGCGGACGAGGGTGTCGCGAGTGCGGGGCCGTATGTCAAGTCATGGCGCAGATGGATGAAGGTCGTCTTTGCACCACACGTCCCCAGCACGGGACAAGGGCTCGAAGGCGCGGCCGAGTTCGAGGTCGTAGCAGGTGGGTTGAAGGGAGTCGAGAAGGCGAAGAACAAGAGAGTGAAGGGGATAGATGATTAAGGAAGGCGATAAGGGCGATACACCACGATGTAGCGTAACGAAGAGGCTCCTGGGCGAAGGACGCAATGACTCTCCTTGGATATGGGATATATGGATAACACCGCGCATCCCCTTCCCCCACCTCACTGGCATCTATTCCCCTCGTCGGCACGTCACTGCAAAGATGGATAGTATCCTTGCCCGCCTTTATATTGCGTCCTGCGACCCAAGACTGGCATCCAGTGTCGGAGGAAACAACACAGACATCGAAGACGCAACACCAGATAAGCTCTACAACGAGCCAAAATAGGCAAGAGCACTATGGCGAGGGTGAGCCATATAGACATTGCACATGATATACATAGTAATTCGATGCAAACATACATATCACGCGAATTGTCACATGCTAGCCGAGATGAATGAACAATGCCGGCTACACGAGAACGGTTTCAGCCGAGCTAGTGTAGCCAACGCGTGTCTGGGTGGGAGAGGTTTATTGGTATAAGAGATTTTGACGGCCTGGATGAATGCATAAGGTAGGTAACGAAGCTATATTGGCCGAGGTATCTCTATCTAACCTCGATTATTACAGAGTACAGTGAGAGTTGATAGCATACAAAAGGGGACGACTTTCAATAAGCGGATGGAGACGATTTTGTGCCTCATATGCAAACACATCTACCAAATTAGGTGCTTAAGAGAGGGAACAATCACTTGAAAGAATGCCACCATACTCACCCCATTTCTCTCTCTCTCTCACTCTCTCTCTCTCTCTTCCTCGCAATACGTACGTATATATGCTTGGGCCATCATCAAGTCATCATTCGATTTTTCAGCTAACTTGTCTAGGTAAGCTAATTGGAAGATCGTAACACGGTAGCTTGGGTGTAGCTTAAGTATCTAAACCTGGATTGATCGCAGCCTCTCCACGTTTGAAAGTTTTTTACCACACACATACATACAGTGACTAATTGACTGACTGAATGGATGAATGCCTATGCCTCCTTCCCCTCCCCCCACCAAAAGCTCACTCTCATATTTTCGGAAAATGAGCAAAAAAAAAAAAAAAAAAAAAAAAAAACGCCTTGAAATGCAGAATAAGAAATCCTACACGACATGGACAGACGTGGACAAAACGGCACGTCCAACGCGTTTGATGAATTGGTGAACTGATGAATTGATGAATTGATGAACGGGGACGGGCATCATCTCGGGTGCGGGAACTCGTCTTCCAGCTGCAGCCGCACGCCGACGTTCATGCTGATGAGCTCTTGCACGAGCAGCTTCGCCGCGTACGGCATCGTCATCTTGGCCACCTGCTGGCTCGTCTTGCACGTGTTGCAGTACCCCTTGGACCCGAAGAGGCCGCACCGCTGGCACACGTCGAGCGTGACGGCGTCGGAGCTCGTCATGAGGCGCTCGAGGAGGAGCTGCGAGGCGCCGTAGGCGACGAGGCAGTCGCGCTCCATCTCGCCGAGGCGCAGGCCGCCGTCCCGCGAGCGTCCCTCCGTGGGCTGGCGCGTGAGGATCGCGCGCGGCCCGCGCGAGCGCGAGTGCATCTTGTCTTGCACCATGTGCTTCAGCCGCTGGTAGTATATCGGGCCGTTGAAGATGTACGCCTGCAGCGGCTCGCCCGTGATGCCCGATGTGAAGTAGTCCTTGCCTTCCCATGAGAACCCCGCGTCGACCAGCTCCGCGCTCATCGCTTCGAGGGGGTGCGAGCGGAAGGCGTCGCCGTAGCCGTAGTCGCGCCGCCCCTTGATAACGGACGCCTTTCCCGTGAGGCATTCTAGCAGCTTCCCGACTGTCATGCGGGAGGGGAAACCGTGAGGGTTCATGATGATATCAGGAACTATCCCCGCGTCTGAAAATGGCAGGTCTTCTTGGTCTACGATAATGCCTACTACGCCCTTTTGCCCGTGACGGGACGAGAACTTGTCGCCTATCTCGGGTCGGCGAGTTTGCCTCGTCTGGACCTTGATGAGCTGCGTCTCCCTATCCGTTTGGGTAATCATGACCTTGTCGATATAAGCGGGGTCTGCGGCCTTGTAGGTAATAGGGCTTTCACGGAATGCTTCGGTCCTACGTTCCATTCCTATAGTTGAGCTGGTGGTATCTTCGGGGCTCTCCTTCTTAATCATGACCTGGCCTGATTCCACCATCCAGCCAACGTCCGCGAGGCCGTCCCTCGACAAAGCATTGTTTTTTTCCAGTTCTGGGTCTTTGTCTCCGATGCGCTCGCGGCTTCCGTTAGCATACCTTTGGAGATCGGCAGTGTATTTTTTGAATACTTGAGCCCGCCCGAAACCACGATCTAGCGAAGCCTTATTAAGTACGAGCGCATCTTCGATATCATACCCGGAGTATGACATGACAACCACGGTAGCGTTCTGGCCTGCGGGTAGTTTGTCGTAATGGATCAGTTCTATAGTCTTGCTAATGACCATCGGTCGTTGAGGGTAAACCATAGTCAGGAGAAGGGTGTCGATGCGGTTGAATTGGTTGTACGCAATAGCTCCAATCGCTTGTTTGCCCATAGCACACTGGTATGTATTTCGGGGCGATTGGTTGTGATGGGGAAAGGGGATAAGGCCAGCCACAGCTCCGAGCAGTGTGAATGGTTCAATTTCAAGGTGAGTGGTTGCTTTAGTAATATCTTTCTCGGTACCGGCGATGAGAGTGTCGTTCTCTTCATTCACGTCCAGGTATTCCACAACGCCGTTTCGTAAGAAGTCATCAAATGTAATTTTTTCGGCTTGTAGCAGCCGCAATTGCCTCTCTTTTATTCTCGGCTTCCCGTTTTTAACGATAATATATGGTCGGCAAATCCGCCCTTCGTCCGTAGCTATGTGTACAGCCGATAAATTCTCGTTAACGTTAATACTCACAAATGGAGATATCCAACCTCGTCGTCTCATTGTGCGAAAATTAGCGGCGAATCGCTTGGGGGACCGGGTCAGAGCAAACGGGGTGCCGTTAATGTGTACAATGTACGTGCCCTTTTGATGCATCTCCGCACCAGAAAAGTTTCTCAGTGGCTCCGCTGGAGGATTCAAACTGAAAGCCCATCTTTTGATAGGAGTTTCATCGGCATCAGTTGTAATGTGTGTCATCAACGCCAAGTTCTTGACGAGCCCACACGCTTCACCTTCAGGGGTATCAGATGGGCAAAGCATGCCCCATTGCGATGGCTGAAGAGCACGAGGGCCACTAACTTTTCGGGTCTTCTCAAACTGGCTACTTATGCGAGTCATCATGCCGAGCGCCGCAATATAACTCAGTCTGCTCAGAACGTGGGTAACACCAGCTCGGTTCATCCTGAATCGTTGAACGGTCCAGTTTCCAGTCTGTATCGCACGATTTAATCCTTCTGTGATATGCTTTCCTTGGGCACCAATTTGCAAGAGAGGGTCTGCCGGGATAGCGCGGTGCTGTTTTTTCAAAGTGTTTTCAATGTTGAATTTCAGAGATCCCAGGAAGTTCTTGAATAAATCTTCGAAGAGGAGAGAGAGCAGCTGACCTGCGAGCTCGAATCGTTTATTTCCCACGAAATCTCTATCGTCAACCAGTTTTGGGTTGTGACGGACCATCAGAACACGGCGTGTCATCATAGCAACATAAACGGCTTTGGGGTAAAAGTCCAACCCTTCGACCGGAATGTGCGCGATGACAATATTGGCGAGAGCATCGAGGCCCTCTTCGATAACGCTACGGCGTGGTTGGGGAGGGCCTCCTCTTGCCGGCCTTCCTTTCATTCCCATCTTGACCCTTGCGCCTATGTACTCAAGTGCTTGCTGCTGGGTGAATACCTCGGCTACCACTGCTTCTGAGAAATTGATCTCGAAATCGTCCTGATACCTGGCGTCGGAGCCAGTAACGAGCTGCATTATTTCGAAATCGGTAAGGCCGCCGAGCGCTTTGAGGATGATGACAATTGGTATCGGTTCGGCCAGAACGTTGTGCTGGAGATTGATGCGCTCTTTCTTGAGAGTAACGTATGTTTTTGACTTTCTCTCGTGTGTGGAGCTGGTGACGGATGCTTGAATAGTATTGTTCTTTTCGTCGGCCTCGATAATGACACGATTTTTGCTGAGCTGCTCCTGAATGAGGATGACCTTTTCCGTTCCACGTACGATAAAATACCCACCCGGATCCAAGGGACACTCGTTCATAATCTCCATTTTCGCGTTGTTGGCTTCATAAAGGTGACATTTGTTGCTCCGGAGCATGACAGGCATGCGGGCGAGCTCGACGTCGCGGCGGATGACCTTCTGTCTCTCTCTAGTATATGCGACGTCGACAAGAATGCGCGCAGAATAAGTGGCATCTCTTAAGCGACACTCCTGGGGCGTAACCTTGGGGTTGGTGGTTGAACCATTTCGGCCGACATTCTCCGGACTTTCGACCCTGATGTCGAGGAATTCAAGCCAAAAACTACTATCCACGTCGCTTTTCACAACTCGATTGGCCTTCACGATTTCTTTGATCTCGTGGTCCACGAAGTAGTTGTACGAGTCGATGTGTCTGGGAATCAGTCAGCAATCTGAGCAAGGAGAAGAGATGCACAGCCCTCTGGCAACACGAAGGAACATACTGCTTCACAAGACCTGTTGCCGGCAGCACTGTCAGCTAGGGTGCACACGTGTATCGACGGAGAGCCTACGCACCCTTCACCTTCAAGAAAGCCGGGAGCAGCTGGTTCTTGTCTTCGACAGCGGAGATTGGATCTGTTAATTTTTTGCCGTTGTAGAAGGGCTTGGTGAGAGCTTCGAAACCATCGTCGATGAAAGGCATCGCGACGAGAAGCTGGTCGAATGATAGCAACCTTGGTGCTAGTGCGAGAAGAAAATCCCACGATGACTCGTCGCGATGAGCAAGAGCACACTACTTCCTAGCCCCCACCATTGCTTCTACCTAGTTGAGTAGAAGGACAGGCTGATGTACCAGGATCTAATCTGGTTATCGTGTTATCGATAAGAATGGAGGCTTAAAATTTAAGGTTATCGCACAAGGGTGGCTGCATCCAGGACAATTGCATATGCGCCCCGGTATATTGATCTTCGCTTTCCCGCACTCTGGCCCCTCTCCCTCTCGCAATACCTCAGGCTACCTACCTACTTAGTAGGTAGAACCGAAGGCTACGATACAACGACGAAGAAAATTCAACAGAAGAAGTCAGATCCTACGTGGCGCACATGCAAGCAATCCCAGTTTACTTTCGCATTACATGTTGGTGGCTGTGGCAGGTTGTATTAAAGTTGATGGGACCCATCATCCGATGATGGCAATGACACTTTTAGCAGGGATCCAGGTGGTAATGCGGCGAGTATTGATGAAGAAAAGCTCAAACCAGAACACGCCACCTTACATTATTAAACCCTCTCCGCAAGCCTCATTGGATTGGTTCTATATCGGGTAAGCCGCGGGCTGCAAAAGAAGTTGCTGATGTTCTTGAGGTAGGGCTGATGAAGAAAAGCCCACACCAAGATGCGCTTATTCATCTGCTCTCATATCATACGAGCAGTGTCTGTAGACGATTCGGGCCATTTCTTCCGTACTGGTAGACCTAACGTAACAATTATTGAGAAAAACGCGAATGCGTACGTCTTGTCTCCCATTCTCGAATTCTCTGGCCATGACAGTTACTACTAGGCACTACCTATAGGACGTATGAGGTATCTGCCAGCCTGCCTAGAATTCGCAATGATAGGTTTCCAAGCTAAGGTCGCCAACCCCTCTTTACCCCTCCATCATCCTTCGTTGCCCCTCCTTTTGCAGCTCAGCACTTGCAGCTAGTCTGCATACCCTGCTGCATGACTATAATGTTGCGCTGGCACTTCACTTCTTGTATCAAGTTTGTTGTGCTGCATCTATCATCCACTCTCACCCAGGGAAGGTCTCATCTGAGGACAAAAGAGGACTAGGCCGGGCAAGAAACTTGCGAAATATAACACTCCCTGGGGAAAGTGGCTGGCTACCGTCCCCTACAGCCCCAACAATTCGTCAGGGTCGACAGGTGGTCCATATCTGGGGTAAGAAGGAGTCGAATCGCCACAAAGGACGGACGTGTTCAGACGGCTTACTGAATACAACCTCCGGTCTTGGTTTTTTTTCTCACTCTGCGGCGGAATCCCGAGAGTCTGTTGAAGCGACTAGAACATGGGGAAGTTCGAACTCAGTGTAGCTGACGAAGCTTCCTCTACCTCTTAGGTAAGTTGGTGGCTATACATTCAACCTACCGTAGCCAAAGTGCGAGGAAGCAATCTGCCGTGTCTAAGAAGATATTGGGGGCCACGCCACGATTAAAGAAAGGTCTACATTTATATATGTATATGTTTATGTATCTTCCTGGATGAGCCAGAGAGTTGACCACGTCTTGGTGTTGACAGCCGGGAAATGGCAAGTTTCCGTCGTTGTCACTGAGATCGCTACCGAAGAGGTCATATCGAAAGCTCACATCGAGCCGTCCCGTAGATACCCACGGGATTGTGATACCCATCAGGCTGAGGGCTAATTCGCGAAATCAACAAGAGCGATTATGCAGTATCGTACGCCAGCATTGCCGCAATTGCAGCGCCGGGATCTGATAGGCCGTTTATTTCGCGCTCCTCTCTCTAGACAAGGATATTGGTTTGGTCTAATGTTTGAGTCCCTGCTTGTGACTACGCTAGGAAGAGGGTGGAAGTTCGCAGACCACGTGAACAGAGCTTGAAAACCCCCTCTAGCAAAACGCGCGGGAAGACCCTGAATAGGGGATAGGTTATATTCAAGACTCAGGCAGAGATAGCGCAAGAGTTGAGATGGCGTGCAACAACGCTACCATGGAGCGACATATGCGACCCAGATACCTTAGTCCATGTACCGTAGGCAGTGTGGGTACTTGAATCGATCACTTCAATGCTGTTGTTTTGTTTGCACTCATACTGGCTGGCTGAGTTGGTGGCGGGTATATTCGTATCGGTCTACCAACATGGAGGCAGTCTACTTGATGCCGCACGTATTTGCACGAGTGCTCAAGAATCGAGACTACCGTAGGGCCTTGAGCGATATCAAGCTCTACACTACCATATCTAGAGTTGAGTTGCATACAGCCCGAATTGGAATAGGCATCCCCTTGCCCCCCCTCCCTTTTGCTCATCACCCCTATCTGGTAGGTTAGGAGAGCCATAATTGTCATCGCTGGGCGCCTAAGATCTTTTATCGGGCGATGTGTGCCGCATTCCAAAAGTATCTGCGCTAGCTACAAACAAGCAGCAGGGAGGGCTGGTAAGTAGCGCTGAGCCGTCGTAGACGGGTGACGCCACCCAAAGCAACCAGGTCTATAACCTATCATATGTGCGGGCCTACTCTGCTCGCATAATAGTAAGGGATTTTGTAAGTCGCTAGTTCACGATAGCCGCAGATTGGCTTTTAGCATCGGTCATAGTGTAGATACACCAAGAGATAGGTACCTACCTACCATCCTGGATAGCCTAGGTGAACTTCTTCAAGCTTCAAGGGCGATCGTTGACATGTCACGCAGTGTGTGACCCGGTATCTTGACCGCACGCACCAGTATGCATCCGATTGCGGAAAGCAACACAGATTACAATACCCACGCCAAAAAAAAAGAAAAAAGAGAAAAGTTGAAAATTCACAGTACCTTATTCACCTGCGTACGGTATCTTCGTATAGTACTGTACAACGTCGTACCACCGCTGCATTCAAGGGTGCTATGTATTATTAACCTGATGGGGTAACACGATTTCGTGCAGATGGTTCGGGAGTTCCCCGCACTAATGGATGCGCCTATCTACACTGGGTAGATGGAGAATTACCGCCTAGGTAGGTACCTATTTCATTTTCTTCCCTCACCGCTCTCTTGGTCGCAATGCTCCAACCACAGCGTTTAGTACTTAAAGTAGGACTGTACATATTCCAGCCTGCGAGTTCAGAATTGCTGAGAATTGTAAGTGGCATTAGAAGTGAACTGTATGTCACTTGCAAAAAGGTACCCAGAAGTATAAATGTAGGTAGGTACAGGCTCTAGTATGACCGGCTTACACTTTGTTGAGGACGAGAGTTGAAGAACATGTGGTAAGAAAAACCTCCTTGGTGAGAAGGAGGTACCTTTTCGGTTTTGGGGGCATGATTGACCAACGACACCCAGCTGTTTGGAGAGTTTAGGGCGGGCCATATGTGTGTACCGATATGCCCTGAACCTAGGGAATAGGTGTGTGCTAAAGAAGTGGGATGGGGGAACGGGGGAACGCAACCAAAACCCGTCCAGACTCTATGCCAAGCGGGAATTCATCAAGAGAAGACGACAAGGAGTTCAACAACTGGCCCAACTACTCTAGTTGGAGTTTTGAAGCCAATCGGCAATAGCTCTAACCAGCACCAGACAACAAACTAGAGGCCATGTTGGCGAATTGCAGTGCCTACTTATACAAGTCCAGCGTCGATCAGCCCGACTTCTGCTAACCGTTACTCCATAGTTGGCATCGTACATATGATCCAAGCCAAGCGACAACGGAAGCAGGGATATATCCTAGGTACCCTAAATTCACCGTTTGAGGCCATCGATATCAATACCTGGCAGGCTGTGACGCTGGCATTCCTTCGATCATAGCATACAATATTTAATAATATACTGACTCTTCGGACGCCTTTGCTTCGCTTCTCGCCTGTTTCGTGCCTTGATATAAGTGCCTGTCGGCATGTACGTTCAAGTAAGGTCGAGTGGTACGAAGTAGGAATTATGTAGCACTGGGCAGCGTTAACCCCCATCCCAAATTCCTACGCCAGATACATTTATTCCCCTAGTAGATTCTAGGTAGGTACATACGCCTACCTAAACCTAGTACCTGCACTACTCGCTCCTTAGAGCCAGAGCCAGAGCCATCCAGTCGTGGTGTAGAGGAGTAAGTTAGGTTAGGTACCTCTCAGGTAGAGTGTAGAGGCCAGGGTAGGGCATCTAAAGCAGCCAAGCCTGCCAGTGCCAGCGCCAGTAAACTCCGTTACCCTGCGCCTCGTCCACCTGCCTGCTTTCTAAGATTGAAACATTGATCTTCTGCTCTTCGCACAACTCCACTCGCTTTCTGTTTCCGTGATTTGCATCTTCTCCCCCTCATGCTGCCGCCCCTGGCTCTCCAGGGCTGCGTTCGCATAGGTGCTGTGATTTTAATTGTTATTATCCCCATGTGAGTGCCCTGAATCCCGTGAAATCCATCACGGCCACTGGCATTGTCGCGCAGTCGTGGGCGAGCGGCTGTGTGTGTGTGCGTGTCCCCTCCGTCGGGGGAGCTGGCATCGTCGGCGCCATTTGCGTCTCCGGCCTCCGGCGAAGAAAGGTGGCGCCGACAGGCCAGCGGCGGCAGTGTGGCAGCAGTGTGGCGCGCATTCCAATAAGCATCGAGACGCTGAGCGTCCATGTATTCGCCCTCGCTGAGCCCCGAGCCATTCTCCTCCCCGGGGCCGTGTTGGCCGTGATCTGTTGATGTAGATGGACCCGCTGACTGACTGATGAACGACGACTCAGTCTATAGACTCCTGCGACTGCCGATCTGGCGTGTACCAAAGACGTGTACCAAAGACAGACGTCCCGTGTTGTAACGATAAAAGGTAGAAGAAGATGGATGATTACCGGTTTCTCTCCCAGCAGCCTTCGAGGAACGAAGCGCCAATGAATTCCCTTGTCTCACCGCAGCGAGGCGGCAGGATGCCCTCGCAAGACCCCCGAGCCTCCCTGCCCCGACGATTCACGACCGATTCGGGGCGTGTACCAACATTGTCCTCTATTACCACCAACCCGGCCCAGGAATATTCCTCCGTCGTGAGTCTTGCCTACGCACCCGGGCGCTGATTGGCCCATCCTGCGATGGGCCTCTGGCTTTGCTAGTCTCCAGCATGTTTCAATCTGCGGATTGGATGTCTCGCCATTGTGAGACCACAGGCTGACGATGTGTAGATTCCCGCTCAGCAATATAAAGTTCAACTAGTAAGCTTTCTTCTCTTCTCTTCTCTTCGGAGGCGATGTGCAATGCGCCGCGTCTCGCCAAGGTTCTGTGTTTGATTTCTACTACTGATTGTGGCGTGGGAGAACTCGATGCTGACTGATCTTCGTAGCTGGAGAAGAAAAAGATCGAATATGAAAAGCTTCGGGAGCAAAAGCGGCGATTCGAGGCGGAGATGCAGAAGCTGGACCAGCAGCAGCGTGAGCTGCAAGAGGACTTGAGGCCTGTTCTAGGCTTGACAGGCCATCAGTCGGAGCCGACAACCCCTCCCGAATACCGGGAAACAAATACTGGCTTTCCGACTATGTTCTCCAGGCCGAACAGATACTCAATGTCGAGTATCGTCTCCCCACAAGGCATCTTCAACCGCCCTGGGCGGTCTGGTTCGCTCCTCACATCTCCACAGTCAAGTATCATGCCGGCTCGATACCATGACGATTCGTTACCCTATCGTTCAGTGCCCGCTACTCGACGAAACAGCGATGAGGATGAGAAGGAAGAGGCCCTTCGCCAGGACCCAACAAGCCACCTCTCCACAACCGCGTAAGTGCTCAAACCCCTATGGTTTTGGTCTCGGGAGTTTTGGCTTCACACATACCATTTTGATATTTCTCCCTATGAACTATGCCCAAATTTGCAAATTACCTCGCAACCAAATGCCACTTACCTTGGCGTGATGGTGAGAGCGCGGATCGGCATCGAGAGCGAGGCGTCTGAGTAGGATGCCATCCACACTTTATAACCCGAGCTAGTGCAATTACTTCCGTTGATGAAGAACTCTTTTCCCCCTCAGACTCATCATAGTGCCCTCCTAGGAAGAGGTCACGTAGGTACACAGGTACGAGCGTACTCTCTAGTACTCTGGATTTAATTCACACAACACAGGCGAGTTGCTGAATAAACAAGCTCTTCAAAGTTTCTAGGGCTTCAGGTTTTTCAAATCCAGTTCCGCGACTGATCTCAGGGGATTGATTTCCTCTACACACATATCGCTGTGCCTTGTTCCTGCCCAGTATAAATAACCCACACCCACATCAGCACAGCAAACACTTACATCCCCTCTCTTGCAAACATACTTGCGCACCTTCTAAAGTACACACGTTGAAGTTCCTGCTGTACTTGCTGTACTCTTCCATGTTCTTCCTAAATCTCAAATTCAATGCACACGCTACTCTCCCTCTGATCACATCCTCCTTACGAACCGCGATTGGTCTACACCACACGCTCATATTCGGCAGTTGCCGTCGCCTGTATCTGTACGCCTCGCTTTTGGATTCGCGATAACTAACGAAGTTGATATTGCCTAGCCTGAACCGGTACTCCATGCCTGTAACCCGTAGGGGTAACCTTTACGATAATATCGACCAAACCAATACAGCCGGCTTCCTCTTCAGAGACGACGACGCAATTATGGATGGCAGTAACTACCCTGGCCAGGATGCGGACGAGGACCACTTCCCTCAGCTTCATTCTCAGAAAGGCAACCCCAATGTGGTAAGTGAGTGCGATGGATAGGCAGCATTGCCATATTCCCAACAATCCAATCCGTCATGTATCGTCTCAGTTCTCGTGCAAGGCACTCTCAATTTACCATTGCCTTGTATATGTCATTTCTGTGGCTGTACTTCACCAGCTCCTATTTTCTAGGATAACCCGGGAAATACCTGAAGAAGCATTCAATCTCTGGCTGTTGTACACGTTCCCTTCACCGCCAA
Source organism: Nemania sp. NC0429 (assembly GCA_022578495.1). NCBI lineage: Eukaryota > Fungi > Ascomycota > Sordariomycetes > Xylariales > Xylariaceae > Nemania > Nemania sp. NC0429. The sequence goes on along the minus strand of MU392161.1, from coordinate 670,008 downwards.
AATTCTGCCCCTCTCCCAATTATTCACCACACAATCATACCACTACATTTTAGCAGGGATGCCTTGGCCGCTTCGACTGCCTCGACATCGTGCAACAGTTCCCTCTTTGTACCTTCCCTCCGTTTCCCTTTGACTTGTTCAGAACCATTAAACTACAAGTAACTCTGCGTGCGGTACTGACATACATCCCAATCCGCAGCTCTCTGCTTCAACCGGTGCAATGGACCTGGCTTCTCAGCTTGGCGGTGGTGAAGCAACTGGCACAAACGGCTGGAGCAACGTTTCTCGTCATCGTCAGCAACAGAGCTTGTCCACGATCCCATCGTCACAGACAAGCGACTCCATAGGCGCCATGCAGGCCGAGAGCAACCCACTTGGATCTCGTCCCTACCGTCACTCCCTTGACTTGAATCACCAATACAAAGACAGTCCCATGGAAACAATCCCAACCTCCAGCATCGCTCCTTCCACAACTCAAGTCATGTCAACTCCCCCTAAACTACAGAGCTCCTTCTCAACGAACGATGTACCAACTGTGAAGAGTACCATGTCGGGTGCCGGCTCTTCTTCCGCCAATGCACACGCCCAGCAGCATTTCCACAACCACAACGCTAGCATTGGCCGCATCCCCCCTGGTGCCATGAAGCGACACAGCCGTGAGCTTTCAGGCGATAATCACGTCGTTGTCCCCCAACCTGGAGGAACATTCCCCTCCATCCAATCGCAGTTACAGGCCAACGCACCATCCTTCGGGCCGGTCGCCTCAAGCCAAGGTCCGGTCCAGTCCCCCGTTTCTATAGGCTCTAACTCAGCACCATCACTCTCGGCGGGGACCTATCAGTACTACCCAGGATACGGTCAGACGAGCCCGAACGGCGCCTACAACATGAATATGCTGGCGATCGGTATGCAGAACATGAATATGAACGGCTACCCGCCTCAGAACTTTACCGGCTTTAGTGCCGTGTATCAGCCTCAAGTTCAACCCAGAGATTCACAGCAGCGCGTCATACAGCAACGTCGCTCTCAGAATGAAGATGGTATGTCATTACACTTGACTATTTCAATTGGCCAAGCTAATCTGGTTGTCAGCAATGAGCCGCTACATCAATCTACCACTGGAGCAGGTGGGCGGTACCATCTATGAGCTCTGCAAAGACCAACATGGCTGCCGATACCTGCAGAAGCAGCTCGAGAACCGTATCCCTGAGCAGGTTCATATGATCTGGGTTGAGACGAACCAGCATGTTGTCGAGCTTATGACAGATCCTTTTGGCAATTATTTGTGCCAAAAGCTCCTGGAATATTGCAATGATGAGGAACGCACTGTGCTCATTCAGAACGCTGCGAAGGATATGGTCCGCATTGCCCTGAATCAGCATGGCACCCGAGCTTTACAGAAAATGATCGAATTTGTGACGACCCCAATTCACGTTCAGATCATTATTGAAGCCTTGCGTTTCCGAGTTGTCGAGCTCATTCAAGACCTCAATGGAAACCATGTCATTCAGAAATGCCTGAACAAGCTTGGCTCAGCCGACTCTGAATTTATCTTCAGCGCGGTTGGCACGCACTGCATCGAGGTAGGCACCCATCGGCACGGGTGTTGTGTTCTACAACGATGCATTGATCATGCGTCTGGTCCTCAAAAAGCATGGCTGATCTCTAGGATCACTGAGCATGCCTTGCGTCTCGTCCAGGATCCGTTCGGCAATTATGTTGTCCAGTACATAATTGACTTGAATGAGCGCACCTTTACTGAGCCTATTGCCCAGAGATTTCTCGGCAAGATTGCTGCGCTTTCCCGCCACAAGTTCAGTTCCAATGTTGTGGAGAAGTGTCTGCGCTGTGCTTCTGAAGAAGCTAAAGACAGAATGGTAAAAGAACTTCTAGTCCCTGGAGAGATGGACCGTCTTCTGAAGGACTCGTTTGGCAACTATGTGGTCCAGACTGCTCTGGAACACTCTTCAGTGCATATGAAGCACCAACTAGTGGAGGCCATCCGCCCCATGTTGCCCACTATTCGCGGAACCCCTTATGGACGACGTCTTGGAGCCAAGATTCAACAGCATGATAGCCAAAATGGCAATAGCAGTGGCCAAACCACTCCGTCTGATCCTTCACAGGGCCAGATTGCGCTCAATGGTAACCAAGGCCGTGCCATGTCTAGCCAGTCGATTCTCGCTCCTGGTGTTTATACAAACGGCTTAAATGGCACTCGCGCTCAAATGACCTACCCTAATCCAGCAAACATCACGATGCCAAATCCTTCGAACGCACCCCCGCAACCTCCTCGGATGAACAGCTACCAAACCTATCCTGGCGCTGGTAGTAACCAAGGAAATGGTGATTTCTTCTAGAGCACCAAATTTTCACGTTGAATGTTGTAACGGTACGATACACGAACTGAGACGACATGTACCTTGGGCGGTTTTCTATTTCTATCGTTTTTACGGCCCTGATAGCATGAATGAATGCTCTCTACGACCTCGACGACTTCTCATTTGATGACAACCTAGTCTTCTACTTCGCACACCAAATCCTTCATGCCACAGCCATGCACTACGGAGCTTACTCACCTGCACCCTTCTTATCAGGGCCGCACTGTACATTAGTCGCACCGTGGTGCATGGCACCTTACTACCTCGATTATCCGTGTTGCTGTGCTATTGCAGAAGAGCCAACTGCAGTCCGCCGATAGTCTCACGCGATCTCATCGGGGCTGTCATCGTGTATTTGGATCCCAGCTCGATCTCGACATAGACTCCTCTTTCATTAGGCTTTTCTCTCCTGTTTTCTTTCCCGCGACAGACCCTCCATTATGCGGCTTGTCCCTCGGTCAGTTCGTATCGGAGTTTCTGACCCGACTCAGAAGGTTCATTATCACAGTGCTTTAGCTACGCCACAACAAGATATTCGGAAATACGCTTTTCACGGCACCACTTGATTGATGATGGGATCGGATTGAGATGAGGAAAAGGCTGCCGCTTCGGTAGTGCCTCGGCCATCTATCTCATCACATTTATCAACTGCTTCAGCAGTGGCGGCATCGTTCGTTTTAAAGTCGTGAGCTCTTGGTGATGGCAGGTACGGGTACGGGTACGACGAAGTGGTAAAGCTGACTACAATGCCAAGGAGGGTTGGTGGTGCGTTGTGTTATCTTTGATCCCGATCAATTTTTTCTATTCTTCACGACATATTCCCTTGCAATAGTCCTCTTCACTTCACGTTGGTGGTAGATCTCTGCGAATCTGGCACCGTGGATGATGATTTTTTCATTACAATGATGCGATGCGTCCACATGAAATCGTCGTGGCTTTTAAAAGAAAGATCTGAAATCGCTGTACTTGCTGGCAGATAGGTTTAATCAAACTAACGCGTTTTTTTTACTTCCGTCTGTCTGTCTCCCCTTTTTCAACTTGAGTGACTAGGCCAGGCCAGATAAATATTGCCCATCTCGTGTCGAGGATATGGTACGGTATTAGCAAGTTCGCATTCCTGTCTACCTAGTGTATCATGGTCAATAGAATCCATCGGCCATAAGGTATGCCACGTATACCGGACTTTATTAATTAGGCGGCTGAACCTGTGGAACAAGTCGTGTACTTGTTCCGCGTAACCAGCTCATCAAACTGATGTGGTAATCATGGCCCGGTCCGGTAGACAGACAGACGTCTCTCCTCTGCAACGAACAACCTACGTCTCGGTAGGGAATCCAACAAAAACAAAAACAAAAACTAATCCGTTCCATTTTCTGGCCGTGGGACGTAGTACGTCTCTAAACAAATCTCGACTGCTAGTTCTATTGATAGAAATGCGAACTTGATGCCCTCGAGACCAACCAAGCCCTTAAGTTCGTCAAGATGCAAGTTTCTCAGACTACCGATTCGGAAGTCTAGTACTTCATGATTCCTTACCACAGAGTTGCTTACAGCGGGATCCCACGCGATCTAAGCACGAGCTACACCGGTAGCGAATGCAACTATAATGACAGGCAATACAGAGAGAGATGCACGCATGGGGGAAGGAAGAGAGCGAAAGAGAGGGACCTCGATGAATTAATTAGTCAAACGAAATGATATCACAAGTCATATAAAGCGGCATAACAACGTAGCAAGGAAAACTTTTTGTTCCTTTCACTAAGTAGCGTAACGCCAGGCGGAATTCATGAGCCAGACGCATGCCCTATTGACCGTGAAGCAAGACCTCACACCGTCCCAAATCATGAACCATGTTTTCTCCCACTCAGTGACCACCGCGACCCATACCCCTAGCAGCAGCACACGCTTATCGGTAGCGCCAGAGAGAGAGGGTGTTGTGTCTCTTCCAGGTCTTTCTGCGGCCGGCCTTGGTCTTGTTGTAACGGTGACCCTTGTTGAGACCACGGGACTTCTTGCCGGTGGCGGTGAGACCGCGAGACTCGCGGTGCTTGTGCACGGGGTTGACGATCCAGTTGATGCGGGGATCCTGGCGGATGGCCTTGTGCTGAGGGTCGACGAGGATGACCTCGTAGTACTTGTATGTGGAGTCCTGGTTGATCCAGTACGAGTTGAGGACGCGCAAGTTGGCGCAGCGGCGGCCGACACGCTCTTCGGCGGTGGACTTGAGAGATCGCTGGTACTTGAGCTGGTTCACACCCTGGTTGGTGGGCTTGCCTGTGGTTCGGAGTCGTCTGGTCAGCCGCAGGGGCTCGAGCGGTACCCGGGGGATTGTGAGTGGTGAAGCGGGCTAGGACTTACCGTAGGTGGCACCCTTGGGCACGGGGCGCTTGCGGCCACCGCGGCGGACACGCACGCGGTAGATGACATAGCCCTGCTTCGCCTTGTAGCCCAGGCGGCGAGCCTTGTCGGGGCGGGAAGGGCGCGAGGCGCGGTGGATGACGTTCAATTGACGCAGCTATATTGATGCACTCTCAGCTAATGTTCAACGAGTGTATAGCAAAGACACGCTCTCTCTCGAGAAGACAGTGTCCACAGAATCCACGGCAGTCCACAGCAGCCCAACGCATCCACGCCTCGGATCATCGTATGCTTGTTCTGTTCGCGCTTCTTCCGTGTCGGGATATCAGGGTCGAGGGAGGGTTCAACATACTTCCCAGCAGCGGACTCGGGACAAGAAGAGCAGGACGTCAGACTGCTTCTTCTTCTGGATCTCTTCGACATACTTGAGGGCACCCATCTTGACTGCGGGCGAGGCACAGGGAAAGGCGTTAGCGAGCACACACACACACACACACACAAGTCTTTACACAGACGGCAATACGACGGATAGAGGAGAACAGTATAGAAAATGAACAGTGACGGACTTGTGTCCGCAGCTCAGTTGATTTGTTAACATACCAGGTTGGAATTGATGCCTGCAACAATGGATGGTCGAGTGTCGTTGGTGGTGGTGTTGAGAGAGGAATGAAGAACAGAAATTCTCCAAGTCAATTAGCGCCCGAAATTTGGCGTTGGAGGGGATTGTGTGGGCGGTTTGCTGGAAAATTTAAGCGATCTTGCGCTAGTACGGATTTAGCCGCCTGCAGGTGCCCCCAGCTCCTATGAGCCACACCAAGCCATAGATACATGGTAGAGATAGGTACATAGGTACTTCGCAGCTTCGTGCGAGTTAGGTACACCGTAACATCGATATCTCCCATACATCAGATACAAATAAAGCCAGCTCATGATGACCTAATTCAACCCATAATACCGTTAATCAAGCCTCTTCGGTGAGTCGCACCGTCCTTGCAATGACTGAGAACTGCTTCAACTGATCTTCAGCAACGCGACCCCACGTCTCTCCGTCGAGCGTGGCTCCGTTGTCTTTGAACAATTCTTTGACGAACTGTTCGTCCTCGTCTAGATTCTGTTGACTCATCTTTGGGCTGGCGGCCGGCTCGGGCGCCAGGATACTTCCTACCAGGGTCTCTCCGTATTTACCACTGCAATCCAGAATCTCCGTCATTTCCCGCTTGTCTTGCTGCCATCTGGCCATAGGCAGCTCTAGCCTATTGGCAGAGAGCTGTTCTTCCACGAGCTTGAACTGCTTCAAGAGCGAATGATGATCATCTATGTTGGCTTGGGCTTGCTTGAATAAGGGATGGTCCTCCTTCCGAAAAGTGCTGGGCCGCTCATCGCGATTGCCGCAAAAATGGTGTGAGAGCTGCTTAAACACGGCGGCAATCTTGTCTCGGCCCTCGACACTGGCTCAGCCAAGTTAGCACAACTGCCTTGGAGCTGTGTAATGAAAGATGCACTACCGACAATTCGTGCTCTTTCTGCTGTCTCAATCTTTTCAGTTCCATGTCACCCGTCTCGACGTCCTTACGAAACTGCCTGAGATAGGCTTTGGACTTGTCTGTCTCTTTCGTGGCGCACATCTCGAGCATGTTGGCCAATTTTTGATATTTTCTATCCACCTAAGTTAGGTTCTGTTCGCGGCTATGAAAATGTGATATGACGTTGTATGCTCACTGGCTCCCGGCACGCCCAGGGTCTTCGTCGTACTCCTCTAGACGAGAGAGCTTACTCTTCTTGCCGCGTGGCCCTGTGACAAACAGGTTGTTCGACTCTTCTGAGCCAAGTTCACTAGCCGTCAGAAAAACCAGCTATCAGGACGCAACAATATCATGGCATCCTCACCGTCGACATCATTGGTGACTTTGGCTCTGGCCCTGGGCATACTGACTCGGGCAGGTAATGAAAAAAGAGAGAGGGGGGAAAGGAGAAAGGAGAAGGCGCAGAACAATACTAGAGAGCGTAACAAGCGATTCTTCTCGTTTGATGGATATTTAATGTGGACCTACGAACGGGGTTGCCGCGCCGTGATTGACTGAGAGGATCTGCACCCTCTTGAAATGGTGATGTGACGGTGACGTGGTTTGTGTAAGATTCAGCCCATACGCATGTCTTGTGAAAACATAACCACGACGGATATAGAGAGCGTGTGCTTTGGGAAGAGAGAAGAATGAGTGGCATGGAACGGTCTAAGTTAACCCAACTGGGGCCATTGCCGTGGATCATTACTGGTGAGCCAGAACGGGAAGGCTTGAAGCATGGTGCTCAACAGTTCTTTCCTCAGGTAGGACCTCACTGCCTCTTTGTGGGAAACTGTAAGAGGCAGGCGAAAAGTTCGTGGGAAGTTGCGATTAGGTTGGGTAAGTAAAGTACATAAGCTGGTACGTGAGGTACCTAGTCTACTAAAGCACGACGCTGCCGCCTCTTTCCACCTACATGGTATGTACCTACTTGCTGTAGGACTTTAGGTAGGTACACTTATCAATGGCCAACGGTCTAAATATCTTGAACCTAAGCACAAGTACTTATTCAACCTTGAGAGGTGCTTGCTTCGTAAGGTAGGTACGGTAGAGAGACGGTCGGTATGCTGGGTTCAACGGCGGGTCTAGGTACTAGGTAACTCAGCATTGCCAATTGCTCGTGTCCTGTTGTGGCTGTCTATGCGAGCGAGGGGTGCATCTCCCTTTAATGACTTTCAAAGTTGGCTAGCCCTGCGATCCGAGGCTGGCGAAACTCTGCACGTTCGGATTTCTGAAGAGGGCTTCTTTCAAGCATTTAGGTATGCCTCATGCAGTAAAGTTGCGTGTTATAGAAAAAAGTGAGGAGCAAAGACGGGGGAAGGGAAAAAGGAAAAAAAAGATCACCATTCTTGTATCCATCTCCCCGTGGGGAATCTACCTACTTACTCGAAAGCTTTCACTAACAGCCGTAGTTTGTCCAAACGAACAACATGACGGCCAGGTTCCATACAATTTTCCCCTTTTGCTGGTCGTACATAAGTCCACCGCAGGAATACCCAACAACGATCGAGAAGTCCTGGATTTTCACATCAAATTACACCGGTGCCGTGCAACCATCTCAGTCTATATCCGTCTCCCTTGAATCCAGTGATAGTTTTATCTTGTTGCCAGGTCTTAATGCCGTCGTCATGAGTCAAGTGAGTCGTGAGGGAACAGGGGACGAAACTCGGTCTCGACCCCGTCCCGTGCCTATAATTCGAACGTCTTTAGCCGTGTAAAACAGAATCCGGCCAACACCAAAATTTCGTCATCTTTCTTTATCTGCCCAGTGGTCGCCGAGAATGGTATGGTACGAGTAAAGTATGGTACGAGAAGTGAATGCATAGTTGCGGCACATGTCCACGCCCAAGGGGACACGGCGTACTCTCAACGAGTATTCAGAGACAATCCCTGGAAGGAATTGGCCCACTCATTTTGCGTTGCTAGGCCAGCCTGCGCCTGGTCATGCGACGAAGCCGCATCGTGCGGGCTCGAGAAACGCGTCCGCATCGGCGGCGGGAATTCGCCATTCTGCGAAAAGCCTGCACCGTAGGCGTCCATTGCTTGCATCATGCCTGGCATATAACCTGCCGCCCTAGGAGCACCACCGTGGTTTACGTACGCGGAATATGGGAACCCTGTCGGTGGATAGGCAGAGCCGCCTGCTGGCGACGAGCTAAAGGCCGGCGGGAACGAACGTCCGGGCGGGTTGGTGGTGGCAAACGTGCCCTGTGATTCTTGCGACGGGTTGGCTCGTCTGTCGGCGTTATTCGATCCGCCTGCTCTTCCTAGACCAACTGCCCCGGGTCCCACACCACTCGGCGCTTGCAAGCCGAGTGTTGGACTAGCAAATGAAGCTGGATTGATGGCAGACATCCAAATCCTCGTCTTGTAAATCTTGAAAAGATCGGTTACCAACGAATTAAAATTGATGTAGCAGTCCGCGAAATAATAGAACGTCAATTTCTTCCAATCCCTAAAACTGAGTTAGCAACTGCCACTGTTATACGCCGTCAGCACTTACATCTGAAACTCGGCGTCAAGGATTTCCATGTTGAGGCCGTGCTCTTTGACTTTCTGCATGCACATGCGCTTGGCCTTGGCTTCATTCCCCTCTTTGTCGCGAAGTCCGTGAATTTCATGGCTCTGAGCGAGGCGCTTTATCATCTTTGGTTTGAGTTCACCCGAAGTAGCCTCCTGCATATGATGCCCGCTTGGGGGACCCATCCCTCCAATCGCGCTTCCCTGGAGACCGTTGGAAGCAGCCATCAGACCAGCACCGGTGCCCTCTTGTGCAGCCGCATTCTGCGAATACATCACGAGCCACTTGTAGTGCTCCTCGGCATAGTGTTCCTTGAGCTCTTTCGCGGTTTGCCAGTCAACGTTGTCTCTAGCCACGGTCCCAAGATCCGTTCCCCGATCGGCTTCAACAATAACTAGGTCGCCAGGTTTCACGGTTAGGCCGGTGCCTTCTTGAATGTAGAAGACGTCTGCTCGCGAGCATTTGAAGAGGACAATGTGCAACAACTGATTGTGCCTCGGTTGGCTCATCCCATACATACTTCGATGCGGCGATGGCGGGCGGTTTGTATAGCCGGGAGCCAACCCGTACGATGGTTGATATGGATTACCGTAAGCCGACGAGGCGATGGCCTGCTGGGCGCCCGGAAGATTAGAGCCAGCAGAGTAATAAGAAACTTCAACCCAGGTTAGCTTGACTACAGTACAAGTAAACAAGAGGCTCTGGAGAACTCACCAGGACTAGTTGTATTAAAACCAGAAGCGTCTGGGAATCCGGCGAAGTCCTGGTTTTGAGGTGCGTCAGGTGAAGTTGCCTCGTGCATGGACACGGCTTCTCCCATAGAACTGATGGACGGCTGCCGCGTTGGTATATCGGCAAACGAATGCCGTCGACTCTGAGGGATATCAGATAGTCCCCCAAACCCTAAAGAACTTTGCCAGATTGCTCTCTTAACGTTCTCCAGCTTTCGGTTCTCGGCGGTACTGAATGGCGATCGGAAAGACCCCCCATACTCGCTCATACGACGGACGAAGGCTCGCTTTGCCGCGGGATCCTGGCCGTCGTTCATCTCGTCGAGCTCATCTACGGCGTAATCTGATTCTTCGGGTACCGGATCATGAACGCTGTATCCATTGCCTAATCCGTACGTGGCAGCGGTAGATGCACGAGGCCTGAGTCGAGAGCTTTGATACTGCTGTTGCCTTAACATAGCGTTTTCACGGGTGAGCATCTCAATTGTCTTCGCATCGGAACTTTGCTGCTGCTGACTAGCTTGCGCAGAGTCACTGGCGCTCTCTTCATCGTCCTCGACCTCCTTCACCTTTCCAAGCATAGCACCTTCGTTCGCCATCTCGCTTAACATACTAGGCCGCGAGGGACGATGCTGTAGCCCCGGCGGGCCAACAGGGCGTGGTCTCCCAGTTAAAGCAGAGGACGGGGGCATCGTCATGGTTGTCTCTGGATCCAATTGCCCAACAGAATATGACTGTGAGCGATACGTCTTTGGTGTTGGGTGCAGAGGTATCGGGAAGGGGATTTGCGAACTGGTTCCTTGTTCCCGAGGAGTAGGAGAGGTTTGGGGCATGGACGTCTCGCTATTGAAAAAGCCTTGGTTGGCGGGCATAGTCGACGTGGGCGATGGCAATACTTCAGTTAGCCGAGAGGGCGGTTCCTTCCGCTCGGCGGTCCATATAGCCGTTCCCCAAGCGAAAGACGGCGGCTGATGCCCGCGACCCATTGCTCCAGAGGATGGCGGATGCGGCGCCCATACGCTAGCACCCGCTTCACCCGCGGGTGTGCTGGGATGAGACGTTGTGGGGGACATGGAGCTTCCTGCAAACGAGCCTTTTCTGGGGTGAGGAAGCGTCGCTTGCGACGTGTCGTTCAACCAAGATGCACGGCGGACAGGTCTCTGGGGTTGTGCTGGAGCTTGGGGCGTGTCCTGTCGATGGCTATCCGGCTCGTCATCGGAACTAGCGAGAGCCTCGGAGTCTGGAGTAGACCTTCGGACGTTGAGTTTGTCAAGGAGAATAGACTGGTTGTTGGGTGCAAGGGCTGCGATGCCCCCCTGGCCACCCTTTGGGGCAGATCCTGGCTTGATGTTGCTGGCGCTCATGATCCGTAGATAAACATGAATAGCCTTGGATCGTGTTCGAATTTTAGAAGATTCGTATGAAGCGACAACCTCGAGACGTATATACTTCTAAACCAGTGCAATGCGTGGTTGGCGTATTAGGCAGACGATTTGGGCGAATCGCGATATCTAAAGGAAGGATTGCCGTTCGACTTTCGAAGGGCCTGTTTTTAATTGTGCGTCAAAGAGGGGGTCAAACTGCAACCGCATTAGTATACGTTACAAACCCAAATGATTTAGGGTAGAATGATCTAGCGAATTCATCGACCCGGTGGTTGCATGCCGGCCCAGGTCTGTCTTTGCCCTAGTAATAAAATCTTGGGCATCTAGAGACATTGAAAATGGCCAGTTCTGCCCATTGCATCGGCTGCGAAGAGTGCAAATACAAACGAAATAGAAAAGAAGTTGGTATACTAACCAGTTTGCGTATTATTACTTCTATCATAGGGTATCGCGAAATCCGTCTAGCAGCCGACCAAAGATCAAGGAAATAGAAAAGAGCGAGGAATAAGAGAGGGAGAGGAAAAAAAAGACGATTGGGCAACGGCTGCACAGAACAAGTGCCCGCCTCGGAACGCCAGCGGATTGGCTAAGGCCTCCAGAAACGCCACGACAAGGCCTAAGACAAGAGGAACCAGATGTGGCGGAAAGTGTCAGCGGCGAGAAACGAAACCAGGTCGCGGGACGTTCTGGTTTCGCGTGTCTCGTACGGGACAGGGCAGGGCAGGGCAAGGGCCCGGATCTCGGCCTGGTTTAAGGAGTCTAGGACAATTGGCGCAGACGAAGCAGATAAAGGGAAATAGAGCTGTGGTCGGGATGCGAGGAGACGAGAGAGGCTTGTATATTGATTGATGCTGAGAGGACGTTCGGTCTGCAGCCGCCTTCTTAGTCTTGTTGTTCTCTTGTTCTTTTCTGTCTGCTCTTCTCTTTCGAAGTGACTCGCTTCAACAAGTTGCGACGGACCTATATGCGGCGGCCCATTGTCGAACGGGGGCCGGGTCGTCGCAAAGCGGTTGAGGCGAACGTGACGTGCCGGCAGTGCAGGAGAGGACGGGTTGCGGGCTGTCAGCGCACGACTCGCACAACTCGAAGTAGTGGGCTCGAGGTGATGGCCAGTTGGAGGGATTCGAGAGGGCTCGCGGCAGACCAGACGAGACGAGGGAAGGGGGGGAGGGAAAGGTGGGAAGAAGGACGACGAAGAGCGAGAGGACAAGAGAGAGAGAGGTAGTGGTCGGCAGGCAGTTTAGGTAGGTCAGGCAGGTCAGGCAGATCAGGTAGGTCAGGTAGGTTAGGTAGTAGGTTGATTTTGGGAGCGGGGAAAGACTCGAGAGGGCTTCCGTCCGTCTCTCGACGCAGCGCAGCAACTAGACTCCCTACTACCACTTTACCTCTTAGTAACCGCAAAGAAGGGTCCCGTCTCCTGTTTGCAAGGTCTCCTGCTGTACACGTGAGGTACTTGCCGTGCTAACAACTGGGCTAGTATCCTTGGTGGTGGTCGTGGTACTAGGCAGGTAGACGGAGTATAGAATAGTACGGAGTATAAATCAGGTACCGCAAGTTAGGTAAGTACCTACATAAGGTCAAGTACCAGGTATTGCCTATGAGGTAGGAGTGTTGTGTATGTAGTGTAGGTCTGCTGCCGCTAAGATTCGCTCGTGTCCGCTTTGTGCCTAGCAGGTGTAGGAAAAGTGGCTGGTGGGGAGCATGCTTTCAGAGTTCGCCAATGCATGTTGGCGATGCTGAATCCATACTGTGGTCAGGTCACCCCGGACAGTTAGCGTACCTCTCAAGTTGACTTACAGTCTTAGCTCCCTGAGGATCCCTGTCCTCTTGTCGATTCTTGTGGGGTTGTGCCTTTGGGCTATTGGAGAAGGAGGGTACCTCTCGTCCAGGTACCTCATGCATCGAGACCTACATGTACTGTGTCGGTATACAGAGACCCACGCGACATGTAATAGAAGTAGGGAGATACATCCATGATATTTCAGAGTGGGCGCATTGACGAGAGACCTCAGTCGAGTTTACCTCCCGAGTTGAACCACACCTACCTATGTAAGTAGGTAGGAGCCATCATACGACAAGATAGGTGTGCCTGAAAAATAATACAATCTATGCCGTCAATTCGTCAATACAACAGTAAATCGTAGAGTAAGGATGATTCTAATTTCCTTGGTTGAATAGTCTCTTAGATTTTCAGTTGACTAAGATTTGCCTCTCACAATTCACACTCCAATGCAAGACAGCAGCTAAGGCAGTCCCCGTCAAAACTACCTAACCTAAGTACCTAGGTACCTACATAAATGCAGGCGTAGTTGGAGTCGACAAAAAGTTGAAGTGCCATTTACCTAACTTAATACGAAGTCGATGGACAAAAGAAATCTGAGATAGAGTTATAGAAGTGGCCCAGCCTGTAGATGTACATTTAGGTACACTATATACCTACATGTATGATGTATGTAGGCATGTGTTGTATGTCGAGAAGTAGATATCACGCCCGGGTACCTTAAGTTCGTACATGCAAGTACTTAGTACTTTATATACCTTCCCAATACTAATTTGGTAACGTACTTTATTCCAGGGTGCCTTAATATAGATACCTGTAGGTGTAGTGTAGGTAGTAGCTACGGTAATTCTTGTCGGCGATCAACGGCGTCGTTCTTCCAGCATCCGCACGGTCTTCACACCAGTGGGTGTGGATGTATAGTTAAATGCCAGTGTCTTTCCCTGCATGCGGATATACGCCTCTGTACTTCGCTCTCCCATAAGGTACCTACCTACATTCTCCATTCATCAAAGGTTCAAGCCTGGTGCTGCCTTGATGTCCCAATTCAGTCGCTCGCTTGCACATATTTAGTCCAAGATCTCGTGTTTCTCTTTCTCAGTACAATACCTAAGGTAATCTCCACAACGATAGGTGCTACTACACCTACTCCTCGATAGGTACCATTTCTTTCCTCGTGGGCCGAATCGGGGTGTGGAGGCAATGCAACGTTCATGCATGCTGCTGCCACAGGTGCGCCGAATCGGTGTCAGTAAGTGAGGTTCCTTGAAAGCAAATCTCTAACTTAAGTTTTAGTATCCGTTCATCAATCCTCCCAATCACGTTTGTTCGTATTGAGCCCCGACAGTTTAAAATTTTCACCGGTATCAGGTCAATGATGATCTAGTAACGTCGATGATCTGTCGTAACGGGACAATAACTCTCGAGCATAGCCAACTCAACCCTCAAGGAGCTCACGCGGTGGCCACGTGGGCACGTAACGAAAGGGGGAGCCGTGTATGGCAGCCTACAGTATGTCACCTTGGGTTGTTCCATTATTATCCGTACTTCGATCACTCTCATTTTCCAGCCTCCCAAATAGTTGCTCCTTGAGCATAGCATACGCACTGCTCGTCGTCACTACCTGCCTCCCTAAATTATGATACCACCGGTTCTTCTCTATGTCGCGTTCGAGGCGCCAAACAGTATTTTGGGTTTCGTACTCAACATATTCGCCTTGTAAGACAAGGTGCTCATCATCTAAGATGAACTCTTCTTGGGATGCTTTCAGCAAGCCCATAAACCACCATCCTCCATGCCCTTACCGGTCAGCAGAGTATGCAGGCCTTTCTCCATGGATGTCTACTGGATCCATTTATTGGCTCTATAACCAAGCGCCAAATCCGCCAGTGGTCTTCACAACTGTCCTAAATTTGTCCAAGCAGCTTTACAATGGTCATTGTGCCTAACGGTGACCGATAGAGGTGCGTCGGGTCTCCTGCGCCTGTGTTTCATGCATGCAAGACAAACGGCGGTTACGCAACGGTGGCATTGCTCATCTCCCGGCGTCTTAGACGCCTGGACTTGCGTCAGAAGCCACTTGGAAACTCCCGCTCGTTCATTATAAGGCGCCTAGCGAGCAAGGGCGGTGCTCGCTGGAACTTGCAATACGTAAGCTTTAACGCTCGGTGATTTTCAACTAAGCACGGCCCGAATAAGATTTGACAGCCTCCCGGGAACCAGAACGAATATGGGTCACAGGGCTGAGGTGTTAGTGCGGAGTCTCTCAGTTGATCGACGCGCCTGATACTGAAACTTCATAACAATCTTCCTCCCAGCTGTCATCATTTCCGCTAAAAATCCCAATCCGCAGATACCACAACCGCCACCACAAAGCGATGAGGCAATCGCGCGTTTGGTGTGTATAAATGGATTCGATGTAGAGGTTACACGACACAAAAACAGGCGACCTTGAGTAGGAAACAAAGAAGGCGTGTGATCAAGGATGCCGCCATCATGGTATCTACCTACCTGTACCTGGGTGTGTTTCACAGACGCCATTTGGTACTATCTACTCCTTTCACTCTCTGCAAGTGATAGCCTAAATACCAACTCACCCAATACGGATCCACACACAGTCGGTCCGGCAATGTTCAATCCAACCACCTACCTACAGTAGGTACTGTGTATATTAATCCCGTTTTTGACCAGTCCCTAGCCTCGACGCCCAGAGCTTTTTAATGCGCAGAAAATCGAATTATGGAAGCAGGAATAACCCAGCATTTTATTTTCCATTCTGGCCATTGAGCACTGACAACCTCTTCGCAGGACCTTGCTACAAAGGCGCGATTCGGATCTACCAGGACGTCTCGTCATAGCCTAAGCCACTCATGGCCCGGACGTTAGCCGGTACTATACCTAGTCTATATTAGGTGACATAAATTTTACCCCGGATTCTCCCCTCGCGATCGTTACATTTGCGGGTAGCGGGTCAGCTCTACACCGTACTGGGTACACTAAAGTAGGTACGAGAGCAGAAGTACCTATATCTACAGTACCTCGAGGTACATGTGTCGAGCATTACGTACATGTATCTGGAGACTGAGCATACTCCCTCTGTGCACCGTCGGGCAGAGGTTCACAACAAAGCCGGGGATACTTACTTTAGGGCATGTACCGACAGGTAGACAGACGGTATTAATTACTCATCTCGGAACCCAATTGCCACGGTGAACAATTTCGTTTTTTGAGATACACGACGGAAACATGCGCCTAAGCCTTCGGTCATGCCGAAAACCGTTATTTTACACGTCGCATGTCAGCAGATCCAGTCTTGGATCCGAACCGCGAGTATCTACCCCAAGAAGTTCTTTGTCACCGAGCGAGGCAATAATTACGATGTACATCAAAGAGAAGAGGAGCAGAAATGGGGCAAGTAAGGTTGGTATAATTGGAGGCACGCTTGGCTACCTCGTCTGGATGTACCACTCCATCCATGGACATAGCGCATGCAGCTCGTGTGCTCAGGAATGTGGTAGAACTTTGAGGCCATCCTTCCGTGATCCGTCATGTTCTTAGGTCGGGGCATACCTTTTTGAATTGTGGTTGTGATGCAACGATGACCTCGACCTTTCCCTCCCGCACGGGATGAAATCCTGGCCAGATATGAAATCCCATTACCTTGCTTGTCTTTCTCGCAAAATAGACTCGCGCTATCGATCGCTTAGGCCGAACCTCCCCCCGTTATAGAGTCCCCATAGACCCGGAAGATACGTAGCTTAATACGGGAAATGTTTCAAAACGACTGAGACGGGGGGATCGAAAAGGCGTCGCAACCCTTGTGAGACATACACTTTGACGTACGACGGGGCGTCTGTTTGCGGGGTCGTCAGTACGCTGACCTATTAGGAAACCGGGAGACAAAAAGCTTCAAGCTGCACGCAACGGCCCATGTGACCAGCACAAGCACATCTTGCACACCATGATGATTACGCCGGTGCGCCTGTCATGCTACCATGGTATCTGACTTCCCTCCCAGTAACGCGTGCTTTGGCCATCCCTTACTGCGCACCGTCGAATCAGACGGGTCGGTTTCCACGCGGGGTCAATCCTCCCAAGAGCTGCTGCATAATGCCGGAGACTAGACTGAGCTATGCGTCATCTTGTCATGCCATGGCCATTAGACGGATCGAGAAAAGAAAGGTCGAGATCCCGAGCGTCTTTCCTGCGCCAAGCGCTCCATTAGACTGACATGACGGATATCGGGGAGCTCTATCCCTCGGTCGCCACCGCGGGGCGCAAGGGCACGGTGACAGCACGGGCACACTAGGTAAGGTAGTCATCCCGTTCACTGGCAATTTGACAACGTCTTTCGCGACTAGCAGTAGTGGAACGACATTTCAACCTTATTCTCGCCAGCAACGCTAAGCTCCAGGGAAGATGCCTCTCGTTTCTAGTCACCGGGTCAAAGGTAGTGCAGAGAGACATACTCGTGAAAACAGGTGGTGAGGTATTACATCGAATTTTGTACTGTACTGTGTGCTCGGCTAGCCTGGAACAGAGTCTAGGGAACCCTTCCCGGGTGTTGTTGGGGCGGCATCAGGTCCTTTCTGTTCTCGTAGTTTCGCCTCAAACTTTGCGAATTCTAGCATTGAAATCTCCTCCTCCTGGTCCATCACCTGGTGTACGCCTTTCACCTCTTCAATCTACGAGGATCTAGTCAGCGCCATTGTAGTATGCAGCATCATCATCAGAGATGTAGAAGTAGTCCGATAAGCTCGTGTCAGAAGCAGACGAAGGTTTAACCATCAAGCTGCACGGGACAACCTCGTACCTCGTGCCTCATGCAGGGAAGCACCGGGATGAACACGAGGGAAGGTGAGAGGATTGGAGAACTCACATAGTGCATCAACATTCCCTCGATGCCATTCTTCAGGGTGACGGTGCTGGAGTCGCAAGTCCGGCACGCGCCCCTCAACTTCAACATGACGTAACCGTCCTCGAACCCGCGGAACTCAATATCACCACCGTCCTCCTGAATGGCGGGGCGTATGCGGGTCTCGAGGAGCTCCTTGATCATGCCGACAACCTCGTCGTCATTCTCGTCATAGGCCAAACTATCGCGCTCGACCCCCTGGCCCTCGCCGTCCGCCCCAGAAGCCGACGCGGCTCCTTCTTTCGCCGTCACAAGCGGCTGGCCCGAGGAGATGGCCTCGGTGATAAGGCTGAAGATCTCGGGCCGGATGTGCGCCCAGTTGGCGTCCGGCGCCTTCGTGACGGTGATGAAGTCGGCGCCGTAGAAGACGGAGGTCACGCCGTCGGTGTTCATGAGATGCGCGGCGAGCGGCGAGGGGTACGGCGGCGCGATCGTGCTCCGCGCGTTCATGTACTCGATGAAGGGGATGCCGAACTCGGGCGGGATCACGCGGTGGTTCGGCAGGAACTTGAGCGCATCCGGGTTCGGCGTGTTCTCGGTCTGGATGAAGATGGTGCGGACGCCGCGGGGGGTCGAGGACGGCCTGAGGGACGAGGCCAGAGGCGAGGGAATCGTCGGCCGCGACCGCGCCGCGCCGCCTATGCCTATCGATCGTGTGCCCGTGTGCGCACTCCGCGCCGTCCCGATCTCGGGGAGCCGGCTACATTGTTGGGGACGAATTCGCCGGGAGGAGGCTGAAAGCAGACTTGCCGTCGGCCGGAGGAGCCGCGCATAAGGCATTCCCGGCTGGCTGGATTGATGCGCTTCGAGTACAACTAAGTAGTTAAGCACCGAGATGGGCAAGGAGAGAGAGAGCAAGGCGCTGGGTGCAGTTAGATACCGATGTATTATGCTAGGTGATCGTGTTGCCCTGACTCTATGCCTACAAGAAAGTTGCGGTTCTTATTGTTGGATTGATGAGCGATAAGATAAGGCCAATCGATGCTTATAAAGCGACTCAGTGGCAATGACGCACATCGACAAGGGACGTCTCGATCCATGGCAATAATTAGCTGTGCAACAATTGGATGCTTAGGGAGGTACTTTTCCATAGGGACTAGTAGGTAGTTGTACCTACTAACTGGTACCTTTTCGGGATCTGTAGCTGTTGCTAATGAAGTGCCCTTAGGTACCTCCATGCTAGAGGTAGCAGGAGCAAGGCGCTTTTCCATTCATCCATCATTACATTAAGTACTTACTTACTCAGATAGGTACCAGTAATAGTAAATACTAGGGATGCTACAGTACATTGTGTAGAGACTTAGTGGTAGGTAGGTATGTACTAGAGGACCAGTTTATTCCTTTGCAAATACGAAGTCCAGAGGACCGACAGTGAATTGTTGAAATTGGAGCCAACCAGATATGTATCGTGGAACTAACGCCTGGATAGACTAAACTAAACCAAACAAGGTTAAGTCTAATTCATACTGCTAGTTTTATCTCCGAGCTCAATTCGGGACCTGCTTATGTCTTGGCAGTAGATATAAAAATCACCAACTTGTTTCGCAATTCGAACACGACAGCAGAGGTAGGTCATTCATCTATTGTCATGCGTGTACAATACCTTTCTTCTATCGATATTGTATTCGTAAGACTTAACCTGGTGACAGGTATAACTTCTCTAGCGTCTCTTTTCATTAACACTCCCGATACAGGATATAAATTCGCCCTCTGGATTCGATTACATACTATACTTACCTACCTCTGAACAACAAGCACTTCACGTCATATCCAGTTCAACCTAGAGAGCTTCCTGCTTGTCAAGCAGGTTCGCCATCAACAGAGTGACAAATAGCCACAGTTTCCATCTTGTCTGTTGCTTGCGCACTCTTCACGCTTGCGACTATTGTCGGTGAAAGCAGTCAGTCTTTCGACCTGGACCACCTAAATAAATAAGTCCTAAGACATCTACTGTCTCAACTCATATCTGGTCTTCACGGTAAATACCCTGCTACACCTTCTTGGCTTTTATTCGGCGCCAGGGGCGTCCAAGATATACAGTGCTCATCATTGAGTACCCTCTTGTTGACTTATAGTGTACTAATATTCGAATCTACTCAGGCTAATAACCTAACAAATATTTATCACGACGCTCTCTCGGTAACCAGGTTTCTCTATTATACTCCTCTCGAGTACTCGGGTAACCTCACGGCGCATTTTTCCGAGGCAAAAGGCCAGTGTAGCCGCCATGGCTGCGACGCGCCCGCCTTGTTGCATCTGCACTACGGTAGAAGGCAAATACAAGTGTCCTCGTTGCGACAAGCTCACGTTAGTATATGATCCAACTGACCGTGTTTATGGGTGGTCTTAACTAAACGTTGGATTAGCTGTTCTCTGGATTGTTCTCGAGAACATCGCGACAACCACCCAGTTGTTGAGGAGAAACCAAAACCGCCAAAGGGTATTGATGTAGCTGTATCAGCACAGCCTGTCGCTTCAGACGAGCAGCGCCCTACTAGGCTATCAGATATCGTTGACTCGGCGGAGTACAAGACCCTCCTTCAGCGGTATCCTGACCTGGAGAAATATCTCTGGAGCATCGCCACAGCCACTGATCCGCCCAAAGCTAGCCATGTCGGTAACACAAGTCGTAAGGCGAACCAGCCCTGGACCCACGAGGCGGGCATGTCCAACGGTGTTCAGCTTATACAGTCTATCAAGTCGTCCCCCGGAGACGTTAGAGACGCCATCCGGGAGTTCAGCGACCTTGTCTCCATCTTCAAGACCAGGATACAGGTGCGAGATGATCAGATACGAAAGCAACGTGCAGAGGAAGACGCGCAAATCATCAGCAGTTTATTGCGCGAGGAGAAGTCCTGAAGGTTGAAGAATCGCCTAGGCCGAACAGTCGCAGGTAAAAGAAACAACCTGGGGTGCTATTGGCGAAACATGGCTTGCCCATGTACCATTATTATACAGCAAGCCAGCATTTGTGATAGTCGGGCCGCTTGGTTGTAAGTTGCTACTCTGCTTTCAATTTCGGTTCGTTTGAGTCACCCAGACTAACCCAACGCCTCAGACTTGATATGGTCACCGAGTTGCCACTGACCCGTCCACACATGTCTCTACTGCGACCACCGTTGCTAAGGACCATGGAAATATGTAGAAAACTGGTGAAACCCGTTGTGGTAGGATACTACGGTTATCCATAAACCTCCACCACCAATGCCGGGTAGGCTTTTACCCTGAAGAAGCAGAACACAGGCTATGCCATGCTACATCCGAAAGAAGGGGGGGGGGGGGGGTGGGGGGTGTTTGTAAGTTGCATTTCTTTGGTATGCCGTATGAGATTAAGAGGCAGATCAAGGATGGCGGAGTGTAATATGCTACAGATATCACTGAGCTAAATCAGCTGCGGGAGTTCATCATTTTCTTCGAGATTTTGATGTGGCAATAGAAAAGAGGGAGTTTCATAACTGATTTTATAACCACCGGGCATCTCTTCGGCGCCTCTCCCGCGTGACTAGCCCCGCGACAGCGTCGCTTTGACGCTACATACGATAGATAGATACTCTTTGAGTTTGTGTCCCATTTGGGGCCGAGGAATTTTCTTTTTCTTTTTCCAACGCTTCGGGCTTCTTGCGGCAATGCAGAACGATAATGTTCACTGGACCCTACGAGTCAATCAGGGTTGGTGTCGCAATCGCAGGCTGCGTCGAGGGCATATCAAAACGTCTATCGCTGACTTATATATATGACACCTACCGTATTATCTTCTTTTGGCGACTGTGATTTCTTATTACCAAGACATTATTGGAACGGGATGATACGTCTTTGCTTCCTATACCGCATAAGCCGTCGAATCCCACGGCGCCTCGTCTCATGCTTATTTTTATGCTTATTCCCGACCCACGGCGATGTAATACGACGTCATCATTTCGGAACGATATCTAGTCTAGATTCAATGATTTTGGCAGTGCTCTCGCTTCGGGACTTCTTGGTAATGAGCTCACAGCTGGTTCCCCGCGAATAAGAACGGTGGTTCGATCTTCGTGTGCTGTTTCCCTTCAGCTACTGGCGGGAACCGGTATTAGCGCGCCGCTGCGTGAGATGTTGTTCTTTAACATTACTTTAGGTACTGTAGACTACGACTACTTACAAGGACGGGCCTTAATACCTCATCGTCCCTCCCCGCCTTATATTCGCATCTCGCAGAAAAAGCAAAACCTGGCCAGAGGCTTCAGACGAGCGTCTATCCAAGTCAGTATAGTATATCTATACGCTACCGAAAGATGCGGACGGCGCAGAGTTGATGAATTTTCGACCAACTAACGCAGTTTTAGGTATGATTTATGTTGCGAGAGACGCTTCAATGCCGGATATGGTAGCGTGGCTCGTGGAGATAGGACATCCAGGGCTGTGTTCACATATGATGCTACACATGCTTAATGGTAGAACTAAAGACTTGCTCCTCTAGGGAGCTGACCAAAAAAAAAACGGCCCGTGTTGATAAAGCTCACCATCGTTCGTCCACGGGGGCCACGCAAGGCAGAACTTACCAGGGGCGTTCAAGCAGCGGCGGTGAACATCACGACGGCAACGACTGACGCGACGAAGGTGGCGGCGGCGATGTGAACAAGGGCTGATTCGCGGACAGGCTTCTCGATTATTAATTATCACCAGACGACTGAAGACCGATTTCAGTATACCCGCACACGGTGACTGGCGCTTGCGGCTCACAGCCGATAACTGGAGTGGGGTTATCGCTTTGGCCGCTCCATCACGGACGACCTAGTTTCACCCGGAAGAAAGATGCGGACTGTTTGCTAAGGGGTCCGGCGACGTAGACGTCAGTGGGCGTCTCCTTAGTTTTTCCGGAACCCCCAGCTGATATACCGAATTTATCAATCAAGTGGACGATGGATAAGATAAAGCAGAAAGCAAACGGCACGAAAACAACCGTGATTCTAACTCGACAAATCACGCAGCTGCTGCATGGAAAACGAAGAATCAAGAGACGGCAAACCCTCGCTCTTTAAATGGTAAAGAAGCGAGTAAGTGATATCATTATTAATATATAATCCCCTGGTTCGTCGTCTTCATCCATCCAGTTCTAATTATCGAGCCCCATCCCATCCCATCCCATCCCATCCCATCCTCTAACCCCGTCTAAGCCGACCCCAAAAGCCCAGCCGACTGCTGCCGGAGTTGGGGCTCATGGGCGTGGACCCGTCGTCGGCCTCGGCCTGCTCGTCGCAGTCCTCGTGTATCGTCACGATCCTCAGCTTCTTGTTGTTCCCTGCGCCGACGCCGCCGCTGCCCTTCCTCGAGTGGGAGTGGGAGTGGGAGGAGTTCGAGTGGGGGAGGAGTCCCAACTTCCCCTTCAGCGTGAGGATGGATCCCGTTTTCCGCAGCAGCGGCGGGATCGACATCTTCAGCCCCCCCTTTTTCTCGTGCGGCAGCATCTCGTCGCTCTGCGACCAGTCGATGCGGTGCTCGTTCGCCGTCGCGCCGTCCACTAGCGTCTCTTCGGACGAGTGCAGCGTGTCGCCGCCGCCGCCGCCACCACCACCACCACCACGCCTCGCCTCGTCTTGCCCCGCGTACGTGTGTAGATGGAGGGCCGCGAGCGCCGATATCTCGTCCTCTCCCGACGCTATCGGCTCCCGGATCCCGATCCCGATCCCGGGCCCCGGACCCGGCGCCGGTTGGCTCCGCCGTCGCCACCGCACCACGCCCTCGGCGCCCTGGAACTGGTTCCGCCCGTGTTGCTGTTCTCGCTGCGTCTGCGCGTGGTGTAATAGGCTCCGCTGTTTTCCGGGTGTGATGCTCGACTCGATCGCCTGGCGGTCTGCGAACGAGGCCCCCTCCGCGTAGAAGCGGACCGCGGTCTGGGAGAGGCTGTGGACCGCCGGTTTATTGTCGCCGTTCATGCCGTTGGACGTCGTCGTGCGGCTGAACTGTGCCGCCGCTTGGTCGGGGACGTGGCGGTAGCCCGCGCCGGTGTTCGCGTCGTCGTCGGTGGTGGTGGTATCGGCCAGCTTAAACGGCATGGCCATGGAGGTTCTCCGACGCGTCTTGTCCTGCCGGGACACCACCGGTTTGGATATAGGAGCCGACCCCGGCCTCGGCTCCCGAGTCGGCAGCGTTACGTCTGGTGCTGGCCATATCGTGCTCGTGTTTGGTAAACGGTCGATGTACAGGTGCTGTGTGTCCCGTTCCCTTTCCGTCTGTGCCCGCCTTGCGGGCGAGGCATCGTCGGCCCGGTGTCGTTCTCGCCGCTGCTTCTGCGCCTCCCGCTCAGCGATCACCACGTACAACCTTCGGCGCAGGTCCTCCGCGTCTAGGGCCGATGACTTGGGGTGCAGTCGCTGTGGCTTTTTATAGTGCGGCTTCGGTAACTCAAGTCTGGAAGCTCCTCCGGCCGTTACGCCCGTCGCGCCCTTCATCTTCAGTGGCATCTTCAGGGTTGCTTCGTTTGAATAAGCCATGGTGAGTAACCGCATGCTACCACCGAGAGAGAGAGAGATCTCAGAAGTATTGGGAGTATAACGAGCCAAGCCGAGATGCCGCGAGCAAGGTGGAGTTTCTTCAACTAATATAGACAAGGCAAGTGACGAAGGGCAAATTGACGAGGACGGTGGGGCCAGCGGCAGACACGAGCCGGGGTCCAGCCAAGGTCGTAGGGATTGTGGGAATGATGAGAGTCGCTTTTCCTCTCTTTGACTGGCGTGTTACGGATGTATTGTGCCAAGTCAGTTGGAGTACGGCATGCAGATATCCCATGTCATGTCACAGCTGGTTGACTTGCTTTTACGCCGGCACGATCCCGCTTCCTTATCGCCTGCCGCACGAGGATCGTCAATAAAGCAGACAAATGCAGACGGGTTGGGCGTTTGTCTAAGACCAGAAGTTATTCAATGGGAAGTCTAGCGGGATGGGGCCGAGAGGAATGAGCATAAAGATATAGAAAGCCAAGGCAGCAAGAGACAAAGGTTGGGAAGATCCGAGGCTCGAGAATAGCCGTCGGATACAGGGATGAGAAGAACTTATATAACCGCCCAAGGGACGATATGAGTTGAGATAAAGAAGAATAATGAGAACAGGCAAAACCCGGACAGGCAGATAAATGCGCCGAGCAGCGTATCGTAAACACTCCGGAGGACTAATTACGTACAGGAATAAGGTATAGTTCAAGGTTCGAGACACCTCTGTACACCCTCCACGCCCCGAATAACCTTAATTCTAGTTTCCAAGACTTTCACGATAGGTTCTCCCCTGGGGTCAGAAGATGTCAACCCGAGCGAGCTATAATCTACGCTAGGGATAAACTGCCAAAGATACAAGTCCGGCTTCTGAGACAAAATGTTCACCTGGCCCCAGGATCCAAGGTAGGAGAAGGGTCACTTGACATTGAAAGAGAAGACGCCGTTGCTAGCGGTGCCAGTCATTGGCTAGACTCGACTCACAGGGTCTTGCTGCCACCCCCTGTCTTCTCCACTGTCCGCTAGCGATTTGGCTAAACGATATCTGGACGTCTGTACCGGGATCCTTACCACCAAGGGATGTCCAATGATCTCTCATGATCAATTGGCGACGGGGTGTGTTTTGTGTCCTGGAGTTGGCCAAGAATAACAGCGTGTGAAAGACGGAGAGAGGAGGTCGGAACAAAGAAATCCAGGGGAACCGGCTAGGCTTTCCTTGCTGCTTTCTTCTCTACCTCGTCTAGGTTTCCTTTACACTTTCCGCTTGGCAGGAGTTTTCTGGAATTTAAAAAAATCAAAAACACCAAAACCCCCGTTTGGTTAGCTGGACAGGGTAGGCTAGCCGAATGGATTCCGCACAACCATCCCGACGACCTTGTCCTTGTCTGTCGAACCATACCACTTTGGCGACACTTATTGTAGGTCGTTTCTTCTTCATATGGAAGCTAACTTACTTAGTGTATACTGCTTGGACGAAAAAGAGAAGCTATCGGATAAGCTCCTGAAAGTGCTGACTGGCCCTTTACACCATCGTGATTTTGAATATCCTCGTCTCTCTCAGTGCAACTGCTCTTTGGCCAGGTAGAGGGTGCACGGCCGGCTCAGTGCTTACATTGCAGTACCACTGCAGTTGCGTGCTATCAGGGTTTGGCGCTGAGCACAGGTGTGCGAGAATACGGCAGCGGGCTAGGTAGGTATCTAGGTTAGGACCTCAACACTGGGCACATCAGGTAGGTAGCTAATGCCGCAGGAGAGAACCCAATCCAGGTGGGTGCGCACTAACCTGGTAGGTATTTCGTGGAGATTAGTGGACAGCGCTGCATTCTTGCTGCAGAATTGCAGGGTTTCAATTCCTGTTCCTGTTCTAGTGGCTTACTGCAGATGAGATTTCCCCAGGGGGAAATCAGGGAACACAAAAACTAGACACTGTACCTTACTTAATTCGCCATGGTACTTCGTAGGTATCGTCAAGTTGTAATTAGTAGACTCAAGAGCACCAGTGTCGTCGCATTCTCTCGCCTCCACAATGCTCGTGTCTACCTGCACAAGAGGAAGGCCTCCGTTTTTATGGTTTATCATATTTACGAAGTAGGTACTTCGTATATTCGTAGGTATATCTGGGTGTGTTGAAATTAATTACTGTTTAATCTTCTCGCTTCTGCCGAGAGCCACAACAGACAGGCACACGATGACTAAGACCTGCTTTGTCTGCTCTCTGGCATTTCATGATATGTTATTTTGACGTGTTATGATCGGACGGCTATACTTACCCCTCCATCTGCGCAACTTTGTCCGCGTGGATAGTGCAACGACGATAGTCTGGCTCACATGGGTATTTACCTGTTTCTTCTCTACTAGATGTCTCTCTTATTAGTAGAAGATGCCCACTACTGACACCTATGTGAGAGACACTATCCCTATTGCTGTATAGTATGCATATCACCATGACACCCAAGATGGACGTCAATTTGTTCCTCGGTCTAGTTAATTGGACTGATCATGCAGGTGTTGTATGGATACAGTAAATTTGATTGCCGTCCTAAGCAAGGGGAGGTATACTACGCCGCTGTCACAAGCCAAGGAGGGCGGTCCAAGCTCGTAATGATCAAGCTGCATGCATACTACCTACCTACCTACTATCTTCCTGGATACCTAGTGTGGGTAACACATTGAGCGAATGGCCTGTTGAGCCTGAGTTGTTCATCTTATAATACATTTCGTTCTCTGCTCTGTGGTTCGTTATTTGAATAAAACTATGACACATCAGAGTAGTATACCTATTAGGTGGAGTGCAACCCGGATAGTGAGGGCGTTCTTGGCGGCATGAAGGAGGGGAGGGCGGCAATTGATCGGGGCTTTGCCGTGTTATCATGTCTCGATGTTACTATAGCGAGGGTTTCATGAATTACCTACCGGTAGTCGTAAATTCCTCCGACTGAGCATGCTACTCTCGGATGGATATGTTGAGGTCAAGCCAGATGTAACCGTCTGTTCTGTTGTTTAACCAGATGCCTATCTTTTGTTTGGCCACAAGAATGGTATCTAGAACCACCCCATACATGGAGGCTAGCCCCAGCCACTTGGCGCCACCACCACATTGAACCAAGTTTTGATGACAGTCAAGCGAAAGCCATGTGCTGCAGGTGTGTAGGTATTAGGTGTGCCTATTCATCAACTTCACCTACTCAAGGTGATAATAGACTAGAGATGACTACACGGCGGTTGCCATGCTCCAAATCGGCTTATATCCGCGCGCTCTTCGCTGTAGTGTAGGAAGTAAGTAGCGTGAATCCAGCAAGCCACATACTATAGAAACCAGGGCAGCAAGCACAGCATCAGATGATAGTGAAGTTAGTTGTACAAGCATATAACAGGTAATATGGGAAGGCTAATTGCAGATCATGACAGATGCCAGCGGATGCTTCCGTGAGCAAGGTGGATGTGTAGATACCTAGGCACAGGGGGAAAGCGTCCGGCTCCAGGCTGGCGAATGGGTGAGCAAACAGGGAATAATCTCAACCACCTTATGAGTACGAAGTGAGTGGGGAGGTAGATTGCCGGAGCGTAGCAACCAGACTCAACTGACGATTGCCCTGCCGCTGCAGCCAAGAACTTATTTACACTACACACACAACATCAAGCGAATGCACGCAACGCAGCTGCCTAGCATGTCATTCCAAGCAGAGGTTCCCATCATGATCGTGCACGCACAAGCTTGGTCTGCTTTCTCCAGGTCCAGAATATGTGCGAGGGTGTTTCTCCCTTCTCTGAAAATCGCGACTAAGCTCGTTCTAGTCTTCATGAGGTCTGCAAGAAGCTATAGTAGTTTGGCTTGAGAGTGTTTTTTCTCTGTTCAATGTGCAAAACGGACGCCGGCTTGCCAGTACCGAAGACGAGGAGCCCAGTCTCAACTTCGGGACGCGGCCAGTCTAGAATCAAGATACCTAGTGTAGATCTGCGCCGCACTGGCTTACCGTGTTATCGCCGTGAATTTGGAGCAACTGCTTGGGAATCACAGACAGGCTTTCCAATCAGGAAAAAGAAGCTTGATGATTTACTTCGTACTTAAAACTAAGTAATGATTTGTAGCTAGAGGCGATTCATCAGAATAGCTCAGGCACATTAAAGAGCTTGTTCTTGGTAAAGGGCAGTAATCGCTCCATATCAAGAGCGATACTGGTAGTTGATAAACGGTTATTGTTATTACGGTACATCGACAACCTAACCTGTAGCAACCTATAAATGCCTCTTGGACCACTGGAGGCGACTGCTTGGGCGCAGCGAGCAGAATCCAGTCTTGCTATTTGCCTGGGTCTGGCTAGCAACAACTAAGCATTTATTAGCACACAACTACCAATCGAGTATTAACTTGCGCATCAAAGCGTGCTTTCGCCATGGGAGGAAAGAAATATAAGTAAAAAAAACAACGCAGGTGCATGTTGTTAGACACAATTCTGAATCTCAACGTCTCTGGTTGTTAAAAAGAACACGGAAAAGGTGAAAGAAAAAATAGAAGAAAAATATGCTCTCGATCGGGGAATCGAACCCCGGCCACCTGCGTGACAAGCAGGTATCCTTACCACTAGACCAATCGAGATGTGGTAATTATACTAGCTGATCTTTGTTATCTTATATATAGCTAGCTCGTAGCGCACACCGAAAGCAGGAGATAAAAGCTCAATTGATCATAGAAAACAATCGAGCTACCTACCCTCAATTATACTCTTACTATATGAGAGTATCTACGAGGTAAACAAATTCGGTCGGATTGTTTAAATGTACACAGGCGGGGTATTTAGCCTAGTTTACTTATTATAAAAGCGGCGGTTCTATCATAGATTCGGTGGTAGTATCACCAGAAGCCCCTCTCTATCCGTCATATATCAAATTGAAACCCATATCTTTAAGTATACTTTAAACCTGAGAATTTACACACAGACATTAAACATCTCTCTGTAAATAATTACGTAGAATCCCGAGCAGAAGTCAAGCCCAGATCGGGGTAGGGTAGGACTTATATAGGGAGAAGAGGAAGTACATACTAATAGGTAAGAGGTTCCTAGGTTGGTAAAGGAAGGTAGATACATACATGATACATGTAGATAGATAGATACAGCCCCGCATCGAGAGCGACGAGGATGAGTTGCCCCTCACTCACCTCAACCAAGACGCCCTCCTCGTCGAGAACCTCAGTCTATTAGTCAAAGTTACGCTGCTTTGACACATACATACTAAACACTAGGGACGGGTTTCGTTTTGATACATCACAAAAGCATCCCTGGTTATCATATTCACTACTAGTACCTGGTACCTACTTATAGATACATCAATTATATCCACATCGACCTAATACAAGTGCGGGCCCGAGCCACAACATGTCACACTCCCACGACGGCGTGAGCCACTCCCATTCCCACGACGGCTTCTCGGCCGCCGAGCACGGCCACTCCCACGAGATCCTCGACGGGCCCGGCAGCTTCCTCGGCCGGGAGATGCCCATAGTCGAGGGCCGGAACTGGCACGAGCGGGCCTTCACCATCGGTATTGGTGGGTAAGTGAGCTAGCTTAAAGATCGTTGCTTTATATATATTATATGCTTTACATCGCCACCCTTATAAATATCGTTCTATGGTTTTGGCAAATATGATATCAAAAAGAAAGGAACGGTAAAGAAAAGACAAGAGAAGAAAAAAAGAGAGAGAGAGAGAGAAAAGACGCCCGACCAGCATGCCACACACACGAAAAAGCTAAGCTAACAAGTCGAACAAAAAACAGCCCCGTCGGCTCGGGCAAGACGGCCCTTATGCTGTCCCTGTGCCTGGCGCTCCGCGACAAGTACGGCCTGGCGGCGGTGACGAACGACATCTTCACGCGCGAGGACGCCGAGTTCCTGACGCGGCACCGGGCGCTCCCGGCGCAGCGGATCCGCGCCATCGAGACGGGCGGCTGCCCGCACGCCGCCGTGCGCGAGGACATCTCGACGAACCTCGCGGCCCTCGAGGACCTGCACGTCGAGTTCGCGCCGGACCTGCTCCTCATCGAGTCCGGCGGCGACAACCTCGCCGCCAACTACAGCCGCGAGCTGGCCGACTTCATCGTCTACGTCATCGACGTCAGCGGCGGCGACAAGGTCCCCCGCAAGGGCGGGCCGGGGATCACCCAGAGCGACCTGCTCGTCATCAACAAGACCGACCTCGCCGAGGCCGTCGGCGCCGACCTGGCCGTCATGGAGCGCGACGCCCGCAAGATGCGCGAGGGCGGCCCCACCGTCTTCGCCCAGGTCAAGAAGGGCGTCGCCGTCGATCATATCGTGAACTTGATCCTGAGTGCCTGGAAGGCTAGTGGTGCCGAGGAGGTCTCCAGGAGTAGAGGTGGTCCGAAGCCGACGGAGGGTTTGGAGGCGTTGGGCTGAGCGGGCCTCTTCTGCAGAGAGTGCTTATAAATGACTGGCTATGGTATTACTATGGTATGACTTTTCGCATTTGCCATCACAGACAAGGCTTGCTTACATTTAACTGTCAGTGTGGCAAGGAGGCCCTGGTCTATTTTACGACGGCGAATACGTTATAATAACACCATAGCCACCTACCCTAGAAACATAAACGTGAAATATTCAAAATATCGTTGGTTGTTTGCCGTATGAGTGAGTATTCGTAGCTCGTTCAAATTTCTACCGTCAACACTGGTTCTGGCGTTTTCTATTGTAAATCTTCATCCATCGCGTCATCTTGCCGAGCAACGGCATCCCCTTCTAGCAATGCCCCTGTAAACGGTATGGCGCTTCGCGGCCACATACGCTTGTATAAACTGACACCAACTGAATCTTGGGGGTTGATACCACCATCAAAGTTGGCCTTGAAGTAACCATGAGTACCCAAGGCCTCCTTGATATAGCCACTTCTGCCCCTCCTCGTCCACAACGGGAGTGCTTTGAACCAATCGACGTCCTCTCGGTTGAAAAACATATATCGAACAGTAACGACCTTCTTGTGAATGTGATAAGGATGGCCAGTCAAGATAGCACGCTTGGCAATTACTCGAGACGTCGTTGGCGCACGAGAGGTACCAGTCGCCACTAACTGGAGAGAAGGCGTGCCCTCTTCGCCTCGCTCTGGAGCTGTACGCTTGAAGAAGAGCGCCGGGACGGAGCCCCAGGTGACAGGTCCCATGAATGTTGCTATCGCGGCATCTCCTGGATGAAGAAAGCGGTAATACTTGTGAACACCGTTCTCGGTATTCCCGCTACCGGAGAACAATGGGTTGATGACGAATCTCCGAGGACCGCATTGAATAATGAGTTCTTCTTTCGCCTTGATCGACTTTTCATAATCATCTTTGTGGGTGATGTCGAAGTTAACCACTGTCTTCTTGTTCTCGTGTCTGAGCAGGCCGAAGAGAGTAACCGGTTGTGAGGAGTCTTGGGACTTTTGTTGGTCTATCGGGACTCCCTTTAAATAGACATGAACCCGAGTGCCGGGGGCTACGCCGCCAATCAAAGCCTCGCGAAGCACTCGATTCTTGGATGATTGGTAGTCTGGAATTTGTAGCAGCCTGGACCACTCTTCAGGTTGGTAAGGACGGTCTTCCTCCGTATTCCAGGGACTCGTTCGCAGACTTTTGAGACCTCTATACTTAGCCAACCTTTCGCGCGCAAGTACATGGGGATGTAGCTCAATCTCGTCTGGGAACTCCTTGTCTTCCTCTGCTTCATCGCGTTTCCGGTTTCGGTAAGCAGCAAGTTGCTGCGCGTCTTCATCATCGTCTAGCTCCGCAAAAGCTACGGATTGAGGATACTCGGACATGGCCGCTTCAGTGGGTTCACGACCAGCGAGGCCTTCTATACCGTCCTCTGGCCGTGCTGGTGCTGTCTCATTCTGTGCGTCTTGCATCTCCTCATCAAACTCTGATTCCGAGTCGGAGACATCATCTAATATCCAATTTGCTTGG
The DNA here is from genome assembly GCA_022578495.1 of Nemania sp. NC0429. Lineage (NCBI taxonomy): Eukaryota > Fungi > Ascomycota > Sordariomycetes > Xylariales > Xylariaceae > Nemania > Nemania sp. NC0429. The sequence goes on along the minus strand of MU392161.1, from coordinate 637,967 downwards.
TATGCGGATGTCCCCTTGGGTAGTTTCCTAGGCGGCTCATACTTCTCGGGCTCTTCTTCTGAAAAGTAGTGATGGTCGTCCAGTAGAACACCCTTTTTCACGACTGGCGCTTTGGGTTCCATAATCTCGTCTCCATCATCGATATCATTCATGACTGCTTCTTCCGGCGCTAGTTCGGCAAGATCGTCTCGATCATCGTCGGGGGCTTCTAGCACCCGTTCTTCTTCCGCATCGTCCACAACCATGCCGTCATCTTTCCGTCTTTTGGTGGATATGGGAGCCGCTGTGATCTTTTCTATCTGGAAAGTGCCCCATTGTCCCACGTGTACCAGCCGATCTGCTTTTAGGCCTTTCCCGCGAACGACTCCAGTTAGTATAGTGGAATCCGTCTCGGTGGATGGCCACTGTACGTCGTCCACCAGCATCCATGGTCTCTGGTCCCTCCAGTTAACGCCTTTTGGCGTTGTGCTGCAGAGAGACCTCATCAGACTGGAGCACTCTTGCCTGGCGTCGAGATTGTATATCTTATCCTGGCCTGGGTGGAAGTGTGTCATGAAAGAGGCCAGCGATTTGACGACGTCGGGCCTCGCTTTCGCGGGTTCGACTTTATCAAGGTTCTGGACGACGGTAAACAGTGTCGACATGCCCTGGTTCTCGATACTCCGGATGATCAGCTCTCCGAGAGGGTCGACTTCAGTCTCGGCAGAGAGGATAAAGACGATGTAATCAGCCACTCGCGCAGCATCCATGGCTATCGTCAGATCCCTCTTGACTGGTATGTACTGAAGCTTCTGCTTAAAGCGATCGACAGAGACGCGGAATGTCGGGGCCAAGACATCGCCTTCGATGTCTAGACTGCCGTTAAGACTCTGAATAGCAGAAGGGGCATCACCGTCGGCACAGAGGGGGATGACAGCAACGATTCTCGGGGCACCATCTCGACCGGTGAAAAGGGAGGCCTCTCTCTGATGCTCCTTGTGCTTCGTAAGCTGGCGCTGCTTTGCCTGGTTTCGTCGATCGATTTTGGACATGATTTGTTGGTGGGGGGTCCTTCGTCTTTCGTTGGGAACCTTGCCTGCATACATCAATATTGGTGAGCAAGCGGCGGAAGGTGACAAGGAGGGGTTGCCGCTGTGTCTTACCCTTGGCCTGATCGCGAAGTGAGCCTTTGGTGGACTTCCTGGATTTAAAAGCCTTGTGCACAACTTTGGTGGTTGGCCGGTGGGAATGTGTGGCTGATGGCATCTTGCCGTCGCCGCCAGCTTTAAACCTGAATGGTAACGAATCCAGATTGATAGTTTTATAGAGAAATTGAATATGAAGAGTATCGTGGGGTTGTGGTGGTTGTTAAATAAAATATCATGCACACAAGTTGGGCTATAATAATTAGAATTGGTCACTATACGAAGTCGTGTATGCCTCCCGTCCTACTTCAAGAAAATGTTGGCGGGGGCCTACCTCTTTGGCAGCAGGTATCGATTAGCGATAGAGGGGCATCAAGAGGTTGTTTTTTTGTGGGCGATACGAAGTTACATGTAGATACATCGATATACCGATAAGGAGTACCTGTAGTACAAGGTTCGCGGCTTATCAAGGTGGAGCGCGTCTAAGGTCCCTGGAGCTCCACTAAAATTTCTGGATGATCGTCTTCTTCGAGGTACACTTTGCCAGCTTCCTGCATTTGAGTTCAGCATTTGCGCCATCTTTTCAGTCCATGTTCTCAGTTTCAATTCCTCATATCCTCATTCTGCACGACGGCGGCTACACATGATAGTCCTTGGCGAATATTCAACATCATCTAAATTTGCCCCAATTCGTCTTCTCCGCAGCTCGTTCGTCCGCTGATCCGCCGACATGGAGACCGACAACGGCGCCCGCGTCGTCGACCAAGCGAGAACGAGCCTTATACCGAAACACGAGCGCGAGAAGCGTCGGCGCGAGAAAGAGGCACAAAGGGACTATGGTCGGGGGAGGAGTGTCAATACGCGAACCATCAAGGACAAGAAACTGCGCAGGAACCTACAAGCACTCGAGTCCAAGTACAAAGCGGCCGCCCTCAAGGCGAAGGATGCCGAGATCTTGCTACAGGGCACGTCGGGCTACCTCGAACCGGAAACCGAGCTAGAGCGCACCTACAAGGTCAGGCAGGACGAGATAGTAGAAAGCGTGTCTGTTGCCACGGCCCAGAAGCGATTCGATCTCACCCTCAACGAGCTTGGACCCTACGTTTTCGACTATAGCAGGAATGGTCGAGATCTTCTTCTAGCAGGGAGAAGAGGACACAGTACGCGCACATATGCCATGCAACCCGTTAGCACACGACAGAAGTACTGATGAGCACGAGCGTAGTTGCCTCCATGGACTGGCGGCAGGGAAAATTAAATTGCGAATTCCAAGTCAACGAGATTGTCCGGGACGTTCGTTGGTTACATACGAACCAGGTAATTATTCTCACTATCTTGTTCGTTCCATATCGAATTGGCTTATTTGCCTAGCATGTATTATCGACTTGTCTAGCGTCTGTCGCATTTTATCGTCTTGTTATGCTGGGTTTGTCTATCGAGGCGATGCTAACGTGTATTTATCTAGTATATGGCAGTAGCCCAAAAGAAAAATGTCTATATCTACGATGGCAATGGTGTTGAGCTACATTGCCTCAACCAGCATCGCGACGTCTCTCATCTCGAGTATCTACCAGTAAGCCAGGCTTAGCCCCTTTTCTTATTGTATGACACATACTGACGCCTTTGATAGTATCACTTCCTTTTAGCCACACTTGTAGGTGACCAGGACAGCACTTTAGATCCTCAGTTTTTACTCATCATAAAATAGGGGGTCAGCGGTTATCTAAAGTATCAGGATGTTTCAACTGGCCAGTTGGTGAGCGAGATTGCGACCAAATTGGGGCCTCCGGCCTCTATGGCGCAAAACCCGTACAACGCCATTTGTTTCACTGGACACAATAACGGTCAAATCCAACTCTGGAGTCCTAGTTGCTCCTCATCAAATGGTCCACTTGTTAAGTTATTAGCACACAAAGGTCCAGTCCGAGCCATGTCTATTGATCGAGGGTCAGTTCATGATGCCATCTTTCGCACTGGAATTATTAACATGGATGCTAACCATCATCTAGTGCGTCTGTAAACTCAAGCCTTTGAAGTGACAAAAACTAACTAAAACAGAGGGACGATATATGGTATCTACTGGCCAAGACTGTAAAATGTCTGTCTGGGATATACGTCAGTTTCGTATGGTGAACGAGTATACTACAAGGCAGCCGGCTTCTTCAGTTGCTATTTCGGACCGGGGTGTCACTGCTGTTGGGTGGGGAACACACACGACTATGTGGCAAGGTTTGTTCACAAAGCACGCGGTTGAGCAAACCAAGGTGCAGAGCCCTTACCTGACGTGGGGAGGCGAAGGCCGGAGAGTGGAAAGGGTAAAGTGGTGTCCATTAGAAGACGTATTAGGTATTGGGCACGACGAAGGATTTAGGTATGTCGTCAACAGGGAGAGAGGCTGTATCTTTGATCTACAACTGACTTGACATAGCTCTATTATCGTCCCCGGCGCAGGAGAGCCTAATATGGACGTCATGGAAGTCAATCCTTTCGAAACAGTCAAAGAGAGACAAGATAGCGAAGTCAGATCTTTGCTCAACAAGCTACAGCCTGAGATGATCGCTTTAGATCCCACTTTTATCGGCCAACTTGACCTACGTTCTGAAGAGCAGCGACAGGCCGAAAGAGACCTTGATGCCAAGCCGGTGGATATAGAAACGGAAATCAGGAAAAAGGCACGTGGTAAAAATAGCGCGCTTCGAAGATATCTCAGAAAACAACGGGCAAAGAACGTCATCGACGAAAAGAGACTCAAAGTCGACGAGATATGGAAGGAACAATTACAACAACGGGAGCAAAAGAAGAAGGAGAAGGAGACAGATTTGGGACCGGCTCTGGGGAGATTTGCAAAGAGAGAGTAGTTTGCCTAACAATGGATACCCGTTCGATCGATTCCTAGCATCAGGGATATTGGTCTAAAGAGCTAACCTCTGGTGAATTTCGACTTCTCCTGGTGCCTCGTTTATTGACAACGTTCGACGACATTTTGATGAGGACAGAACCACAAAAACGGGGCGTGTGAGCAAATGAACTAACGTAGACCAGTAAATATATGGGTGGGATTGGGCCTGGAAGACAACGCAGGCTAATATCAGGTAAGGAGACAGTAACGCTTCTACCTAGTTATATTTAACTGTCACAGGACCACTCATGGTAATATAGGGTATTATCGACGACCCCCGGCAGATCTCAATCTGTATCAAGAGGGACCAGACCAGGTGTCACAGAAAGCACAACTATGGACACAAATAAAGGAGCGCAGTACTAAACCATCGCTACCAATCTTTCGCTAATCGTATTAGAAGACCAAAAAAGGATCAGCTGGCAATAATCGCGAGGGCGGCGGCCTGCTGTGTACGCCGTCTGTCGACCTCGCGCTTGAGCACTATCACCAATCAGGTCAGTATTCACTCTTTTGAGCAGTTCTGGTGCTCCCGAAACATGCTCCCGAAGCATATTCGCGAGACATTCCGGAAACTCTCAGTTACCGGTAGGAAAGGGAAGAAGACCACTGCAGGAATTACTCACTAGTGATGGCGGTTGTGACGAGAAGCCACTCGACGCGCTCGTGCACCTTCTCATTGAAGACTTGCAAGTCGAGCTGAAGACGCCCCCCATTGCCTGCGGTCAAGCGCGTCGTCCCAGGGCTGCGGAAGGTCTCGTTGCGGACAAAGTGCGCGATACGGTGCGGCGTCGTCGTCACATTAACCTCTTCGCCTCCTTCTTTACCACGATAGACGCCCCGGCGGGCCCGCTCCCACGGATTCTTGGGGTCTGCGTTGGCCCCCGCGCTTGATTTCTCGTCGTGATACTCTTTGGAGTTGAAGCCCGAGCCCGACCCCGTCGGCGTTTCGGGTAGGAACACCTCGCAAACGAGCAGGCTATCGGCTCCGGTGCCCACCCGCTCCTTTGACCCTGCGTACCGCCACCCGAATGACCCCAGACCCGGGACGGCGAAGTGCACAGCGCGGGAGAAGAGGCTGCGGCTGTGGATCTCGATCCCCTGCTCTTGGCCCTGGCCCTCGCGTCCTTCCCCCTCTGCGACCTGCTCTGCGCCCACAGCAGGGTTTTTCGCCGGATCCCCCAGCACGACGACGGGCGGCCGGCCGGGGCCCCACTTGTACGTCGTCGTGGTCAGCGGCGCCCGCGCCTCGTCGTCGCCGTACGTTAAGATGCAGGAACCCGAGCGCCGGTCCGGGCGCACGGAGAGGTACTGCGGGTGGCCGAGGGCGCCCTCGGCCGTGATGGTGAAGATCGGGATCGGATCCGGGCGCTGCGGCGTCGGGAGGGAGAGCAAGTTCTTGCCCGGTGTCTGGATCTGGAGCTGCTTTAACGGGACGAACATCACGGCCGGTAACGAGGGGCCTTCTAATGGCACGTAGGCAGACGATGACGCAGATAACGATGACGAGAGACTTGCCGTCTCGATGTCTTTGGGTGCTGGGCTCGCGTCCGCGTGCTCGGTGTAGGAGGGCGGCTCGGGTTCTCTTTGAGAGATCTCTGGGCTGTCTGCTGAGAGATGGTACGGGGGCGGTGTTGGTTTCATCTTCGCTGTTGGTCTTCGTCTGCTATTGGGAATCGGCGGATATGTATGTGACTATAAGAGGAGAGAGGTTGGCAAAACTGTCGTTATAATTCAATGGAGCTGAGGGTTATGAAATGGTAGTCTCCTTTCTATATAGGTAATGTGTAGAATGAGCCGTTTAGTGATGCAATACTACTGAAATACCATTGCCTATTTTATCCATTATGAGGCAACTATCTACGCCGGTCTATCGTCTACTTATAGTTACATCTTTCGAGCTGTCTGAAACCTACGCGTCTATCATGACGCCGCGATTAATGCGTAGACTGGGTCTTGGAAAGCCACGACGCCAAGGGATTACGAAATACGGGGAATGCGAGGCGTGGGATTCTACAGACTACGAAGAGCGAATGTGACCAGCAATTGTTCCGATGACGACGGCAGTAAGCAAGAGTGGTATTCCCCATAATAGGTACCCAATACTAACCTAGAGGTCTCTCTTTGTCCGTCGTAGCAGTACGTGGCTCAGATGACAGAACCAAGTGTTGGTTCTCTTTCTCTCATAATCCTGGCGTGGGGAGATTGAGAGTGCGATTGATCTGATCTAAGCCACAACGCTTGGTAATGAGCCATACCCTATTTGATACCAGGTATAACCATAGTGGAGGGCTGGTGGTTCGCCTGGTGAGCAGCCTAGCCGGGATTGGTCGAAAATACATACTTGATTGGTTGTAGTTTGATGCTGCCTAGCGTGTAGGTATCGATGCGAAATACGACGAAAGCGAGGTGCATAAGTGCAGTGCCCTTTGTCACCCCTCCCACCAAGCAAGCCAGTGCGTGGACGTGGTGCAGTGGGCTACGTTTTTTTCCCGCCCATTTCCCTTCGTGTCGATGTGACCTATTTGGGCTATCAGTAACTCATTTGGTAGGTATTGATGGTACAGATTATGTAAACGGCTGCTTATTGGTGCTGGTGTGGTCTGGCCGGAATGATGGACTACTGTCAGGAGGTATGGGGGGTGTGAAGTAGGGAGCAAGGAATATCAGAAATAAGCGGTTTGACTGAATGCAGAATATAAGCTATGAATATGATTGCTTCCAAGAATTATATAAATACAGATTCGCAGTCATTCTCCAGCTCGCAGAACAGAATGGTATCAATAGTTGTAAGTAAAACGCCCCAAACATTCATCCCATTCCGTAAGCATGCATAATCATCATGACCACTCTCCATCAGTGATGGAGTTCTTTGCCAAAATAGCCCAGGTCTATATCTAGCTGCGCCTCGACCCAGAGAGGCCACTGGTTATACCGCTGGTGCTCGGCGTCCACCTGTCGATTCAGGTGCTTGAGCCATCTCACCATGCCCAGATCCAAATCGCCGTCCTTGGGCTTCGGCCGTTTCGCGCGCTGCTTGTGCTCGACGCCCGTGATGGTCGCCATGATCTGCTTCAAGGCGATCCAGTGCGAAGCGAGCAGCAACATCACCTGGTTTTCGCCGTCGATGAGGCTTTGGAAGTCATCGTGCGATATTTGCATCCACCAGCCACTGTTAGTTCGGGAGTTAGCATCGCTAACGTTGACTTTATCAACTGGGTAGGTGGGCGGAAAGGCTGTCAATGCTTACTAGTGTTTGCAAAGAAGTTGGTATGCTGGCGACGGCGTTAGAATTATACTGATGTTATTAGGGCTTAATACCAAAGGACTTACCGAGAAATGAAGAGTTATAGAGCGCACTGGCGATGTTGGTGATAAGTTGGTGGTATTCGATCTCAACTTGTTGTTTGCAGAGCGGTTTCAGAGCAGCAATGCTAGCTACGGCTACGTCGGTCCAGTCCCTGGGGATCGGGGAGAGGGATTCCAGTAGCGGTTGTATGATGGCTAACTGGTCGTCGCCGATGAAGTTGGAGAAGATGAATTTGGCGCCTTTGCAGTACATCTGAATGGCAACAATGATGATTCCTCGACAGAACGTCATGAACTCTGCCATGCCGTCGTCGAGCATAACCGATTGAAACATGAGAGCGTAGCACGTCGCCATCATCGCGTTCCCTTCCTCAAATGTATCTGCTTTAGGGACGTCGCTTAGTGTCTTCTTGATAGCTTTGATGGCCTTTAACCGGTGGGCCATGGCAAAGGTGACGAGACTCGGGTCGTGCACCATCAGGTCAGAAGCTGCGAGACCTAGAATGGCATGCACTGGAGTCAAAGAAGTCAGCCAGTGCTGTTTCAGTTCGCTCATGTTTACTCGAGTTTCGCCACTCGGGAGACGTCCGACAATCCAAGTATGATCCCTTCAACTGGGCAATTGGGATGGTGTTAAACACGTACTTAGATACTCGTGCTGTAACATTTGTCAGTATTACGTACACCTCAGAGCGAGATAGCTTACATTTTGTGACAGACAGGGCACATCGTGTGTCCAAACTGAGTCGTTTCCCAGCGGCTGGTGCGGAGAGCAGGTCAAGAGGAAATGCTGGAAGAAGCGCATATCTTGAAGGCTGAAGAGCGGAATTTGGTGTTGCGGCTATTCCCCTGTTAATAAGGAGCATGCCCATCTTTAACTCAGCACAAGAGACTCACTTGATGGACAATTTGGGAAACGAGGGGATATTCGCACTTGAGGCCTGTCTTAGTGCAGTGCCCGCACGACGGTCGAGTTTCTTGACACTGTCGGGCTACCTTCAGCAACGCCATTGATATTATATGGTTTACGGCGCTTTGGGGCTACCTTGACTCTCCGTCTCTTGCAATTGTAACACCCGCGACGGCTCTTTGTGTGGCCTCTCCTCTCCAACTTTGCTTTCGGATCTGAGTTGCTGCCAGCCATCGCAGATGTAGTGGGAGAAACGCTAATGGGTGCAAGCTTATTCATGTCTGATGTCGAACCCGAAGAGCCAACATCCCCGAGGTAGCCCAGATCCTCGTCGTCCAGTAGATACGCTCCATAGTCGAAATCGACGTTACCGCTCCCTAGGGTTAGGAAGGGTATAGTTGTAGGTTGATTGAAATCCGTAGGATCCATCACGCGTATCGTTTGCTCCAAGATATGTTTTATTAGACCGAGAGCGACGAAGTTTCAAGCGAGACGATCAAAGGCAGAGAAAGTCGAGAGCAACTGCTCCCGTGAGCGAATCCAGCTGGGAAACATTGCTTAAAGCTTCTGAAAGAGGCTGTACTGGTGCCAAGCAGCAGCGTCAAGGACTAAGTCAATCACGTGTCTGGACGGGGCAGTGCTCAAGAAACAGCAGTTCTAGGGCTGAACGCGCAATTGTTATTGGGCCCCCAGACCAAATTCGAGGCTCAGGCTGAAATCTCTCGTCTGTGACCGTGGATGATCATCACCAGCTTCATCGTCCCCCTGCCCTCACGCCCTGGTAAGGATCACCACTTTGGTCTTGGCAATACTTGCATGCTCGCTTTTTTATCAGTCAGATCGGGAAATTTTGAAGATCTCCTATATTACCTACACATATTTGACATGGGCTCCGAATCGTTCCCTGCGACTTAAGCAAGCATATTTATACCTCGTTTTTTTTCTCCAAATATTCAATTGCACGTCAATATTGCGCAGTGCATCTAGGACAGTGAGCGCCCTGTAAACACGGTTAGCTAGTTGCTAAGATAGAATCGTGTTAATCAACGCCAAAGATTATCACCTGAAGAACAACTGGGGAGGGAGAAACAGTAAGCACGCCATTGCGTAGCTCTGCTTAACGTCTGCCTTAACAGAAGAGTTGCTCCGTGACAGGAGAGTATAGAAGGTATCAACTAAGATTTTAGTGCTGACATGGATGTGTTTAGCCTCTACTGGCCAATCACGGACGGACTCATACATCGACAAACCTTCGTCATACTCTGACTGAATACTCTCTTACAAGCACATAACGACATCTATAAATTTCCAGCCAAGTTGTAGCACAGTACAGTAGACGGAGCGCCCAAACAAGCGACAGCCGTCAATGTGTGTAGTTCATGCAACAAGCCGTGGATTTCCTGATATGTAGGTCTCGAGGTCTCGAGGGCAGTGCAGCGGAAGTTGTTGTGTTGCGTGGGGTGTTCATCTCTACAGTAAATGTGGCATGATGGCAGAGGTTCGAATTGAGATGAGCTCGACAAGGCCTTCGGGTGAGTGCCACAAGGTCACATTTATATACAGACAGATCAGGAATGCACCGCTTCACAGGATAGGATGCGTCGACAAAGTTCAAGACCTGCTCACTTAGGTATTACAAATGATAATGCGGGGGATATCTCCTGACTGGGGTCTGAAAATCAGACAACTTAGGATACATCGTTTACTTCTACCTTGTCAAAATAAAAAATAAAACCCCATATTGGGGTCTGGGGGCCGTATAAGTTGCAAAGGGATGACTTGTTCTGATGATGTGACCAACTGGAAGATAGGGTGGCAGCACAACAGTGGTAGTACATATATACTCGTTGGCTCCAGATGTCAACATCATGGAGTGGGTGGGTAGTAGGGAAGGAGGTTGGTAATCTCGTTCCTGTTTCACCATCGTTGTGACGATTTAGTCATCCGTTAGCCCCTCCTCTGTTTTGGAGTCGGCCGCCAATTTCCCAGGTTCGGATCATGGGCCGGCGGCCTACTAGTTACCGAGCACGCGCGCCAAGTCGAGGATTGTCTTCGGCCTAGACCATTGGCCGTGAGTTCTAGCGCTGGCAACCCTATCCACCGTTCAAGGGCCCAGACATGCATCCATTGTACCTAAGTTGCTTCAGGTGCAGCGCTAGGTAGGTACCTACCTACCCGAGGGGACCCGGTTTTAAGGCACGATGTTTACAGAGATGTAGCAGTATGCCTACCCCCCTACTAAAAGGTTGTTTTAACAGCGTACCGGAAGGCCATTCGAGTTCCAGTCTGTTTAAACTATACACTGTTATACTGGGAGCGATGTTACGGCAGAAAACAATGTTAAAGCGATGTTGCAGCAATGTTCGAATAAAAAAAGAAAGGCTATTCGAACACTTTGTCCAAAAATTGCAGTTGCAGTTATAAATAGTATGGCAGTTCCGGCCTAGTGGTATATTTTGGCCATGCAGTCATAGTACCTGTCTGGTACAATACATGTACCAGGCTGCCAAATTTTTAGACAGTACAACCCGCCAAACACTTAAGTTCCAACCTGCCCTAAAACGGGGTTCCCCCCTATAGGTAAGTACGAAGTATGCCAGCAACCCACGTGGGTCGAATCAAATACCGATGTCAATTTCAAGGCGTTGAATCGAAACAGCCACTGAAGCCGTCGACTTCACAGCTAGGACTTTGTGTAGTGTATACGTTCCAAGCCGAAGTAGCTGGCGAGCGGAAGAAAGGACATATCACCCCACATCTTGCATTTGTGCAGATGGGAGACGAGAATAAAAAGAAAACCGCAAAGAAAGGGGGGTAAAAAAAGAAACATCAGAAACAAACGAAAGGAAAAAAGAACCGGCCTGCGTAACTAAACTACCTAATCTAGGTATTCCACGAACAAAGCCTGGTGTTAGATGTAGATGGTAAAAAGGGATGAGGTGTTTCGTAGAAGCTACACACCTAGGTATACAGTAGCTGTATACTTCCAATACGTACAGTGTACTCGCTCTACGCCAGGGAGACACCCAAGGATCCTTCCAAGGTTGTAGAGAGTGCGGATGAACCGTCTCATCGGTACGTACTATATAACTACGGCCCATCTCGATTTCTGCTTGATAAAATTTTCTAGTGTACCTAAGCCGGTGGCTGGGATCGGAGGACCGGACTCCAGTTCTTTTATACACATTCCTGCAGGCATCCGTCAACTGATGTTGTTGCTGCCGAGAGGACGCCCTGCACGTACATGCAGCAATACCTAAATCAACATAGAGGTCGAGAGTACTCCGTATTGTAGTGATGTATGGGTTAAGGGCTCTGTAGTGTATACATCTTGCTTGTTGACCATCTCCGCTCTGCTCTCGCCTGATTTGCCTGCTTCGTGTCCCCTGTCGGCATGTTCCTTGCGGCTAAGCGGCCGTGTACCTGCATACCCACAACTTACAAAGAATCTACACAGGGAGCGAGCTGTCATCAGCGCAAATAGTACCTACGTCCACCAAGTGATTGGCCATAAATACCTCTTACCAACAGTTCTGACCAAATAAAAAGCACCAACGCAAGCAGAATATCTTACTTACCTAAGACATACATGTGTACATGTCTTGGTACCTCGCCTTCCCTATCATTACCGCCACTATTTTTTTCTTCGGATTTGTTATTATCTAGGTGCTTCGTGGGTATGAATTCGATAATATCCACGTAGTTTGAGGCTCTCTAAAAGCCACATGGTAAGCAGACGCTGATTATGGCCGAGTGTAGCGTAGGTAAAGCTTCCTTAGTGCTATTCTCGGTTGATGGCGGATCTACACTAGTACGCCACTATGAGTATAAACTGCAAATCCGCCGAAAATCCCAGCGCCGTCAGTCCTGATAATTCAGTGTAACGAGACCCTGGAGCGACACCACGAACCGGGCTCCCGCAGCGGGTGCTTTGTTGAGCACATAATAGGTACAATAATGGAAGTACATGTGCCTATCTGTCTGAGAGGATTCTGGATACACTTAGTATACTCGTTGGTGTGCTCTTAAGATGGACTTAAGTGTATCCAAACCCTGGGACTTGCTTCATGTGTAGTTTTTCCACTCGCTTACACTACCATACAGTACTATCCTGCTCTACTGGGTTAAAACAGGGCCTGCTGAACTGACCCCGTCCAGTTCTTTTTCGAGGCCCAGCAGTGACGCGTACCGAGATGCTATTGGACGCTATCTCCTATGACCCGGCGTACCTACACGTAGTATGTACCCGGAGAGCCCCTTGTGGCGCCGCTAGTTTGACGCCGTCAACGGCCCACCAACAGTTATCGGTCCCACTACACCAACAAAGTAGACGCCCTCAGAATTGGTAATAGGTACCTTAGCCGTTCCCCTGGCGCCGTCGTGTGCTGTACCTGCAGCTTGTAGGTGGTAACTCGTACAATATCCCTATCTTCGGCCCCACTCGCCCCCATCCGTATCGCCAGATCGACCCCGGGCCTGCTCCACAATTGCTGCTTATTGGTACAACAAAAAAAGCCAAGGTTAGGTACCTCGGAGTCGTTGTCACCTCATCCTTTCACTCGGTTTCGCCTATATATCCTTATTCCTCCCGTCTGACCTCCCTGCGTCTGCTGTTTTCCTCCCCTTTTCGTTCAATTACCGTGATTTAGGTGTTCATTTCTTTCCCCTCACATTCCTTTCTCCAGGTCGCCAGTTTCGACTTTGGTTTCAATACGTCCATCTTGTGTTCTTTGTGCTTGTTCAACTGAGTTGTACGATTCGCATCAACCCCTGCAGCAACCAACATCACATCAACCACACAGCAACAACAAGAGAAGCCGTTCTAGCAACGCTCAACTGTGTCACTCGACAATTTCTTCGACGGCATTTCTTGCTAACAACACACATTGCTTCCCCAGTCTTTGATAGACTGTGCTCCTCACTTCCCCTCATCCTCGTCACCCGTTGCAATACGCAGAGCGTTGGCTACAGAGACAGCTTTTGGACCTCATCCATTCCTTTTCACCTGACGATATCTCTCGATACGTCTTGACCTTCACTTGCGAACTGCCGGCACCGCAACATTCCTTTTTGCATTTCGGAAAGAATAGCAATCAAAACATACACCAACTCACAGGAATTGTCTAACACTAGACCCCTCCAACCATACTCATCCATACTCAACCACAACTGAATCGAAGATCGATATTTATTCACCATGTTTTCCAAGGCGAGCCTGATTGCGTTTTGCGCTGCCGTTGCCGTGAAGGAAGTTGCTGCTGGCCATGGCCATCAGTATGCCCATGCCGACAAGCGGGAGATTGTTTGGGCTGCTACAGAGACCGTCGTTGTTACCGACTACGTGACTGTCACCGTAACTGAGGGCCAGGAGCCCACTGCTGCTGCTGCTACTACTACTACGTCGAGCCAGGCTCACAAACCTCACCACCACAGCCACTCGAAGCAGTCCACGACGACTCCCGTTACAACGGCCGTGACCACCACACCCGTGGTTATTGCTGAGTCAAGCACGTCGGTTGCTGTTCCGACTGTGATCCCGACTACCATGATCACCGCGGTGAAGCCCACCACTACGAAGGCTACCACCCAGATTACCACTGTTCCTACCACCACCAAGGCGACTACTGTAGTGAAGCCTACTACCACCACCCCGGTAGTCCTGCCTACGACCACTTCTCCCGCTGCTACGTCTACACCCGTAGTTGTGCATGGCGGTAGCAAGCGCGGTCTTGCCTACAATGACGCAAGCCTAGTCCAAGAATTTCTCACTTTGGGTGGGAAGGCATCCTGGGCTTATAACTGGGGGGCTTACACTGGCGATCTACCGGCCGGAGTGACCTACTACCCCATGCTTTGGTCTCCTGCTCCTGAGCATTCTAACGGCTGGGATGGGGCCGCGAAGGCTGCTATTGCCAAGGGTGCCGATGCCTTGCTGAGCTTCAACGAGCCCGATATTGCTAGCCAGGCCAACATGTCTCCTCAGGACGCTGCTGCCGGCCACATCAAGTTCATGAACCCCTACGCCGGACAGGCTCGTATCAGCACCCCGGCTATTTCGAGCAGCGAGAACGCGAACCAGGGCATCGACTGGCTCAAGCAGTTCTTCAACGCCTGCAACGGTCAGTGCAAGTTTGACTTCTGCGCTGCCCACTGGTATGGCCCAGGTGGCGTGAACGGCGCCAACCTATTCCTCCAACACCTCAAGGCTGTCAACACGGCGTGCGACGGTAAGCCGGTCTGGGTGACCGAGTTTGCTGCTGAGAGTGACAGCGTCGACGAGTTCGTGAGCACCATCGTCCAGGCCCTCGAGAGCGACGAGTACGGCTTCGTCGAGAAGTACTCGTACTTCATGGCCAACGTGGGCAATCTCTTCACGTCGTCCACGCAGCTATCCTCCTACGGAAAGATCTACGCCGGAATCTAAACCGGCTCTGGATACTGTTGTACGAAACGTCGTCTTCTCTTCTCCTGCCACTCTGCCGTTGGAGCAGTAGGCAGTTCGGTTTACATTTTGTCTTGAATCTTGATCTTCACTTCACTTGTATATAGTTGATATGATTTGAAAATATTTGCCCTTTGCTTGGGAAGAATCTGTTTTTACTGCCGCCTTGGTTTTTTCAAGTGCGGGTGCTCCCCCAATGACACAACCCGACTATCATTGGTGTATTTTAGGGGAGAACTAGGATAGGCATACACACACGGGAGGGAAAATACTTTGATTTTCATAGGGGAGCAACAAAATGATAGATTTTTTTGCCACGAGATAGTTGATCACAACGGCTCCAAGTCATTATTGCTCTTTGTACTATTGATGTGATTCGAGGGTTAAATGTCGCACTTAGTTGTTTCACGCTCCGAGACGATGGAGAGAAGTCCTTACGATACCAAGACATACACTTTGTTTCACACATTCCGAACCACGGTGCTCTATATCCTTTCTAAGACAAGCGTGCTGTTTAGCTCGGATTCTATATCTTCTACTAGTGGAAGGGGACTCGGAGTTCGGGTCCGGTACCTACCTCTATGTCTATCTCCCTCGATATACAATTATCTCCCGGCACGTAGGCATTCGGACCGACGAAAAGTGGAAAGGAGCAGACAACAGGCGTGGTAGCGAAGCTACCGTGAGGGAGAAAGAAGGGGTAGTATATACAATATGTCGTACAAGAACGTGATAGCGAAAAAAAGGAGGGCTAAGAGATAGATGGGCGAGGCGAGCGTTAAATGGGGAGCCTCTTGTCATTTCATCATCTCCCTCGTCTTTTCTTGTCGTTTTTTCGTCCTCTGTAAAGCCAAGGACGCCGGAAAAGGACAAGACAAATGTGAGTGAAGCTGGTGTTAATTAGCAAAGATTTATATATATTGAAATAGATATAGCTCATATTTCATGTGAAGGATGTAATTATGCTGGATGCCCCGTTTCTCATCAAGTGTAACGATATATGTAAGTGCAGTTATGGATGTGAAGAGATTAGCAAGGGAAGGCTTATAAATGGAACTTCTAATTATCTCTAGGATGAGGTAAACACTGGCGAAATAGGAGTGATGATGGCAATGTTAGCCATTTTGCCATGATGAGGTAAGTAAAGCAAGTGATAATCTAAGATACACTTGTTACAACAGCTGTGGGAGATGAGATGAAGTTTAAAGGAACCCCTTGATAGGCCGAAACATGAATCTGGAATAGAGTTGGCTGATTTCCGTGATCTTAGCGGTTATGTTATGTTACGTTATGGTGTCTAGCTTATCTGGGAAGATGGATATATACCTGAAGGGCCTAGATACAGACGTATAAATAGGAGCAGACATCGCTATGTTCCATTTAGTACTCGAGTCTATAGATGAGATCTTCTGGATAGATGTCCTACGGAATGATCCATTATTATACCATCGGGATATTTGACCTGGACATTATCGACAATAACAAGTCGGAGAGAGAAAAAGTATGTATGTATGTGCGTGTGTGTGTGCTAAGAGAACACCTATCTTTAGAGCAGTGGAATAAATTCAAGCGTGAGTACGGGGTATACTTCACTTTGCTCGAAGGAAATGAAGGGTCAAGGAGAAAAACGATACACTAAGCTAAACACACGAAATGATCACAGAAAGCAAGAACTCGTATAGATAGACGATGGTATGTAGGCGTACAATTATAAACCCTTGGTAGTTGCTCACCAGCGAGGTAAGGAGGCATTGAGATCATTCTCAAGAGATATAGTATACGGCGAGTTTACCTAGAAGAGAGGTAGCAGATAGCGTAGATTGGGTAGATAATCAGCAAATGAAACTGTTATGTCGCCGATTTTGGCACAAACTGGAAAACTAAGGGGCCCCTGAGGATGCCTTGAGCTGCGGTACAGTAAATTACACGTATCGGTAAAAGCTATGTTTACAGCGAAGCGCTACCTGCTTCACCTATGTTGTGTCACAATCTTTTTAGTTTCCATGCTATCCTCTCAAAGAATGGTATCACAGCTTCCCCCCCTCCACTTGACAAACACAACGGAGATCGAATAAACCCATCTAAAACATAGCTTGTCATAGCATCATCCCAAATACAGGTCGATAATACGCCTCCAAACGCCTAACGATGCAATTTATGACTTACTACCGCCGCCGCCGCCATCCATGACCCGTTTCCCGCAACACCAAACAGTCGTTAAGAGAGTGCTCGCCAAACATTCAGTCATCACCATCGTGCATTCGTTCTAACAAATCGTTGCGCGGCCTAGAGCAGACGAGCCGTGTCTAAGTTAACAAACTCAGTGCTGTCTAGTCGAAGCGGGCGGAAGTGAGTTGCCCGGAGCCGGAGCCGGAGTCGAAGTCGAAGTCGAAGTCGAAGCGTTGGTTCGTGAATCGCTTCGAATATGGAGTCTCTCTCGGAGCCGGCCTGTCAATCTCGAGTGACGCCGTTCGTCATCTGCAGTACTGGAGGTTGGGTCTGAATTCTGCTGTGACTGTCTGTATTGACGTAGAGCTTGGAGTCGCTCGTCTACGGACGCGTTGCGAAGTCTGTTCCAATCCAACAATCGTGATCGGCGTCGTCTGTTTGTTGCCTCGCCGGCCGCTGGTTGGTCAGTCTCAGCTGGAGGGGGAGCTAGATGGCCGTCGGCAGGGGCCGCAGCCTCTGGCGACGCAGCAGCCTCATCGTTCTCTTCAGGCTCGGGCTCCTCTGGTGGACGCAAGTCGAGACGGCTATTTAGAAATTGTTAGCCTTCTGCGGCGGGTTTGGGCCATGATTCAAGCCGACAACTTACCACAAGGGACATGTGCCAGACACGTTCACTAGCCAAGGGTCTACGCAAGCTGGGTGGAATTTATGGTTGCAGGGTAAGACTCGCACATCCTCGCCGATAGTAAAATCCTCTGTACAGATGGAGCAGCCTAGATGATCCTCTTCGGACCTGGGTTCATTTTTTGCCTTATCTGGCGTTGGCGTCGCGTTCACTGGGACGGGTGCATTCTCCGATTCGCGTTGTGAAGTTGTGTTGTTGGCTGTTTCAGAGGATGCCTCGGGTGATGGATCGTTGGGTGGCGCGCTTCCCGCTATCACTTGTGAGGCATCCGGTGGTAAGGGCCGGGCTCCCTGAGTATTCTCGAGCGCGGTCTCCTCATCAGGCTTTCTCTGATCGGATTCGCTAAATTTGACGATGGGCAAAGTCTCGAGCATGGCTATGGCAAGTCCTCTCGCACGACTACGGCGCGGTCTGCCGTTCACGCTTGCTCGTGGGCCATATCGTTCCGGATTGCGATGAGCACGCACGGCTCCGGTTGCAATGATGAGTAAAAAGAGCAAGGTGATCAGTCCCGTGATGCTGTATAGGATGCTCATGGCGATGGCTGAGGTGCTGGTAGGGGGGTTCGGTTTGTTTTCGACGGCCTTGGCGGTGAGCGTGATCGAGGCAACGACTGGTTCTGTGGTGTTTGTGGTGAGGATGGTGCGAACTCTAACCGCATCATCTTGACTCGCCATGCTCCAGACGTGGGTGTATGGCAGGTATGGGCCGCCAAGAAAGCAGATCGGCTTTGTCGTGCTGTAGAGCAAGATAGCCGCCGGCGCAGCAGCGTTGGTCATGATAGCATTCAGCATGCGATCGGGCTGCAGCAGGGCGTCGTTCGGGTCGCAAGACAGGAAGACGACCTTGTCCTCGTAGGGAACGTGACTGAAGTTGGAGGAGTCAAGAAAGACGATGTCATTCCGAACCGACGGGACCTGGAGTGGCACATGATTAGCTGCGGCCTGAGTCCCCGACTTACACAGAACAAAGAAAGACATGCACCAAGCTAGTGGCGGGATGCGGCTGAGTCGAACAAAACAGGTAGATAGATGCCTTGCCTACCTTGGACAGATCCATCTGTTGAAGGCCGGCCTCGAGTGTCAGTGGTATGACGTCAAACTGCGATCCGATGGGCGTGTTCTCTCTGGTCTCGAGGGCCATGGCCATCTTCCACCGGGTGAAGTAAGGGGTGAGATCTTGGGGGTCGACAGAGGCATCTTGTGCTGTCGTGAGGGAGACGAGAGCTGCGATGAGCAAGGCGCGACAGACCCTTGCGAGAAGGGAAGTTGGAGCCGGCGACGGCATTGTCAGGCCTTGCCGTCGAAGGTAGACACGGGGGTGCGGCGGCGGCGTTGGAGGACGGCCGGACCTCGTCGAAGAGAATCTGGAAGTGGGTGTGGGTGTGGATGCGGAGTCGGAGGCGGAGGCGGAAGTGGAAGCAGAGGCGGAGGCAAAATGCGGATGCGGGATGCGGGATGCGGATAGGCAGGACGAGGTGAATAGACTGGACTGTGAGAGATGTGTACTTCGTACAGTTTGGATTGTCAAGGCAAAGCGTGCTTTCGCTCTCGACCTCGACCTGGCGCGCCTATCGACTCTGCGTAGGGAGATGGCTAGATCTTCCTGGAGGGGTTATATGATAGACGTCGTGGTGGTAGGCAGTGGTGTCGCATGTGAGGGAATTGCGACGATGCCTCGGAAAGGGTGTAAGAGCAGGAGTATGAGGAGGAGGAGAGGGAGGAACGAGGATCGGCACAGATCGTGTTTCCGTGGCTTCTTCGATCTGCCACAGGGTAGTAGGATATGGCAACGACTTGGGGGGAACGGTATCGGCTGGCTGAAGAGTTCGGAACAAATATTGGGTGTCTGATGTCTGACCTCACGATGGCCGCCGCATATTACGTGGTGGTTTCGACGTTCGAGCCGGAGAGCCCATGGAACGACTGAACGAAATGTGCTACGCTACTTCTTGTTACGATGGATGAATGCCCTTACGCAATTACAAGATTGATTGAACCTTCACGGGAAAGAGAAGAAGACGAGGGACGGCAGGGAGAGGATAGATAGGGTCAACACCGTGGATGTGATTTCATTTAACTGGTATCAGATTTGACCTCTCTTGACAAAGGCAACGGGGACGAGGAATCGTGGTGACGGTGTTAGTCCGTCACAGAGTCGACTAGCCACGAGTAGTGTCGGGACCATGTATTGGCCGGCGGCCGGAAAGGACTCGGGGTCAAGTGGGCTGTGCATCCTGTACCTTGGGGTTTCCCTTAGTAAGTGTTTAGTGTGATTCCAGTATAAAGCTACTTGCTCTAGGGCTGTTGGCTGGGGTTATGAACTCAGGCTGGCGCTAACTGGCTGCGAGATGTCGGCAACGCATCGGGGATTTGGAATTCCGAATCACCCCTCGACCGAGAATGAACCATTGCCAAATACCTAACTTTAAACTTTTACCAAGCCACTGGCCAAGCTCTCTGCTTTGTGCTGGAGTTACAAGCCAATTGGCTACTTCGTACGTCTGATTTATTAGCTGCATGTACCCTAGATACAAGTAGATACAATATCAAATTACGTACCTACATGGGGACAACCTTTACCAGGTCCCTACAACTAACTACCTACCTACCAATGATGATAAATGACAAACATACGTCACTGTGTCATGCGACACCGTCAAACCTAGGTTGGCACCATTCCCCCTTCAAATATTCATCTGAAAGATGGAAGTCTCCCGAGTCGTGTCTACATGCATCGTGGAAAAATAAATGCATGGATAGATCCGTATCCTAAAACCTGCGCAGACGCACGTGGATAAGTATCTACTTAGTGTACGAAGGTCCGGGCCAAAGTTGATGAGTAGGCTTGGCAGGGTCTATATAGTGCGAATAAGAAAAGGTGTAGCGCAACCAGCCAGGCCAATTCAGTCCGTTTTGGTCTGACAGATGGTGGACGGCTCGGTATGTGCAATATTCTCAATTTTTGGCCTGCAAAGCAATGCACTGCGAGAATAAAGGGCTTAGCCACCTATTAGACCAAATGCTATAGCCTATAAGGTAGCTATTGTTGGCCTGAATTGAAATAAAATATTGAGCGCATTGGACTGTCAGAGCTGTGTCAGTCCGTTTCGGACTGAGTACGCCTGGTGCACCGCGCTACTTCTATTTTATTCGCACTATATACACCCTGCCAAGCCTACTCTTCAATTTTGGCCCGGACCTTCGTAAGTATGTGGTAGTCTACAAGGTGAATCTGCGGCTCTGCACATCAATGCCTATTTCATCTCCAACGCTTCGGAGTCCGCACAGCATAACCCCATCTTACCTCAGCTGCCTTCCGAGACCGACAGTGTTGGCATGTCTACTCTATCCATAACTCAAGTCAAACTCCCTACCTACTACGCACATACGAGGTAGCGTTGTGATGTTTACTGTTCTCCGTGTTCTGCTATGTAGTGCTTTGCCTTTAAGAGCGTTCATCTATACTACGACCACCAACTACAACTATCAACGTTGCAACCCGATAAGCAATATATAGCCACTAGGTAGTAAGCAATATCAATATGTGTGGCATTTGACCAAAAGCCGTCACCTACCTATATTTATTAGGTAAGGTAGGTCAGCTCAGGCACGTAATCCTAAATACCTACTCTCCTATAGGAGTTAAAACTCTTCGACCACCCCCCCAACTTCAACACCTACGTCTGAGCTAAATGAGTCTATAGAGATGCGGATCTCACAGGAAACCCCGGCAAAGCTACGAAGCACCTATGTATTTAATTGCAAGCGCTTTTTGGCTGCTGACAAGAATGTACAGAATAATTAATGCGAGCTATTGTAGCATATTGAAGGCGTTTACGGAACATCAGCAGCCATGCGCCTCTTGGCTTTTATTGGGCAGATTAGTCATGTAGGTAAGTAATAAAACACGTCCTTGGACACGACCCTGCGGCGATCTGCTTCGAGTTCCGGCACGGATGGCCCATATAGTATTTAATCATTCTTCATGTGCTGTTCATCGAAAAGCAACTGGCTACCTCCATATATATACACGCTACCGGTAGATGCTGCATCCGCAAGCTAGGTAGGTATACATCGGGATAGGTTCGTGGTCGTGCGACCTAGTCAGGGGTTTGTATGCATACATCGGTAAAGATCTTATCTAGCCGAGATATATCTCAAGGAAAATCGCCACGCCAGCTCCATTGCTCACCTAATCCTATTATATGGTGAGTGCAGCGCACGATAATGAAAGTAGTCACAGCAGCAGCGTATGTTGGATATTCATCACCCTTGTCTCTGGACTTACATCATACAGTATACGGACAGTATTACGGATGGCCAAGGTGTTGGTCCCTCGAGATCCCTTGTCCGCATCAAGCCGTTCTCATGTTGCGCGCATTAGCAGCTAACGTCGGCACCGCATTGGTTCCTCGGCAGGTTCGGGAATCCTGGTGTGTAACCCTGGCGCAAGCGTGATCCTTCCGCAGCGGCGCGGGGCTGACGAAGATCGAAAGGTTTGGTTGATTACAGGACCTACGAGATTCAGATCTTACCAGGATTGCCAAGTAAGTGGCTTGATGGTTCGAAGCAAGGGGGAGTCGAGAGGCATTTACGACAACGCCAATCTGTTTTATTGTACAGCCCTGTTTGGTCTGATGTATCACCGCCTTATGTACCTGTATTTGGAATCCTATGGAGTCTATTGTTAGCAAGGAAGGTTCCCTCCCGTATTTATCGCGCGACAAATAGATACTGATGTGCTACCTGGGGGGCTACTACCGTTCCTCAACAAGTTGGATGAGACTCCCAAAGCGAATCCAGCTAGTGGTAAGAGGAAATCTTTCTGGACGCATTCTACTAACACGTATAATACTGGAGGCGGCGTGGATTCTATGTTGGAGCATCAAAGAGATCGATTGATGCGACGCTGGCAGACATGGGGGCTCGAGTAGGCCCTCGGTCAAGTCAGCCGTGTTATGAGGAGCATCTTATGTCAACGTTCATGTAGTGAGTGATGTGACCTTTCCGCCGGGGTGGACAAATGAACCTTTAGGTTGTCGAGATCAGATCATATCTCCTCCATGTCCTCTAGATCGTCGAGAGCGGGCCAATCACCAACTTCGACTCTCTCCGGTCTAACGAACACACCGTGCTTGAGCACGGACTCTTCTCCCCAATACCGTGTGCCTCCTACACTGCCATCATTCTTCCCCACAGGTTCGTCGAGATGAACCCCAACCCAGGCACCCAAGGTGCCGGGTATTTCCTTAACTTCGCCAACGAACTTGATCTGGCCTCTGCGGGCATCATCACCACCTACTCTGCATCTCCGTCCAACAGCGATGCCTCGGCTCTCGATCTCATGCTCGTTCGCGTCGAGCTTAGCCTTCTCAAGGGTAGGGGCGTCGGGATTGAACCGGCCAAGCTTTCCGGCCTTCTTCCATGCCAAGACCGAATCTGTTTTCTTCTCGTATTCCTCGACAGGCATGACATATTTTTCAACTCCTGACGTGTCGTTCAAGTTCAGCCTGGCGCCAGCCGGCCGGGTATCAATAATCTCCATCACTATTAGCTTGACGAATTCTCCTAGGCAAAAGAGGGTAGCGAGTTGCTGCCCTCGATAAGCATCTTATTTCCCATGCTGTTCGAGGCTTCCAAAGGCAGAACAACAGGACTGAGAGACCAGGCGTTATCTTACCTGCAATTCGGCATAAGGGGTCAAGTGGAAGTTGGATAGGGGCACGGCGTCCTCGTTCTCCGCCTCGATGGCAATGACATCATTGGCCGACGTCCGCAATTTGATACGCTGACATGAAGGCGGTATGCCAGTGACGGGTTCGAGCTTGCTCTTCAACTGACTGATGGACCATGACGGAGTGATTCGTCGTTCGGATGAGGAATTCTCCGAGGTGACGAGCAGCGGGACGTCCGCCATGGTTACTAGACTCATGACGAAGCAGGCAGAGGGAGGTGCGTGAGATGGCGAAGGTGATGTGTGCGTGCGTGAACGTGGCCAGATGACGAGCTGTCCGTCCGTCTGTCTGTCGTCCCCAAACCCTTGTTTGCTATGATCCTTGAAGCAAGAGTGTCGTCCTCGAGCGCGATGCGTGTCCACGCAGGGCTGACTACTTGGAATTCAATCGGCCAGACTGTAACGGTTGTGTATGCCTTGCCGCTCAGTCAGTACAGCAAGTGCCTAAGGCTCATGACCACGTTCTCACGACAAATACATACCTAGCAGTGTTAGGCATGTTCGGAGCCTTGCTTTTCGTAGGTATTGGATAGGGCAGTTGGGCGGAGCGGATACCTCTATTTGTGGCTTAGCTTGTGGCTGTATGTACCCCTGAACCTTGTCTGTATCTAAGCCACAGTGCTGCTGTACGACCTGTAACGTGGCACTCTCAGATTAGGTAGGTACCTACCTAGATACTTTGTACCTTCCCTCCCTTACCTAAGTTCTGCGATGCTAAGTTACGGGTACAGTTGTTGGTACCTGAGATAGCCGAGCTTTTAGTTCATGCTTTGAAGATTGTATGGTATCCACTTGTCTTATGTTCCTTCCTACCTCCCTAGCGATACCTATCAACAGGCTGCAATTATCATAACATAGCTTACAGGTACTAAGTGAAGGTAAGTCCTGGAGGTACTTCTGTATTTAAGCAGGTGAACATAGGTACTTCGTACGACTACCTTATGTACCTAGTAGACTAAGGTACAGACTAAGGCACCTTGTTGCGACAGATTCTTCTGAAGCACCTATGACGTCTCATGATTTTTACCCAAGATAGAACCTGGGTAGGCCCTAATGTAGGTTGAGCAACAAACAGTTGAAGCGTCTGTTTCATAGCCTCATGTAGGTACCAACCTAGTGGTAGGTAGTGTAGACGTGTAGACAACTCTATTGTTCCCGTGTCGTGTACCTCTGCGTACCTAAGGCATCTATCCATCTGCAGGCGTTTTTTTTGTCTTGTCCCTTTCTCCCTTTCTCCTTAGCTGCCGATCTAAGATCCCTCCTCCTCCTGCCGTCGTCGTGTCACCTACAAGTTCAACAAAAGAACAAAACCACTGAGGCAGAATCTTCATTGGATGACGCCGTTTGCATCGTCATAATGGGAGTCCAATTCAGTCGCTACACGACAGCCTCTTTGCAGCATCGAGATATCTGGCATACACGTTGAGATTGCGCCGTGCAAATACGATGAGGACCGGATACCGACACGCCTCACCTGTCTCGTCACCCTCCTTCTCTACTTACTCCTGGCACGCCATCCCACAACTACTGCACGGCATGCGACGACTTTGACACTGTTAGGTAGCCATGCCGCCGGCGTATGCGAACTGTCGACTTCAGCTTGCTTGCGGGCTGCCAGCCCCGGGGACCACGGGGACCACGGGAACTGGGGCCAATGACCTCTGGACATACACATACACCTATAAGCAGGCAGGTAAGTACGTAGGCCGTCATGGCCATCCTGTGACTTGTCTGAGTTGACAGATCATATATTTATGCAGCTGGCGAACAAGAGGCGTTCGAGGCGAGGGCCATCAGTAGAGACACGAAGCAATGCGACGCTGGGTAAGATACTATGTAAATAAGACCAGCCGAGTGCATCGACGATGCCTCGCATTCATGCCCAGCCCAGGATGGCCCTGATCCAAGAGCCCGGGCCGCTCACCGCTTCACTCTAGGTGCGGGACGGCAGCCCGCCGTCGTCGACCGATTTACCTCTGGGTTCTTCAGTTGCCCCCTCCCCCCTGTCTGAATCAGTTCGGCTTAAATCAAACGACGGCCTAAGCACGAGGTTTTAGGTATAGAGGTAGGCGAAAGCCGCCGCCGCCACGATGCGCCTAGTACGTGATAGTAGCATGACAAGGTTGGGACAGCGGGTATGCAGCCTGACGTCCAAGTGCTGGAATCAATCCTCCAGCGTAACATTAGAACGGGTGGCATAGATTTAGATCGCTGAGCCATCGTACCAACGTATGCAAGCTAGTCAACGCGATGACCAGGTCCAGCCATCGATGCAAGGCCAGCGCAGCTGAGTGGCGGGCCTAGTCGAAGCGGGTGGAGGGTGGCCGTTCCCAAAACCGGGCCGTGTTTAATGGAATTTGGGGGCGGCGAGCCCAACGGAATGGTCTGGAGATTCACTGGTCAGCTCAAACAGACTATCCCATACCTACTTAGAACGCACGCGCGGCGATGGTACATGCGCCGCCTTGCCTCACTTGACTTGACTTGACCTCATGTTACTTACACCTAGGACAGACAGCCTTGTCTGGAGCATACGACTGCACTTGTCTGCATACCCGATACGGAACACAAGGTCGAAAGTTCTTTGACAAAATCTGCTGCCCAGCTGTCGTATGGATCATGCGGTACCTAAGGTCAGGCGGAGCTGCTTGATTCTGCCGCCAGGTCACGAAATGGATGGCGAGCAGGGAAGTTGCCTGTTTCTGATGGCGGTGCATCCATCTTCCGCTTTTCCGGGTCCTCCCGAGATCTGAAGTTGAGAACCACTGCTGGCGTTTGCAATCCGTGAACTGTCCGTCCATTCTATAGTAGCTATAAATATCATCCACAGACAATAGGAATCGAGGATCATCTGTTTGGCTCGGGCAGCAACAGCCAAAGAAGCCGGATGACGATCAGCCACCTATCTGCCCTTGTCGGACATTTCGACCGCGCGGCAGCAGACTATAGGCGTCGAAGGATCTCGCTGCCGGGCTTGGACGAGTGAGTCTTGGGGTTGAGGAGTTGTTGTAGGTGCGAGACACCGCCTGCTAACAGTACAGACTGTACAGTGCTGGTATGATGTATCATAGTGTGTATACGGCCAGATGTGAGCAGTCTCTCTGGTGGCTTGGCCTGCGGCAACGCCCAGCTGCAATCATCGTACGAAGAGACCACGAGCGCTGCGGGGCCTGCCTATCGCATCTTTACCTACACACGACCAAGGACCAAGGTAGACTAGCCATTGCCGGCATCGTCTCCCCCGTTCGGTCCCTAAGTCGAATGAATGCCTACGCAGCCCGCAGTTCTTCCCTCCTGGCGCGGGCAACTCCCCCATTGCCTGGATGACCGGGGACAATGCGGTCAAGTAAGCAAGCCGCGCAGTTGTCAGGCATAAGTCTTATGTACCGACAATGGGGCCCAGCTGCAGGCTTTTCCCAATGACAATCCGCGTCCGCATAAGCCAGGTCGATCATCGTTCATGGCAGTTGGGATTCATACTGGGTTTCTGGTGCCGCATCAGGGATACACTAGTACTTATACCTCCGATGAGTTGCGCATGTGTGTTTCTACTGTAGTGTGCATAAAACTGACCGCCAGTTCACTCCCAACCCAAGAAACGTAAGTCCCGGCAACCGGGCATGAACGGCTTGTCTCTGGCTGTCATCAATCTTGCTGTCATCCCGCTTGCGTGCTGTCATCTTCCTGCGCACATTCCTGTCCAAACCTGTCCAAGCGCATCTAAAACCTGCCTAAACTGGCGGGGTCGTCCGTCGTCGAGACGGAGCGACAGCACGACAGCGCTCGGCTCACCACCAATTGCTGATCTGTCATTGTCACTGTCATGGGCAAGGACAGGATGGGCTGAAGGTTTGAGGAGGCCGCACAGACGTCGAGTTCAGAAAGAGCCCCGTTTCCCGCATCCGAGGCAACAAGGCCTTGTCCACGGATGATGGACGGTGCAGCGGGTAGACAATCAGACAGACACACAGACGATGTACCATTGTGCCGGGGGAGATGCCGGGCGGGGAAGGACTCGTGGGAACGCTGGGAGGGCCAAAACACCACCGCCAAACTGTTGACATTTGCGGTTAGCCCTTCTCCGATCTCACCACCCGCCTAAACCATGCGCCGCTCACGCAGACTAATTACCAGGTAGTTTACAAGGACCTAACTGGGCCCTTGCCCGTGCCCGTGCCCGTGCCTGTGCCTGTGCCTGTGCCTGCAAGGTCTGTACGGTCTGTATCTGTACCTGTGCCTGTGCCTGTGCCTGTACGTGAGTGTGCCTTTTGCCAGGATCATTGCCATAGACGCGCAAACGAATTACCACCCCCCCACACGCACACATAGACCCGCAGCTTCAGCGAACTGCAAATAAAACTCTAATAACACCCCTTACTTATTATTCCTCCCGTTCGCCTTATGCAGCCACAGCCAGGTCAACAAGACGCTGCTGTCGTAGTCGAGGTTGGTGCAGCCACGGCCAGACATCATCGTCAGCAGCAGCAGCAAGCAGCAGCAGCAGCAGCACAAGCAGCAAGCAGCCAAGCCGTAATGCACATCAGCAAACCTCCAGCATAATCCAGCATAACATACAGTATACGGCACAGCATATCTAACCCAGGGTTGCTGGTTTCATAATCTCCACCCCAACTAAGCATTGTCATGGCAGCCACCGCCACTGGATCTGTTTTATCGGGACTCTGGAGCTGATCGTTCGACTGAAGTGTAACTCCTCCGAACGTCGTCTCCTCTCTCTACCTAATAAGCCTTGTGCTGCCCACCATGGCGCAGGATGAGAGCTCGTCCAATGTCTTCGGATCGTGGAAACTTTGTGCACAGTGGCACAGTGCAATGCCTGGTCTACCTATCAGGCCCAGTGCTTTACACGCGATATCCTGGTTCCTGATGTCGTGTCCAAACTCCAGGGCAGCTCCTTGATGCGTTTCCTGGTGCTACCCTTGCCCCCAGCCCAAGCCTAGACGTTCATGGAGCTGGAGGACACGCGCGGTGCCTCGTTCGTTCGGTTTCCGCGTCGTATCCTCGGTTTATTGCTCTAGTTGCGTCATTAAACCCGCCAGTTTACATGTATCCTAGTGTGCCAGCCGGTGAATTGTTTATGCATGCTTTCGTGGCATCAGCCCCAGTTAATGGCTCGTGGGTAACCGGCTGTGTATTCAAAGTTCTGATCTCCCTCCTCAGAAGACGTGAGGGTTGGCGTTCTAAATCCGTATCGTGACGATCGAATCGAATACCTGACCTAGGGCTGCCTCATATGGAGTTCTGTCTCACCGACTCGTATGTTCTCCCAGTAGCGTGAAGCCTTTTGCTATTAGTCTCGTGAGTGGTACGCTACGCAACAATGCCTTCCAGTGACCCGACTGATCTTATAATACCTGACCGACACATAATAACTGCTGCTACTGGATCCACCACCGCATTGTTTCCATTTCTCACCCCCTCCCCTGTTTCCCTTCCGCCTGGTACCTCACAATGCTTGGTCTGCTTCGAGGCTTCTCACATACCTGGGCTAGCCAGACTCCCCCACTACGACCACGACCACAAATTTTTTCGTAGACATGCTGTCCATGGTTTCCTATAGGAATCTCGCTGTAGCTTTTCTCTCTCTCCCTCTCTTCACGTCTAAAGTACACTGCACGCCCGACGTGGCCCCTCTTGTGACGCTCTTCTCCCACAATGACTCTTCCTAGATTATCATGACTGTTGAAAAACGTTCCACCTGTTGACGAAATCCTTGACGGTAACCCAACTAGACTGACGTATGTACCAGCTCTGGCGCCGTCTCGTTATTTAAATTCGCGGGTCGTCATAACAGCGTTTATTGGTTGAGGCACACCCAATCACGATGACAGCTTCCTCCTACCAGCCATACTGACTGACAGAAAGCTTGGCTCCCACCGGGGCTATTTCATAATCAAGTATCCGAAACATCTGAGAAAACCCATCTTCATCTAATAGTCTTCCGTGACACATAAGGCTCTCCTAAACTCGCTCGTTTGACTTCGAATTATACCCATACAACTCGCCTAGTTCTCTCTCTCTCTCTCTCTCTCTCTCTCTCTCTCTCTCTCTCTCTCTCTCTCTCTCTCTCTCTCTCTCTCTCTCTCTCTCTCTCTCGGCTTCCCCTATCCTCCCTGCATTATCTGGATAGAAAAAAAAAAACTAGAACTCAAATTCATCACGGTCATCATCAATACAATCTGTCGAGAGGGACCTCGGAGACTCGCAGCAACACGGCGAGAGATGAGAATAAGCGTCGAGGTGGAAGCCGGCCAGATCGACGACACCATTCACATTTACACGAACACCGGCCTTGTTAGTCTAATCACGGCCTTATAGGCAATCTACCGTCATCGTGGATATCGCCTCCCTCCTTAAGACTTCCGACTCAGATGAGTCTTCATTACCCTCATCCCAGCAGCATCGATCCGCCTCCATACCGGCTTCCACGGGCCCGGCGGCCACGACGACGGCATCTTACGGACCTACCTTCTACGCGCCTCCCCCGCCTCCTCGTCGTCGGGGAGTCGTAGACCCCATGGCTGCGGGAGCATCTGGCAAGCGCGGCATGCCGCCTCATCCACCAGAGGCCCCGGCGAAGAAGCAGAGCAAATGGTCATCAGAGGAGGACGCACTCATCATCCATCTGCGGGGGAGTGGGATGAAGTGGGAAGACATCTCCAAACAGCTGCCCGGCCGAAGCGCCATCAGCTGTCGCCTCCATTACCAGAACTACCTCGAGAGGAGAAGCGAGTGGGACGAGGAGCGCAAGAACAAGCTTGCGAGACTATACGAGAGGTATGCTTCACGAAACAACTACAACAACAACAATAAAAACAGAGAGAGAAGAAACAGGAGACCAGCTCCCGGAAGCCTGAACTCTACTACCACCATCAACGCCCCTCCAACTACTACTGCTAGATGGGAAAGCGAAGGAGCTACGTCGGCGGCGCCAGATGCTAACTTGGACGCTAGATTCAAACCCGAGATGTGGGCGAAGGTGGCGGAAGAGATGGCAGTACCGTGGCGTGCGGCAGAGGCTATGCATTGGGAAATAGGGGTAGAAGGCATGGCTAGACGAGCAGGAGTGACGGCCTTTGCTCTCGACCCCCAGGCTCTGGAGAACTCCCATAGGGGGTCACGGGGCTCATCACGGCATGCACAAGCGTCGTCTCAGGGAGGCATTAATCCTCGAGAAGTCAGCAGCCATGGAAGGGGCTACAGTCGTGGCGCCACGCTCCCTCCGGCCCGCCCTCTCGCGTCGCGGAGAGAAAGCCTTCCAACACATCACCTCCCACCGCCCCCAGAGCCTCACGAGGTTGCCTATGGATACGTCCACCCGCACAGCGGGGGACACCTCGCTCCGATCCAGGCGCAGAAGCCACCCCCACGGCCAGGGATGCTACCGACATTTGCGGAGCTCACCACTGGTGTTAGTCCTTACAGTACGCCGGCCTACTCGGCGGGATTACCAAGCGCGAGCCCCGTCCCCAGCAGCACGGCGAGTCCCGGGCCGTACATGCCACCCCTCGGCTACCCACCGCTCGACTCGGCCGCGGCGAGCTCCAAAAGACGAAGAAGCCCAGAAGGTCCTCCTCCCTACGAAACGAGCAGACGCAGGCATCTCGAGCCGCCACCGCCAGATCCATACGAGCAGCACCCAAAGCCTAGACGATAGCCCCCTCGGAGTCCGAGAGGGACCAACCAACATTTGCATTGTAAGAATTCGAGTAGAAAAAGGCGCGAGAGGGAAATTAGACTGCAATAACAATAAAGACGGGTGATGGTTTTTTTTCGGGTTTTGAGAAGGGGAAAGGCGGCGTTCACGAGACTGGGAAAGAAACAGACAGACTGGCTCCTTGATTGAGCAGACGTGGTGTCCTATTACACAGCAACAACAACAACAACATCAACAACAGCGACGGCAACACCAACAACGACGATGACTACGACTACGACGACAACGACAGCGATAGCGACAGCGACAGTATGACTGCATACAAGAACTTTTATTCTTCGCTCTACAAGTACCTAACCCATACGGACCACGTACGAAATTCATATCACGGCGTTTTAGACTCGCGCAAGCGCCAAACACAATGGCGGGCGTTCAGTGGAATTGAGATAACAAACAAACGAACAACAAGGACAACAATAAAAACACGACGAGAGAGGGCTTGGGGAAATCTGCATAGGGCCGGAGCAAAGCATTCTGCTACATACTTCATATACATACAAACATACATTACATACATTACATTCATACATACATACATACACACATGGGGCCATCATCATACCGCTTCTTGGGCAATCAGGTTGCGGGAGAATGGGCATTGGGAATGGGCGTGGACGGGCGTGGGCATGGGGCGTGGGCGTGGGCATGGGAAATGGTAAAGGCAGGGAACTATTTGTGTGGCTTCACGACATTATATTCTTATGGGATGACGGGTTCTTTTGGTCAGGCTGGAGGGGTGGAAAGGTCTTTCGCGTTTCATGTTTTTTTTCGTGTTTCACTTATGCTACGGATTCCTCCTCCTCCTCCTCCTCTTCTTCTTGTTTTTCTTCTTCTCTTTTTTGCGATCAGTCAATCAGCCAGCAAGTCAGCCAGTCAAGTCAGTCAGTCCACTTTTGCTCCAACAACAGATCATTCAAGATATCAGCAAACAGAACAGAACAGACGGACCTGCAGCTTGTTCCCAACATTCGACAGAGCCAGGAAAAAATGTAAGAAAAAAGATGCGAGAGAGAAACAGAAAAAAAAAAAAAAGGACCGAAGAAACACAAACACAAGGTGTGAGATGCCCAACATCAGCCAAATGCATAGTTCAAAAATTTTAAATTTTTTTTTTCATTCCTCGTTCCTCTACAAGGAGTCTAGGCGGTGGCTTGGTAGTTTTAAGGTTCAAGGGGGGGCTCATGCAGCAAGCTGAAGACAAGGGGGTGGCTTGTTGTCATCATTCATGTATTTTTTTTTTTTTCTTTTAGGCGTCATCAGGCATCGAGGGGGGGAAAGCCCGACAATGTGGTTCGTTTTATTTCCCATGCTACGTTAACTTAACTTATCTTCTCATATCACGTCACATCACATTCAGGGGTGCAGTGAGACGGGAAACGGGAAACGGGATGGGGAGTGGGGGACTGGAATCTGGAGACGAGGGGGGGGGGGGGGGGGGAAAAACCCAAAAAATTTCCCAACGCGCGGGGGAAACCCCCCCCCCCCCCAAAAACACCAAAAAAAAAAAGAAAAAAAATATTTTAAAAAAAAAGTAAAAAAATAAA